>CM026207.1:965572-988651 GCA_014839995.1 Xenentodon cancila
AAGATCTGGACTGCAGACTGGCCATTGCAGTACCTGGATCCTTCTTCTGCGCAGCCATGATGCTGTGATTGATGCAGAATGTGGTCTGGCATCATCTAAATGCAGGGTCTTCCCTGAAAAAGATGACGTCTGGAGGGGAGCATATGTTGTTCTAGAACCTGAATATATTTTTCTGCATTGATGGTGCCTTTCCAGACATGCAAGCTGCCCATGACACACGCACTCATGCAACCCCATCCCATCAGAGATGCAGGCTTCTGAAGCGAGCGTCGATAACACCTTGGGTTCTCCTTGTCGTCTTTGGTCCGGATGACATGGCGTCCCAGATTTCCAAAAAGAACTTCCAATCGTGACTCGTCTGACCACAGAACCGTCTTCCATTTCGCCACACTCCATGTTAAATGATCCCTGGCCCAGTGTAAACTTTGCACTGTAGAGTTTCAGCTGGCAACGGCGGATGGCGCGGTGGATTGTTTTCACTGACGATGGTTCCTGGAAGTATTCCTGAGCCCATTCTGTGATTTCCTTTACAGTAGCATTCCTGTTTGTGGTGCAGTGTCGTTTAAGGGCCGGAGATCACGGGCATCCAGTATGGTTTTACGGCCTTGACCCTTTCTCACAGAGATTGTTCCAGATTCTCTGAATCTTTGGATGATGTTATGCACAGTTGATGATGATAGATGCAAAGTCTTTGCAATTTTTCGCTGGGTAACACCTTTCTGATATTGCTCCACTATCTTTCTGCGCAACATTGTGGGAATTGGTGACCCTCTACCCATCTTGGCTTCTGAGAGACACTGCCACTCTGAGAAGCTCTTTTTATACCCAATCATGTTGCCAATTGACCTAATTAGTCTTAATTGGTCTTCCAGCTCCTCGTTATGCTTAAATGTACTTTTTCCAGCCTCTTATTGCTACTTGTCCCAACTTTTTTGGGATTTGTTGACACCATAAAATTCTGAATCAATATATTTTTTTCCTTAAAATGGTACATTTTCTCAGTTTAAACTTTTGTTTCGTGAGTTATGTTCTATTGTGAATAAAATATTAGAAGTTGGCACCTACACATCATTGCATTCAGTTTTTATTCACGATTTGTATAGTGTCCCAACTTTTTTGGAATCCGGTTTGTATATATATATGAATATATATATGTGTATATATATACATATGTGTGTGTATCTATTTAAGCACACATATACATGAGTGTATCAGTGTATACTTGTATGTATGTATAATCATGTACATGTGCGTATGTATCTTACTTTCATGCATAGTAAGACGAATATGTACTCTTAGACAGATGTCCACACATTGATCTTCGAAGCTCACACGGAGGTCTTTTTTTTTTTTTTTTCTGTTTTTTTTTTAACCCTTGTTTACATATATATTTATGATTGATACCATGTTGGTATAACCGGAGTTGTATATATGCATTTTAATCTGGTAACCAAGGGTGTTTTGTGTGTGTGTGTGGGTGTGTGCAAGTGTGCTACCTTCACCAGCCCTCATAACAGTCAAACTTATATTTTTATTGATCCCTGGAGAAATCAAACAAGATAAAAGTAAAGGGAAGAGTCGGAAGAGAGGGGTGTAAATGTTCTGCAGAGGAGGGCTATAGTCACCGGGTGTGGAAAGTGGAGAGAAAGAGAGCAGAAGAGAGAGACAAGACAGTGGTGGTGCAGTTTGGTGTCTATGTTGTAATATTTGTCAAGAAGAGTTTATAATGTGTTATTTAAGAGTAAAAGGTGGACACAGGACAATCAGGTGTTATAAGCAAAAAAGAAAACAGAGAAAAGGGGGTCGGAGGTCTTTGATGGACGGGGCAGAGCAGGTCGCTGCAGTTTCAGCGGCAGCGAGCAGCGGGGTTTTCCAGCTGAGCCTTCGTTCCCCCTGACACAACACCACTGTCTCGTCTTTCTTTCTTGCTCTTTGATGTCCCACCTTTTTCTAGTCTTCACTTTCCACACTCGCTGATTTCAGCCCTCTTCGGGAGAATCTCTCGCTCGCTCTCTCTCCCTTCCTCCCTCTCTCTGTCAGAGAGAGCTTCAGCCACGTCCTGGGGCAGGTGGGGGACATTGAGTCTGAGTGGACCATGTTCCAGGCCTCCGTTGCCACAGCAGACAGCTGTGGTCGTAAGGTTATCGGTTCCTGTCATGGCAGTAATTCCCAGATGAGCTGGTGGGCACCAGTTGTTAGAGATGCCGTCAAACTGAAGGAGATTCCTACGGGACATTTTTGGCCTGTGGGACTCCAGAGGCTGCAGATAAGTACCACCTGCCAAGTGGAACGTGGTCTCCAGGAAAACTGAGAAATGCTGGAGTTATTTTGATCAGGATTTGTCATTTAAACAGCATTTTAATCAAGTTTGTAAGACTGCATTTTTCCACCTTCGTATTATCACAAAGATCAGGAGCATCCTCTCCCAGAGTGTGTCAGGACCAGTAGTCACAGCTGCAGCTGCAGGACCAGACTAGAGCAGCTGGTCTTCAACACAGCTTCATCTGGATCTGCTGCTGTAGACCTGCTGCAGGGGGACACCAACATGATCCACGGACCTGCAGTCCCACCTCTGATCACCTCAGTGTCTGCTGTCTACACCTGTTTAGATAGTGGTCTCTGTAGTCCACCAACTAACCAGGTACCAGTCTGATGGACAGAAAACTCTCAGTTCTCCAGGTAACAGATGATTATACTGATGGATCTGGTCTTTGGTACCTCTGACGGTGTGTCTGTGTCTCTTCTCTCAACTTCCTGTTCTACCTGCTGGTCTTCAGCAGGAGGGTCCCCCCTCTACAGCTGCTCCACCGCTGGGGGGCAGCACGGCGGCAAACGGCCGCAGATTTAACATCCGGCGGAAGTAAACACGGCCAGCTGCACCCAGGTTCTCGTAGGTGGGCTCGCAGCTGGGTTGTGATTTTAGTTTCCGCGGGAACAATGTCGTCTTTTCAGTCTCTGAGGGAGTTCATCAGCGAGCGGCTGACCGCTGCTGCCGAAGAGATATTCTCAGAGTTCGAGAAAACCATCGTCCGGTACGAAGACGAGCTCGAGCGTCAGCGCGGACTGCTGGACGTCACCTGGAGACCCGAACCGAAGCTGCACGGTACAGGTGCGTACCCGCTTTATGTTACGGGACGGGTGCGTACCCGCTTTATGTTACGGGACGGGCGCGTACCCGCTTTATGTCACGGGACGGGTGCGTACCCGCTTTATGTTACGGGACGGGTGCGTACCCGCTTTATGTTACGGGACGGGTGCGTACCCGCTTTATGTTACGGGACGGGTGCGTACCCGCTCAGGTTACGGGACAACCTTTTTCCAGACAAACATAACAAAAGAGGGGAAATAAAAAGGATTTGGACGTCCTAAGTAATGTGAAGTAGTGCTTTTCTGTATGAACTTATCAGTCTTTCAGGTGTCGTTCTTCACAGCACAATAAGCGACGTTGGGGGGATTCACATATGCACCTATTACTCATTCTGGGGTCGTCTTGTCACATGACCCACTTCAGCCAGTCCGACATTTTACTAATTGGCACCTTTCAAAGCACCCAAGATGACCATAGAAGAAGACACAACAACAGTCGCACAGGGCAACACAACATAAAAAATTAGAAACTACAAAGATTAAGCCATTTTAAAAAAAAAAAATGCGTCTTCAGCCGGGAATTTGAAAGTGTGGATAGAGTCAGTTTTGTGTTTGTGATGTTGGAGAGAATTCCAGCAACGAGGATCAGAGCAGCTGAAGGATCTGGAGTCCGTGGTGACCATACGAGCAGATGGACCTGTGAGCTGGATGGAGGACGATGGCCCGAGGCTCCAGGATGGTGTGTTGATGTGTAAAGGTTCAGATGTGCAATTTGGTGGGAAGCCAGTGAAGCTGCTGCAGGACAGGAATGAGATGATCGATGGAGGGTGGATGAAACGGCTCGCTGAGTTTTGGACTGGTTGAAGTCTGTTGATGGGGTTGAGAGGAAGACCAGAGAGGAGGGACTTAAGTAGACAAGACGTAACTAGAGTACAAACCAATGTAGCAAGAGACAGAGATGGTTGATGTTTGACGGTGAACGTCAGCAGAGTGAGTGATGTTACTGACCTGTGATGAGAGATGTCAAGGATGACACCCAGGCTCTTGGACTTTGAGGGAGAGGAACGGTTGTGTTGTACCTTGTGATTGAAAAGTTTTCACATTCGTCTGTAGAAGACTGGTCTACAGAGGAGTTCATGGTCCACCGACAGGTGTCCAGGTCCAGACCATCATCCCTCCACCACCGTGCTTCACAGTGGGTCTGAGGTGTTTCTCCTGCTCTCCTCCAAACATGGTTCTGGACATGAAGACCAAACATCTCCACTTTGATCTCATCTGTCCAGGACATTGTTCCAGATGTCTGCGGTGTTTTGCTTTTGTGATGTCACAAGAACCGATACAGAACTGACCTGGAATATCGACCTGGAGGATGGTATTTAGATCGTGAGCAGCAGCAGCTCCGATCTATTTAAAGGATAAAAACAGTCATGTTTGGAAATACTACACATGACATACGGGGTTATTTCTTATACTTTCTGTTTATTTTTAAATAAAAGGGGTCATGTTTATTACATGGGAATCTTTTTTCAATTGTGATGTCATGGACTTGAACATGTTCAGTGAGGCCTGCGGGATCTGAGATGAGCTTGTTAGGGCTGTGAAGGTAATCAAACTTGAATCTTTATTTAAATTTTAGCTTGCAACAATCACAAAAAAATAAATAAAAAAAAAAAACTTTTTTGCAGCGTAGTGTGGTGCTTTGAGGTGCATGTTCAACACCAGGTTCTGGGTAGAAGCCAACGAGGAAGTGAAAACAACATTGGAGTCCTTTAGCTGACCACTGGGGTTTGGATCTGTTGGAGCCGTTGGATCCGTTGGATCTGTTTGATCTGTTGGATCTGTTGGATCTGTCTCCCATTATCAGGCAGTCCTAGCTGTTGTCAGTGGGACGTCCTGGGAAGATTGACAACGGTCCTCTAATGTTCTCCACATGTGAATCCTCGTTTCTGACTGTGGATTGCTAAACTCCACATTGTTTGGAAATTTATATTATATTTATATATTTATATTATATAACCCTTCCTAGGTTGCTTCTCATAGATCATTGCTGATGTCTTTCCGCTTTGGTGTTGTGTTAGCACTCACCTGAATACTTATGAACTAAAATCTTTTTTCAAGAGTGTCCCGGCCACCACAGCAGTAAACATACTTAAAAACAGTCATACTACATAATACAAGTTTATATGTGAAAAAAAGCATACAAGAATTCAAACAGCAGCTATTTACCAAAAACATTGAATTTGAATTAATTTTAAATTAAGGGGTCTGCATCCAGATGCGTCTTCCTCCAAGTCCTTCAAGGTGTCCAATGAGATCAGCTCATTGATTTTTAACTCTCTTTGTAAAATATATCAGCGTGAGGAAGCAGCAAATTTTAAATTTTTTTTCCCAGTTCAGTTTTTACCTTTGGGACAGACGGCAAATAAAGATCCTGGGAACGAAGACTGTAAGCTCCTGAACTCTTCTGACCGATGCAGGTCTGAGGGTAGAGGGCCAAGAATGTGCAAGTATTTTAGTCTACGTTTAGACAATGAGGACCATCTGACGTGATCATACAAGAAACAGTGATGAGTTAGAGATTTAAGGTTAGTTAGGAACCTCAGAGCTCCCTGATGTACCATGTCTAGAGCTCTGGGACGAAGCACGCAGGAACAAAACGTCACCATAGTCCAACGCTGATATAAAAGTGGCGCTAACAAGTTTCTTTTTAGATTAAAAAGACAGGCAGGTTTTGATCCTGAAGTGAAACCCAACTTCACTTTAAACGTTTTTACCAGCTCCTGAATGTGAGGAGTCAATGTCAGGTGCTCATCAATTAAAATACTGAGATATCTGTGGCTGGACGCAAACTCAATCTGAGAGCCCTGTGAAGTACAGATTGAAGGCAGGTTTGGAGGTTTAGATTTATTGTTTGAGAACAGCATGACCTTAGTCTTGTCAGGATTTAACACAAGTTGTAAATCATAGAAAATCTGCTGAACAGAGTCAAAAGTGAGTTGTAACTGTGTAAGAGCTTGGTCTGGCGTGGGCGCTGAGCAGTACACGACAGTGTCATCAGCATAAAAGTGAAAATCTGCATTTGCAACATTCTGGTCTGTGAACAGAAGTGGCCCTAAAACCGAGCCCTGGGGCACTCCTTCGAACACTGGAAGTGAGGCAGAGGTACAACCATCGGCTTGGACAGACTGAGTTCTGCCAGTAATGTAGTTGCTGAACCAGTTTATAGTTTGGTCAGACAATCCTGACTTTAAGGATGGAGTTGTCCACTGTATCAAATCCATTAGAAAGGTCAATAAAAAGGGCCGCACAGTGATGCTTGTTTTCAATAAAATCATTATGAACTTTAAGAGCAGCTGTTGTCGTGCTGTGTTTCTTTCTAACACCTGATTAAGGGTGGGACAGCATAGTATTGACATTTAAAAACGTCTTCAGTTGTTTCATGACCAGAGTCTCCAAAACCTTGGCCAGAATAGAAAGTTTGGAGATAGGTCTGTCATTATTTAAAAGATGGGGGTCCCCTCCTTATACAGACTTCCAGACCTTTGGGATATTGTTTGTAACCAGGGACAGATTTAAAAATGTGGGTTAGAGAAGGTGCAAAAAAATCAGCTAATTTCAAGAAGGCTCCAGTGTGTCTGGGCCAGCAGACGTTTTGGTGTCCAAAGTTTTGAGGGCTTTGTGAACCTGGGAGACAAAAATCAGGGAAACGCTAAAGAGTTTTTTTTTTGTTTTTTGTTTTTTTTGTCAGTGTGGACATCGTGCACACGCTGTATGTACGATGCACCGAAATGAGTCTCTGCTTTTAACCCATCAACTAGTTTCACTAGTGAGCAGTGGGGCTGCTAGCAGGGCAGCGCCCGGGGAGCAATTGGGAGTTAAGGGCCTTGCTCAGGGGCCCCAGTGATTTACCATTGTGGCCCTGGGCTTGAACCTGGTCCTCCACGCCCAAGCCCACCACTGTAACCACTAGGCCACCACTGATTATCGCTCATTGTATTAAAATTAGAAGGGCTAAAGGAAGGATTAAGAGACTCAAATAAAAACCCAGAGCCAACAAAATTCATTAAAACACACTTTAATGTTTTGAGAGCCTTTGACGATGCATGGAGGAAACACAAAGCCATAGCTGTTCTCGGGATTTGATTGATTAGTAAGACTTTGTGATTTTACTGTACATGCATTATGAAGCTGCCTAAAAGCTAACCAGTCTGAGTCTAGTTTGTCTAGTTTTTGCTCCATTCCATATTTACATATAAAGAAGCTCTGATAAGTCTGTGGAGAACCGAGCGTTACTCCGCCCTTTCACCCTGTAACTCTTGAACGGACCATGTTTGGTCTCAATGTTGATAAAACCAGCATAAAAGAATTTCCAGGCATCTTCAACATCAGCAAAGTGATGAACTCTTTCCCATTTGAAAAGAAACAAAACATGATAAAAGCCTTGTTCAGAAAAGGACTTGGGATTATACTTGGAGAGGAGCGGCACAGTAGAAGGTAATGCGTGGCAGTCAGCTGATGGGGCTCTGTAGCAGCCAATACGGTTAGGAAGAGGGATTTGGAAACCTCAAGCTTAGTGGCTCATTGTCAGTGATGGATTTACTCAGCCAGGTCAAACAAGGACACCAGCACCAGTGGAGTGAACCCAGATCCGCAACAAGGCTGCAAACATTCAGGTGCAGGTCTGCAGGTGTTGAAAACGTTGGGGGTTTCAGGACCTGGATTGGGCTGCACATTATCTGACATTAACAACAAAAAAATCAGACATTTTTTGTTTAAAATATTTCCCGGAGGACCCATGGAAGGCTTTCCTCCGTGAACTGGAATCATCATTAAGAACATAGGAGTTAAAAGTAAAATTATGATATCAAACCATGATGCTGATCAGACTGATCAATTCCTCAGTGTTGGGACGGGAAAGAAGAGGGAGGGACGGCGGGGACAAGACGATCTGCAAACAGCCAGATGTGCACATTCCTTGGTCAGAGGCATCCACAGAAGGAAGAGCTGGACTGGAGTTCCCGTTCCGGCGAAGAGCTGGACTGGAGTTCCCGGTTCAAGACAATAGAAAACAGGGAGGCCCGTCTCTGCCCCTCACCCCACAGTGGAAGTTAATAGTGCAGCTCAGAGGTAAACGGCGGGGCGTCGGACCATAAGCCGAACAAACACGAACTCAGTCAGTCAGGCAGTAATCCGGACCGTAGTTCTGGATTCCCGCTCCGAAAATGCGTTGTCACATGTAAACAGGAAAACCGCTGGAGAAAGACTGGACTCCAGATGAAAGATGAGGATAAAAAGAGTCGGTGTCCACGCGGTGACTGTGTTCAGAGGGTTTAATTAACGTCCCTCCGCGGTGGTTTGCGAGTATTTACACTCCGATACAACCACGAGGTTTAAGGCCTCTTTTAACCGACAAGCTGTGGTCTGAAAAAAGCTAAAAGTTGCCATAATTTCAGTTGTGCTGTCCCAAGATCCTCGCTCCCCTTTGGAGGCTGCTGGCCAGAGACTGAAAGTCTGATATTGATCGCTGCAGGAGGATGAGATGTGCCGATAATTAGCTCCACCCATCTCAGGGTTGTCCAGTTGGGGTCCTCGAGGGCTGCTCGCATGCTTCCCTGCTTCAACAAGTCAACGTAATTTATAAAGCACCTTTCAAACCAAACTACATCACAAAACAAAGAAACAATACGCTATACATAAAAGAATAGAATTAAATGGTGAAACGCACCTGATGCAGGTGAACGGGTCATGGTCAGCTTGTCATCGCGTTCTGCACAAGTCTGTTAAATGGTTCGTTCATTTGAATCGGGTGTGTTGAAGCAGGAAGACACTTAAAACATGCAGGCCAGCAGCCTCAAGGACTGGGCCTGGACACCTCTGACACAGACGAAAACCTGTGGAAGCAGTAAAGGTACTGAGGAGTTCCTGTATGCTTTAAAGTGGTGGTACAGTGGTGGAAACGGTCTCCTCCTAATCTGAAGTTGTATTTGCCTGTTACTGAGACCCTTCATTGTTCTCTATTGTCCATCCAGATGTCCAGCAGGAGCATGTCTGTAAGGAGGTGGAGCTTTTCTCTGAACAGCAGATGTGTAACCAGGAGAGGAACTCCAGTCTGGACCAGGAGGAACCAGAGGTTCCACAGATTAAAGAGGAACAGGAGGAACTCTGCAGCAGCTGGGAGGGAGAGCAGCTGGTTCTGAAGCAGGAGACTGAAACCTTCATGGACCAGGAAGCCGATGGTGGTGGACCTGGAACAAACGAAGGCCAGCTCCTCTCTCACTGCTCCCCTCAGCCTGAAAGCAAACAGAGAAGAAGACGCCAGACTCGCAGTGTCACGGATAAGGTTTCAGAGAGTCGCTCTAGTGCCAACTCTCTGAAGTCTTTCAGCTGTGAGATTTGTGGGAAAGGCTTTAAGGAAAAGTACCTGTTGAACAGGCATCACACAGTCCACACAGGTGAGAGGCCGTATTCCTGCAACATATGTGGGAAAAGCTACCGCGGTAGCAGTCACTTGTACGACCACATGAGAATCCACACAGGTGAGACGCCATATTCATGTCAAACATGCCATAAAAGCTTCAGATATAAAGGTAGTCTGCTGATTCACACCAGAGTTCACTCAGGTGAGAAGCCGTATTCTTGTGAAACTTGTGGGAAAGGTTTTAGTCAGAAGCATGCTCTGACTACGCACACGAGCACTCACAAAGGTGGGAGGTCCAAGTCCTGAAGCAAATGTTTGGAAAATCAGCCTGGAAACTCCAGGAAACAAACTCTTTTTCTCCTCAAATCCATCATTGATAGATGATCTCAGTCCTCTTACTCCATCCGGTTCCGGTTCTCCCGTCATACTTGATCTAAACAGTTGGTGTTTGTTTGGGGGGGTGGGGGTTTTCCTGTTCCACCTGAACATGTTCAGTTAGTTTCACTTCAGTGATGAATAAAGTATTTTTGATTTGAATTGAACTGAATGTTCGATGGTTGTCACATTTATGAATTAAAACATTTTCAGCATTTTTTTTTTTTTTTTGCAAATTTATTGTCAAATTCTAAAATTTTCCTTGCAATTTTGCAAATGCGTGAAGATTTTTTTGTTTTGTTTTTATATAGTTACAATTATTTAATTTTATACAGTTTTATAAAATTACACTTTTTCAGTTTGTTCAATTTGCCAGTTTTAAAAAAAAATCAGATTTCCAAACTTTTTTTTTTATATCTGCAAATGTATATTTGTAAGTGTATAAAATCAGAATTTCAGATTTTCAACTTTGTCCTTTTTTGTAATAAGCACATTTATTGAGCTGGAAGTTCAGGATTTTCTGTATTGAATTTACATGCACATTTGCTTGTTTAAAAGCTCCTTTTTTTTCTTTAATTCTCAAAGTTTATGAAGGAAGAAGTTGCAGATTTTATCTTGGAATTTTGGTTTGTTTATATTTAGTCTAAAGTACATGTTTTTTTTTCTTCCTGAAATGAAAGTTTATGAAGTGGCTCAGTTTTCTTGTAAGTTTGCGTTTTTGTCTTTTTCTTTTCCTTGCGACGTTGCCGCCGCCGTTCTTCCCTCAGCCGACTAACCCACCAGGTTAGCTCTGCTAGCACAGTCTATTAGCTGGCTGTGTTTTATTTAACTAAACTTGAAGTTAAACATTGAAAAAGTGTTAAAACATGACTCTGGATTATCTTGAAGGCTGTGAACGCCTCAATCTGCTGGAGTTTTGGGAGTCAGAAAGCGACCGCCACTGAGCCAAAACTGAGCATCTGCGACTTCTGTCACAGAACAGATGTAGACTTTCTCAAAGACTCGTTTATGATTTAATTGAAAGTTATAATGCAGAGGGCAAACGTTGACATCACAACTCCAGTGGGAGGCAGCAGTGAGCTGAAACCTGCCGGCAGCATTAAATCAACTGTCCGGGGGACTCGGCTTGTTTGTCGCATCTCAACTGGATATTTGCACTTCTGCAACAGCAGCATCTTAATTTGATGATGTGAGAGAATTAATCAGCGAGTGACTAACTGCTGCTAAAGAAATCCTCATCTTGTATGAAGAAGAGATCAATAACTTTGGTCTGCTGGATCTCACCTGAAAGCAAACGTTCCGCCGCAGAGAACAGGTATGTGACTCCGTCCACGATCAGACTGACCAACAGAAACCCACATTTGGGTTTGAAGTTGTGATGTTGGATGTTTCTTCTTGTTTCATGTGTTCATATGCATCCGTTGCTCCGTTTTAGGCCGGCATCACAGCTCAAGGGTGGAAATTTAGGACAAGCAAGGAAATAAAAATGTTATTTCTAACAGGTGACTGTGATGGTGATTTAGAGGAAAATGTGAACCGCTGCTCAACAAATGAAAAGATGCTGAGGTGTTGCAAAAGCATCCGGGTAGCAACCACGCTTGGGCCTAAGCTGGGCCTCATTTGGCAGTTCAAGCCACGGCTTTGAGGGCCAGATGTTCTTGTTTTAAGGCTTAGATTAGTGTGCTGCTGCTTGTATTAACCAACCTTCGAGCACCATTTGGTTGGTCTGGGGTGAAGGTGGTTTGACTGGAGCAGCTGCCAGCTCCAGCAGACCCAGCTGCACCAGCTGCACTGGTGTACAGTAGCTAGATTCTGAGTATTGCACAGTCTGATCATCAAGTAACTTTACTGGGACGTCCACTCGTCCTACTGGTTTGAATGTCTCCCCACATTGAACTCCAGATTGTTTGGAAATGTTTTGGCTGCAGCAGCTGCTTTTGTCTTTCCTTCTTGGCATTGTGTTAACCTGAAGACTCCAAAACGACAAAGACATTCACTCACCTGCTGAAGTTCAAAGGCTGAAATGTACCTTTTTAAATCCTTTGGAAGTAGTAAAGGGGGGTACTTGGTGTTGCTCACACGGAGCTAGTCGGGTTGAATAAAAACATTTTCATCTCATGGTGTCTCATTTCCTTGCAGACCTTCAAGAGCGAAGTGTGTTAAGTGAGGAGGCTGTCACTCGCCCACAGATCTGTGGCCCGGAGGGGAGCTGCAGCCCAAACCAGGAAGAACCAGAACTTCCACTGAGCAAAGAGGAACAGCAGGAACTCTGCAGCAGCCGGGAAGGGGAGCAGCTCATTCTGAAGGACGAGGCCGAAGATTTTATTGTGACCTATCGTCATGAGGAAAGTGATTACAGTGAACAAGGAGCAAACGGTGTCCAGTTCCTTTTCCATGATCACCCCAAAGCTGAGAAGCAGGATCAGGAAGGAACTGAGCCTGTAGACTCAGGATCTGCAGCAGATGGTTCTCTCATGTCAGAAGGTCTATTAGACATGGAGGCGAGTAAAAAACCTGTAAAATGTGATGTTTGTGGAAAAGCCTTTAAGTACATGTGCTTAATGAAGCAACACTACAGAAGTCACACAGGTGAGAGGCCATATATCTGCAACACCTGTGGGAAATGTTTCCATAAGAGCAGCCAGCTGTGCTCGCACAGGAGGGTCCACACAGGTGAGAAGCCCTACGTTTGTAGCACCTGTGGGAAAGGGTTTGCAGAATCATCAACCCTGAAAAAGCACTCTGTGATCCACACAGGTGAGAAGCCGTTTTCTTGTGAAATGTGTGGAAAAAGTTTTACTCTTAGTAGCAATTTGAATGTTCACATGAGGACTCATTTGAACGTGATGCCTTACCTCTGCTCCACCTGTGGAAGACGGTTTGCCTACAATGCAGCCTTGAAGATCCACCAGCGGACTCACACGGGGGAAAAGCCGTATTCTTGTAAAACGTGCGGTAAAACTTTCAAACATGGCAGCAGTTTGACCATCCACATGCGAACTCACACGGGTGAAAGGCCGTACTGCTGTCAAACCTGCGGGAAGGCGTTCGTGGGCAGCGGGCGTCTGGTGGCCCACATGAAAACTCATAGGAGTTGAGTCACTTTCCTGACACATCTGTGGGGGATCGTGGGAGTCCAATCTCATAAAATTACAAACAACATTTGGGTGTTGGGAGGCTCAGCTGGTTGAGCAGCCGCCTTGCATACCGAGGCTGCAGTCATGCAGCAGAGCCAGGTTTGAGTCCCAGCTCCTGGTCTTCTCCTGCAAGTGCCTTTAGACTGTCCGTCTGCCACTGCAACATGAACGCTATACTGACAGATCATCCAGAGGATCAATGGTGAATATTTCATTTAGTTCATTCAGTACTCCAGACCACCCAGGGGCAGCATACACAAGACTAGTTGCTGATGTTGGATGCCAAAAGTACCAGTATTTAGACTGAAGCTGGCACCAATAGGTAAGTCTAAGCACCAGTTTAGAGGAAAAATCTTGAAGGAACAATTGAGAACAGTTAAATTTGTTTTTTATTTATTGACCCGAGTTGAGTCCATTGGAGGAAGCAACACCCCCAAACATCTGAGCAGGTGCAGCAGCAGTTCTTCTACTTAGCGTTTATGGCTCATCAGTTTTAAAACCCTGCTTTAAAGCAGTGCAGAAGACTTTCTTTTTATGTTAAAATATCAGTTTGGATTTTAAGTGAAGGGATGTTTGCTGTCTTTAAGCAGACATTGTCTATCTCTTGCCGTCTCCTGCTCCTGTTAGTGGCCACAAACAGTCATAACAACTTTGGTCTGGTGTCCCAGTCTCAACTTACGACGACTGCAGATCACTACTCCACACATCAGCAACCATGACACTAGCTCATGGAGCTACAGCAACATCGTGGCGGTCTATAGGAAGACCTCCTGAGCTCAAAAGTTTTTTGTGCTGTTTTCAAGCCACACAACTTCCAGCTGTGCTGGTCAGAGTACATGACCCGGTGTGTTGTGATCAGGTGTCTTGAAGTTCAACATTCAGCTGTATATATCACCAAACCACCAAGTTAGGTCAGTGGATCCTACCAGGTCCATCTCTGTTGAGGAGACTTAATTTTCAAAACGCCTCAACAGCCATCCTCATTCTTTTCAGCTCACTTGAAGGAAATGAGTCCTCTGGTTCCACAGGGCTCAGTTCTTATCCTTCTCTCTTCATGTGGTGGCAATACCCAGTTAAAGCTGGACAGACATCTTGTCCATCTTTTCCATTCTCTTTTCCTCTTGATACAGACAGTTCATTTAGTTCCTCTGGATTGGACTTTGATTTGCAGGTGGCAGAACCAACTGACAGCCGATCAGAGATAGGAGGCATGTGACGTAGTTGGAGGGACAACCAGAGTAGAATTTTTTTTTTTTAAAAACACCCAAAAGGGCTGCGGTGGAGCAGAATTAATGGTGAATGACTGTTGTTGGTTTTACAATAATAACCTATTGATCACTGTTTTTAACGCTTCTGCAGATGTCTTGGTTGTTTTGTACCGCGGCCCTTGTTCGGTATGTTCTGAACCGGTACCATGTCATGGTTGAAAGGGCCAAAGAGGAGTTTGTTCCTGTTTCAGTTGGACCCTACCAGGTTACCACTAACAGAAAACTGCTTAAAGGAACCCCCTCTTATCGTACCTGGAGATCTAAATCCATCAGGAGAGCATCTGAGGTTCTTATCTTTGCTATGACACTTCAGAGTTTTATCTTTGCGTAAAGGTCACGTACAGATGAGCTTGTAAATATTCATTCTCCTACACTCAGGAGCTGCAGATACCCGACTCTCAGGGAGGAACACACCTGTTTTCATGTTCATCACCTCTTTACTGTTTTAACCTGCAGTGAATCTAATAATTAAATTGTCTGATGGTTTGTGTTAAGTTTGAACATTTCTACAATAATATGTACATGTTTTTTTTTGTTTTATACAGCCATGAGGTTGGGGGTGGCGGGGTATTTCTGAGTACTACTACTGATTTAAATTGCTGCTCTTGTAAAATCCCATGTTCTTAAATTCGTGTTGTTTCAAAGGTTAATTAAAATAAAGAGGCGGATTGGTGTGCGCCTGAGCTTCTTGAACAACGTGGTGGACTTTAATAAAAGATCTTGTACTTTTACTGGTTTAAATCACAGATTTACCTTCAGTTTTTCTCCACGTTTGACAGTAAAGCTGAGGATACCAGTGCTGTCGGTGGGTCAGTGTCCCTGAGATTTCTTTTTACTTATTTGATCATCAGGAGCAGAAAAATGGGCTTCACCAGTCTGGTTCAGGTTTGGGTCCAACTCACCTGAAGGTTTCACGCTCATCAGCTTAAACCGCAACACGCAAGTGTAAACGTCCATCGTACCACGGAGACGGAGACAGTTCTGTGTTCCTGAGATGAACAAGGTTCCGTGTGAACCATCTCTAAACCACCATCCCTCCACCACCGTGCTTAACAAGTGGGTCTCAGATTTTTCTGCTAGTTTTCTCCAAACATGGTTCTGGGCATGAAGACCAAACATCTCCACTTTGGTCTTCATGTCCAGAGGACGTTGTTCCAGAAGTCTGCTGGTTTGTTCAGATGCAGGTTTGAGAACCTCAGTCCTGCTTCCATGTTCTTTTGGGACAAAGGAGGTTTTCTCCTGGAAATACTTCCAAACCGTCCTGGTTCTGACTTCTTCTGATTCTGCCGTCATGAACTTTTACTGACCTCAGTGAGGCCTGTGGAGTTACTGAGGTCGTCAAACACAAAAATACTTTTTTTTTTTTTTTTCCAGGGATGTCCACGCCTGGGGAGATTGACACCTGTCACTAATGTTTTTATGACTCTCCAGATTGCAGCAGCAGTTGCTCCTCTAAGACAGTTGCTCCTATCTTTCTCTCTTGGCATTGTGTTAACACATCTGAAGCTGACATCTGCTTTTATAGAGGTCTGCCCACCCGCTGGTAACCAGCAGCACCTCTTCAATCGTATGGAAGCAGGAATAATTTAGTTTTGCCCACTTTTCTCCTTATTTCGTTAAATTGTGGCGCTGGTGTAGTTTTATGTTCATCTAAACGTGTGTTTTCCTGATACTAAGATCTATCCAATCAGATTAAGAAAGAGAGGAGAGATGCATTGCTTTTTTCTTAAAAATGTAAAACTTTATTTGGCCAACAAAGACACCGTTACAAACATTTATTGCCGTACAATCCCTGATACTGCAGCATCGACACACGAAGCACATTTAAAGCTCAAAGGTTTCCAGTCATCCACGACTCGGAGCGCATCAGTTCCAACATCTCAAAGTTAAAACCCACATCAGTCTGAGGTCTCCCTTGCATCAGGACCGCTCTGTCCTCATCACAGTCCTTCTGTTGGCTTTCATCAAACAATGTTTCCCCTCTGATTATAATCCAGATCCGGTTCTAGTTCTCACACTTCAGGAGGATCGAGTCTACGTTTGTTTTACCAGACGACTCATCAAGTAAGAAAATCAGAGGTCAAATTTGTGCTCACCTTTTGTCTCATGTAACACATCAACTAACTAGGAAAGTAAAGCGGTTTCCTGAGTTTACAGGTTATATTTCTTGAGAAATAAAATCCAAATTTAATTCCTGGTATTTCTTTTTTTTTTTTAAGTTTTAAAAGAGTCTGACGTCATCCTGCTTAACCAGTAAAACCTTAAACTGATCCGATCCGCCAGAATTGTGAGAAAAGCTGCGTTAACGTCGCATCAGCGGTGCAGGCGAGCCGATAAACCCGTTAAACGTCCCACATGACGATCCCACAGGCCACACCCACTTTAGTACGCTGAAGTAAACGGAGAAGTGACGAAACTTGTGGTTCCTGCACCCACGTCTGGGCTCTGGACCCAGACCCGAGGTTCCTGCACCCACGTCTGGGCTCTGGACCCAGACCCGAGGTTCCTGCACCCATCTCTGGGCTCTGGACCCAGACCCGAGGTTCCTGCACCCACGTCTGGGCTCTGGGCTCTGGACCCAGACCCGAGGTTCCTGCACCCACGTCTGGGCTCTGGACCCAGACCCGAGGTTCCTGCACCCACCTCTGGGCTCTGGACCCAGACCCGAGGTTCCTGTACCCACCTCTGGGCTCTGGACCCAGACACGAGGTTCCTGCACCCACGTCTGGGCTCTGGACCCAGACACGAGGTTCCTGCACCCACCTCTGGGCTCTGAACCCAGACACGAGGTTCCTGCACCCACGTCTGGGCTCTGGACCCAGACCCGAGGTTCCTGCACCCACCTCTGGGCTCTGGACCCAGACCCGAGGTTCCTGCACCCACCTCTGGGCTCTGGACCCAGACACGAGGTTCCTGCACCCACCTCTGGGCTCTGGACCCAGACACGAGGTTCCTGCACCCACCTCTGGGCTCTGGACCCAGACACGAGGTTCCTGCACCCACGTCTGGGCTCTGGACCCAGACCCGAGGTTCCTGCACCCACCTCTGGGCTCTGGACCCAGACCCGAGGTTCCTGCACCCACCTCTGGGCTCTGGACCCAGACACGAGGTTCCTGCACCCACGTCTGGGCTCTGGACCCAGACACGAGGTTCCTGCACCCACCTCTGGGCTCTGGACCCAGACACGAGGTTCCTGCACCCACGTCTGGGCTCTGGACCCAGACCCGAGGTTCCTGCACCCACCTCTGGGCTCTGGACCCAGACCCGAGGTTCCTGCACCCACCTCTGGGCTCTGGACCCAGACACGAGGTTCCTGCACCCACTCCTGATGTACAGGGTTAATTTATTCATTTTACTTAATGGAGCAAAAAATTGTAAAGCAACAAATTTGTGTATAATTAGGGGTGTGGTCTTTTGATTGACAGCCGTCTATGGTTGAGGACCAGCTCTCATCACTTTAGCTACTTCATGATTAGCACCGTCTTTCAGATCCACCAACTTCACCTGGACCTTCTTGACTAGATCTCCTGGACTGGACCTCCACCAGGACTTGGTTCAGTGAGGGTCCTGGTGGTACTCCATCCGAGTTCCACTAGTCCTCGTTTCTCCTCCGGCGGTACTCGTTTCAGATGTTGTTTTATCAGGGACAGCAGAAATGAGGATGTGAATGAGGATCAATGTAAGGAAGCAGGAATCAGCTTCCCAGGACAACGGAGCCTCAAGAACCCTCAAGAAGGCTGCGTCGCTTAGCCGAGCAGGAGAACCTTCAGTAAACCCGAGGATGAATCGCTTGTACGAGCGGCTCCGTGTTTTTTCCTGATACTTTTCCGTCTGATGTCTGTCTGATGCAGCGCAGCTGCTTGAAGTCCATCAACACGGCTGCGATTCGTCCAACACTGTTTGGAGAAGCCGTCAGAGAAAACAACCAAAACTAACACGAGTCCCTGAATCAGAGATCTGGCGCCGAAATGCGCCACGAGGAAAACTAATCAGGATCACTGAGATCTGTAGACGCTCGAGGCTGTTATCAGTCACGTCAGGGCAGTCTTGTCTGTCCAACCGCAGGGAAAGCTGCACTACTGCAAACGTCCACGAGGTGGCAGAAGAACATTTACTGCAAATCTGATGTGACACAAACGCAGCCGGATTAAAAACACTGATTTTGATCTATCCCTTCTCAGTTCCTGTCCCTTTCTTTTTTCTTTTTTTTTTACATTTATTAACATCTTAGTTTTAAAAAGGACAATAAAAACAATCACAAAGAAACGGTAGCTGACGGTTTGTTCAGTAGTTCTTCTGAAATCTGGACCAGAACACTGTTGTCTCCTCTCTGTTCCCTCTCAGTTCTGTTGGAGCATGTTTTTGATCTGCTTGGAGGTAGCCTCATCGTTCAGGTGTCTGGTTGTGTACCTGCAGGGCAGACCGGAGCATCATTTTTAATAAAGGCCTGTCTGCTCCTCCTAGTGTGAGTGATAGACGTCTGCAGACCTGAGAGCGTTGAGTAGACCCTCCACGCTGCTGGGCGGCTGCTCCTTCAGGACTCTGATGCATCCTTTCATCTGAAGAAGACAAAAGACGTAACCAGAAAACCTGCAAACGTCCAAACAGAATCACAGCAACCCACGGTTGACCGGCCTTGACCTTCTTCTGATGTGCGGCATCGAACAGCAAGCCCCGCCCCCCTCAGTTGCTGTTATTAACTCAACTTGGTTCAGCTTTATGATCTCAGCCGTCTGTGTGGAAACCACCACCTTCTACTGCACTTCAGAACTTCACAGCACGGTAGTAGTAGATTGGAAGTTACAGTACCACAACACTCCAGATCTACTAGTGCCTATCTAACACTAGATCGGATGTTATGACTTATTACACTAAAACAATTAAAGTAAAAAAACAACGTGTTGATCCTGGATGTTGTCATCTGTCACCACGATGACAGTAAGAGGAAGCTCCTGTGAACCCTCACATCCAGGTAAACCTCATTACCAACCAGATCTATTTATAGACTTTCTACATTTGCCTCCAGGACTTATTTAAGTCCCATCTGGATGTTCCTCCGTGCAGGTGGCCTTTGGTGCCCAGAAGAAACCGGTCAACGCTGGAACGACCGCAGCAGACACGTGTGGACGCACAACCGTTCTCGTCATCGTTCCCTAAACAACTAGTCAAACTTCTTCATTTTTGCGAGATAAATAACCCGAGCGTCTTTGCAACTGTCCCGCCCCTCGTGTGATTTCATTGGCTCGCAGCAGCTGCACAGCTGCAGTGTGATTGGTTAACTAACTTTTAGCGGCAGCAATGCGACGCATGAAACATGCGATCCGTTTCAGGAGCGCTTCAGTCACCGTGAACGGACGGCGAGGCCCAGCACGTGCCTGCGACGCTTCCGCGCCTGGGCGGACGTCACACGCGGAGATGCTTCTGTTTCTGTGGACTCACGTCGATGTTGGATGTCTTTACGAAGGCTCCGGCGGGGTGAACGTGGTCGTACAGGATGATGACCCCGACCATCACACGGAGGCAGAACAGCACCGTCTCCTCGCTGGTGAAGCGACTGCGATACTCCCTGCACGCACGCACGCACACACAAGCGCGCACGGTGATGAGGCTGGTTCCTGTTGGATCAAACTGTAAAACAATAATCATGCGTTCCGGAACAGTCCGGGACTTACGGCGTTTCCAGCATCACTTTGCAGACGCAGGCCATCGTGCTCAAGCAGTCCGTCGTGTTTTCAAGCGGAACATCTGGATTCTGAATAACAGGACCAGAAGGTTTCATTCAAAACTCACAGGAAGTTAACACAGACAGATATGTACGTTCACGCCAAAGAACCGCAACATCCATTCAGTTGCTTTGAAGCTTCGATCCTGCGTTTTTCACACAAACAGTACAATCCTGGACGATAGAGGAGAACTGGGCAAGGACTGGTTCTGAAGCTGGATTTTCTGATCTGGGAGTTCCAGTTCTGGTTAATCCAGAAATGGGAAAATGGGCGGAACCAACAAACCTGCAGTTACCTGGAACATGCCCACCTGACCTCAGTTACCACCAAACAGCAACGCCCTAATTTCTGGGTTGTAACCATCCAGGAAGAAACACCTGCAGCTCCTCTCCTGGCCACTAGGTCTCCAAGAGCGAGTCCATCTCCATGGACCTTCTCATTAAAATGTCCAGCTTTACAGCAGCGTTTGTCCAGTTTTCGTCATGTTTTTTGTTTAGGCTTCCACCTGTTGTTGGGACTTTGATTATTTGAGTAGTTCAAGTCATGTGTAACACATCTTCACTCCTGTGGTCATCCTGGTCATGTGAGATGTTTTGGTCCCCTGGAACATCTCACATGTCAAGCAGGTAAACAGGAAGCTGCAGACAGACTCACATCGGAGACAAACTTTGACGTGGCGTCGCTCAGTGTCTTCAGCATGGGTGTGGCGCTGGCGTAGAACAGAGACATCCGATTGGCCAGTTCGTTGTTGACCTCACTTCCTGAATCAGACTGGGACACAAGAGAGCAACAGGTTGCCATGGAAACATAGTCACAGCAGCTGTGGAGATGGAAAACCACGAAGAGCGTTCACGTCTTACAGACAGATTGTTGATGCGCATACGGCTGATGGTTCGGCGGTAGTAGCTGAAGTCGTTCTGGATGGCCGGGTTGGTCATCTGAGCCAAAGACAAACCACAGAGGAGATGAGAGCATGAGGAGGACGAGGGGACAACAGAGTCAGAGACGGGAGATGAAGAGGACAAGTCTGAGCAGACCTTGAGCTCGTCAAAGCGAAGCGTGAAGTGGAGGATGTGGGCGAATTGGCGAGCCAGCGCCTGCTTCTGTTCTAGATGCTGAGTGGGAGTGGTGGAGAAGCTGGTGAGGACTTCCAGGAGACAATGCAGGCTGGACTCTAGAGGACACAGACACGTTTGTTAGGAAACAGTCGATGTCATGATGCCTGGACAGACCCAGTCAGCTGATGAAAATTCACAATTTCCACCAGTATGAAACGTACAGAACCAATCACAGTGAGAAGGGGGCGGGGCTTTATGATGACTCATGCAGGAGTCAAAACAACCAAGATGGGAGCAGAGTTGACCTGTCAGTAATTCCACCCAGAGGCCTGGACCTCCCTCTCTCCAGCTCCTCCACAGGACTTCTGAAGTGTTCCAGATGAACCACCTCAGCCGGTTCCTTAGGACGTGGACTTTGAGTCTCTCCTGGGTGACTGAACCCTCCTCTCATCTCTAAAAGAGACTCCACCCACCCTGCAGAGGAAACCCATCTCAGCAGCTTGTATCCTCTGCCTGGTTCCCTCCGTTGCTACCCACAGGTCCACAGGTGAGGGGAGGAACGTGGATCCACCAGTAAACAGTCTCAGCTCTCTTTTCACCACCACAGACCAGAACAGAGTCCACATGACTGCAGACGCTGATCCTCCTGTAGATCTCCAGCTCCATTCATCCATCACTCATGAACAAGACCCCGAGACACCTAAACTCCTCCAGCTGAGGAAGAACCGACTCCTGACCTGGAGAGGACACTCCACCCTTTTCTGACTGAGAACCGTAGTCTCAGATCTATAGGTGCTGATTCTCATGCCTGCTGCTTCACACCTGGCTAGAGCTGAGGATCAGGACCATGTCATCCACAAACGTGTAGTCCTGAAGTCACCAAAGCAGATGCTCCTTACCCTCTGTCAATAACAGTTACGAACAGAATGTGGACCAAGAGCAGCCCTGACGGAGTCCAACTCTCAGCTGGACATGAATCTGACTTACGATGGGGTGATGGGAACCAGACTCTCGCTCTGAACAGGACCCAGAAGCCCAGACTCCCAGAGCACCCCCTACAGGATCCCCAGAGGAACACGGTCCTAGTGAGGGTTTAGAGGTGGTTAACTGTTCCAGGGTCACCACTTTTCCTCAGTCCACTTTAAATGAGCTTTGGTCCTGAGAACATGGAGCTGTCTCTGGATTCTGTTCACAAATGGCTTCTTCTCTGGTTGGTAGAGCTTTGACCTGCATTTGTGGACCAAAGCGTTTCTGAGTCCAAGCAACAGTTACGCAATCATGTTTTTAATGCAGACGACCCGAAGATCACAAGCATCCAGTACAGAGGTTCAACCTTGTCCCAGTCGTACAGAGATTTCTTCACATTTTCATCACATGCTCGTGTTCAAACGTTTTTGGAACATGTTGCTGCCATCAACTTCAGAAATCAGCTGATATTTTTCACTTTCTACATCTGATATGTTTTCTGCATTTGACTGTGAATAAAATCTAAGATTGCTCCTAGATCCTTCGGTCTGATGTTCTTCATATTTCAGGCAGCAGACTGACGCAGCTGATTATTTGTTGGTCTGCAGCTGACGTCAAACTGCCTCCAGCTTGAACGCCATTCAGAAACTAGAAAATAAGAAGACATTTGTCCACTTTGAGCCTGTCTTTGCTGGTTATTGTTGGCACTAAGAATTGGTCTTTAAATGCTATTGACTGTTTTTGGATCATCACCTGGCCATGCAGCAACCTGGAATCACACAAGCTTCTGTTGTTCATTTCCTCCTGTATTTTGTTGTTATTTCTTGTATGATGTTATTTTTAATACAAATGAAACATTTCATTGCTGGATGGTTCTTACCCAACTTCTGTGAGAACTCGTAGAAAGTTTTCAGTTTGGAGACCAGAGGAACCACAGCCGACCAGGCTTTCTCCTGAACACCCTCCACACCAGGGTTTTGGATGGCCTGAACGCACACACACACACACACACACACACACACACACACACACACACACACACACACA
>CM026207.1:989151-1039151 GCA_014839995.1 Xenentodon cancila
CTCTCTATATCTCGTCTTCTCTCTCTGTCTCTGTCATCTCTTCCTCTCTCTCTGTCTTGTCTCTGTCTCTCTCTCTCTCACTCTCTCTCTCTCTCTGTCTCTCTCTCTCTGTCTCTGTCTCTCTCTCTCTCTCTCTCTCTGTCTCTGTCTCTCTCTCTCTCTCTCTCTCTCTCTCTCTCTCTCTCTCTCATAAGTTGGTGTTTAAATGTTTTGAAGTGTAGGTGCTGTAGGACCTGTAGCAGCGTTAAAGTCTAACCTACAAAACAGAAGTGGCAAAGAGCTGTGGCTGTCAAGCACGGTGGTGGAGCGTTAATGGTCTGGGACCAAAAGAATCCAGGTTCTGGAATGACCTGGTCCAAGTCCAGACCTGAACCTGGCTGAAACATGTGTACACTCATTGTTACCAAATGCTACAACAAGTCACTTCCAGGTATGTTTCTTTGTCTTAAAAGTGTCAGATTAATTATCCGGTAACTGATAGAAAAGCCTGGAACACACTCCAAGTCATCATAGCAGGAAAAATGTTTCCTCAGGAGGTTTCTGAATGTTTCCCTGATGATGCAGTTGTTGGTCACCTGTCGTATCTCTTCTCCAGCGCCTCTGTAGGCCTGCAGGTCGTCCAAGATGATCTGGGCTTCCGTCAGGACCTGGTTCACCTTCTCCCACACGTCCGTGTCCGACTGCGAGGGCTGAGCATCTGAAAACACAATTAAAGAAATCAAATGCACCACTATGTCGACAGGATTTACCAGAGAAACTGCAGTAATAGTATTCACGCTGCTGCTTCTGTACTACCACATGAAACCACCGGGTGTCACTGCAGAGCAGCACAAGTTACCACCAGAGTCTGTCTGGAGACACATTTCACTCTCAGGACGTCTGGTTGGCTGAGGGGCGCCGGACACCAGTGTTCCACCTTAAAAAAATCACTCGTCCTCTCATCCAGTCTAAAGGGGGCGCTCATGAGCCAGTCCAAAATGAATAGGGGTCAGAGGTTTTCACAGCTGTAGTATGGAGTATGGAAGGCTGCGGTTCTCCGACGGATCACTGACTCCAGAAGTGATTTTATAGCCCTTAACTTTAGTTTTCTCTCTAAAACTCTTAACAATCAACTTCTGAATGTGTACGCGGTTCTAACTAACGAGTTAAGTCTTACTCTCAAAGTCCAGGAAGAAGTTTCCAGCGTTGCTGTCGATGTCTCTGGTCAGCACCTTGATCAGGTTCCCCATGCTGCCGACAAAAGACACAACATCAGAGATAAACTGAGCGAAAAACTCACGTTCTGCTTCTGATGCGGCAGGTTCAAATGTCAAATATTAAAGGTTTTTGTGGCTGTGCATTTAGTATAAAACAATAAAGCGATGACTGCAGAGGAAACGTCTACACGTCTAAACGGGATTTTTCAAGAGGCTAAACTGCAGCGTGCTGCTTCTAATCAAATACGCTGCTTTTTGTCAGTTTGCTGGACTAGTACATTCAGGTGTGTGTTAACACAATGCCAAGAGGAAAAGAGATAAGCAATGGTCTTGAAAAGGCAGCTGTTGCTTCATATCAGTCCAAAAAGAAATATATAACAATTCTCAAACTATTTGGAGTTTAACAATTACAGTGAATGTTCACAAATGGAAAATATTGGAGACAGTTGTCAATGTTCAGGAATGGACATTTCAGCAGATTTACCCCAAGACCACAAATCATCAGAGACGTACAAAAGGAAAAAAGCTCTGTGTCCAATCCTACAGGCTTCACTGAGAAAATGTGAAATGTTAAAGTCCATGACAGCACAATCAGCAGAAGTTTTTTACCGCCCTTCCTAATCCTGTTCATTTATTTCTTGCCTGCCTCAGAGGCTACAGATGACAGACACTGGCCAGAAAGCTAAAGTCTGGGACAGAAAGTCTTTACTTTGTTTGAGTCAAATGTTTTCTAAAAAATAAATGAAAGAAAAGTCTGAGCCAGGACGGTTTGTTTGAAGAAGTTTCCAGGAGAAAACCTCTTCTGTCTAAACAGAACATGGCACCACCACTGAGGTTCACAGACATCTGGACTATCTCCTCAGGACACATGAGACCAAAGTAGAGATGTTTGGTCTTCATGTCCACAACCATGTTTGGAGGAAACCAGCAGAAGCACAGACCCACCATCAAGCACGGTGGCGGAGGGATGATGATTTAAAGCTTTTTGCAGCTACACGTTACCCACAGTCACTACTCATTTCTTTGGCTTCTTAATATTCCAGATCATTGACGGTGGCCACAATGCACTCCACATTTGGATAAAAACGCTTTATGTCAGCAGAAACTTGTCATAGAAACTGTAAAGCACGGCGGTGGGAGGGTCATGAAAATGCAGAAAACTGTATGTGAGAACAAAGTACTGCTGCATGTTTCTCTGCTGACTGTTTGTGAGCTGCGACTTGAACTGGAAGCAGTGCCGTCGAGCTAAAAACTCTGAAAAGAGGAAGTGATGAAGTCTCAGAAAGTTTGGCCTAATTTAAAACAAGGAAGTAAAGCAGACCGAGCTCAGGTCAGGTATGACACTCAGAAGAAAACAACGCCACCGCGAACAAATGAAACAAACAAAGAAAAAATAAAACGCAAAGAAGCTGTTTCAGTTTCAGCGATCACACACAAAAACGGAAATCCCACAACGTTAGACCGTCTTAGCACACACTTCAGCAGCAAACGGGGAATTTAAGATGTACTTTTAACTCTTGTTCAGACCTAAAACATATGCTGCTGTGTGAAGGTGCCAGCACTCTTCTTTTCTTCATGGGCTTCAACAATTATCTTCACTTTGACAACCAGTTAAAAATACTCTTTTACTTCCCCAAAACTGACACAAAGTGGACGTCATGAGTTAAGCGGCTCTGAGACAGCGTTTCTGCACTGGAGCCGTTTTCTTCCATTTACTACATGGTTGTGTGTAGTACAAGAAAACGGGCGGACGGGCGGACGGCGGACGGGCGAGCGGGCGGACGGACGGGCGAGCGGGCGGACCGACGGACGGACCGACGGTGGCATAATCATTCATATTTTACACAGAAAGATTTTGCTGTTGTGTTAATTTTAACGCTCTAACAGGGCGGTCGACTCGTGGGTGCGTCTGGAAGGATCTGAGGGCGACGTTTGGCTGAATGAGCGTCGGCTTACCAGCAGCTACTACATATAAAGGGTGAGACTGAAGGCTCACTATCGACGGGTGTCTGATGCCGCGTGGAAAGCGAGCGTGTAGCGGGAGCGGTATGGCACTTAGCAGCGTTGATCCGGGCACTGAGTCCTTCCTGTGGATCTGGCGAGTTTCGGAGAACCTAGCCACGCCTCAAGGGTCGGTTTGGCTGCTCAACCTGCCTTTAATACAATGATCAACTCCAGCAACAGAATTTAACTATTCTACCCACAGAGTTCCTTCTCTGATGCCAAAATATGTTCGTTTTGGTGAACTTGTACAAGAAACAAACAAAAGCCTTATTTTTTGTCCAAGTGCACTGCAACAGGCTACACTGTGACTGGAACATGTGTATAATATTACCACCATGTTCTCAGTCACGTCTTATATTACTGCGTTACAGAAGGCATCTCATTTGCCTCTGAAGTCTGACCACGGAGTGACATCACACCTGCGTTGACCTCATTCCACCTGCAAAGTCAAAAACGAACCTGACAGCTGCAGCTGCTACCCTCGTCTCCACGTGCACTCACAACAGCGCCCCCGGTGTTCAACCCCGAGAAGTACAGCTCTGTCTGCCTGATTTTGCAGAACTATACCACGTAGTATGCTGTATGTTGCAGTGTGAAAGACATGATTTTTTTATTTATACCACTATATCCCATAAGGCAATGTGGAATTACAGTGAAAAAAAGGAGCCAGGGTGGTCACATGACCAGCAGCCGATTGCACTATGTTGTTCTCATGATGGCGTATTACTAACTGCCAGCAGTCATCGTGGAACCAGTATGCAGTACTGTGACTTTCCAAGCTGGACTTCAGACTTCAGGGGACGTTCCAGGTCAAACCTATGATTTGGAACTTAGTGACACTGTTCCTTTTCTAAAGTATTAAAACAACAAGAGTTGACCAAAGTGCTCTACTTTGTTTTATTTGCACGACTCAAACAAAGTAATATCAACATGAATGTAATCACAATTAATGATTCTACGTAGAAATGATCCACAAATCCTACAGAACCCGTGCTGGTGTTGCTTTTGTGTCTGACTACATAGCTATGATGTGTGTGTGTGTGTGTGTGTGTGTGGGTGTGTGTGTGTGTGTGTGTGTGTGTGTGTGTGTGTGTGTGTGTGTGTGTGTGTGTGTGTGTGTGTGTGTGTGTGTGTGTGTGTGTGTGTTAGAAGCATCACAAATACAACTATCTCATCTACTGTCCACGTGTTTGCTCACATCGGTGAATCGTCACTGTTCCCTGGTGGGGGAACAGGTTGCTTAGCAACCATATGAATGCAAAAAAGGCGAAGGATTGAAGGGTAGTGATGGAAATGTTTTGTTTGGAATGGACAGATGTACAAATATACACAAATGAAGCATAAACTGAGGTTTCAAAGTGCATAGTTGCTCCACAACGTCCCAACGTCGGTTTCCAAACAGAATATTGCCAAAGCCCCCCCCCAAGCGGTTTCGGTCGTGTTTGTCATCTTGGTCGGTAGTTTAGTAAAAACACCGGTGCTTTACGTTGCTGTAGCAGCTTCACTTTTACTAAAATCAGTAAATGAGCTCCTTGCAGCATCTTTGTGAACTCTTGGCAGCCCTGACAGAAGTTAGGGACCCAAGTGAAACTGTTCATGTTCTGGCAAGAATAAGCGTCTTTACGTGACGTCACATACGTGCAGCGAGCGACTCTGATGTGGAGGATGTTGGAATACTGATTTCAGCGCAGAGCTGATCCGGTCTGGACCAGAACTCTGGACCGTGCCCCCTTTCTTTTTTCCTGGTGAGTCTGCAGGACCTGACATGTCTGATCTGAGACAGGGTCCTTCCCTCCCTCCTTCCTTTCTTCCTTCCTTCCTTCCTTCCACCGCTGCCCGAAACACTACATTACACTACCACCCTGTCCTCCCTCCTGCCAGCTTCTTCTCACCTTCACTGATCTCTGATCGATGTGTGCGGATCGATGCCGTGTGCGCGCGCTCCGGTGGTTCCGCGGTAGTCCAGGTGAGTTCACGGCGGTGCGCCTCCTCTACATGCCGGCCGAGCGCGAACCCGGAAAACTGCAGCACGACGCTCCGTTAACTATAAAAGGAGTGATTTCCTCAGGAGGAACTGAGCGCTGAGCCAATCAGAGAGCGCGCGAGGCGGCGACGAGTGCGGCGGCAACCGTGAGATCGTCAGGAGGCAACCTGAGCAGCAAAGATGAAGGAGCCCCCCAGGAACCCAGCGGCCACAAGAAACCTACCAACGCACTGTTATTCACATGAGACTCAACTCCAACAACGTCCTCAGCCTCTGACGTCATCACGAGAAGAAAGAAGATGAAGAGTTTGTCTCACAGAAGTCACAAAGATAAAAAAGGCAAAGTTGTGTCTGATTTTAGTTTTAAAGTTAGAAGGGGTTAATTCACCACAGATCTTCCTGGGTGCAGGTCTCCTCCTGCTTTGAGGACCACGTGAAATGTTCTGTAGTAAGCTGAGCGAGTTATCTAGCTAACGACTTTGCAAAGGTTACTTAAGCTCGCGCGAATCTGGGCCAAGAAAGAAAAACAGTGCAGCGAAGTGAAAATACCACACCTTTTCTATTTGGAAGTTCAACCTTAGAATCCCCAGACAGAAGTTTCAACCGGAACGCCCCCTAAAGTCAAAATCCCAGTTCAGAACAGGAGGTACTTACCGGTACTATCACCTAGTGGAAAACTCTTAAACGAAGTGGCGCCGAGCTGAGTAGCTACTTGTGGAAAAGGGCCAAACCCGGGCCAAATATATGGGGTCCATAAGGAATACCAGTGGGATAAACATGGGCGTAGAAGATGGGAATTTGTGGGTCCCATATAGTTTCATTTACATAGAGCCCACATTAGAAATTGAACCAGTTAATTAAATAATCCACCTAAAAACTCAAAAGTCCACCCATTCATCCATCTTCACTAGCTTATCCGGGATTGAGTTGCAGGGGCAGTAGCCTAAACAGGGAAGCCCACACTTCCTTCTCTCCAGCCACCTCGTCCAGCTCATCATCTGGGGGGATCCCAAGGCGTTCCCAGGACAGTCAAGCGTGTGTGTCCTGGGTCTCCCCCAGGGTCTCCTGCCAGCAGGACATGCCTGGAAGACTTCACCAGGGAGGCGTCCAGGAGCCATCCTCACCAGATGCCTGAGCCACCTCATCTGACTCCTCTCGATGTGGAGGAGCAGCAGCAAGCCCATCCCTGATGATCACTCAATCTCTGAGGGGAGCAGGGGAAGCTCATTTCTGCTGCTTGTATCTGCAGTCTTGTTCTTTCGGTCACTACCCACAGCTTGTGAACATAGACGAGAGTAGCAACATAGACCATCTGGTAAATCAAGAGCTTCGCCTTTTGGCTCAGCTCCTTCTTCACCGCGAAAGATTGTTGCAGAGTCCACATCACTGCAGACGCCACACCGATTCGCCTATCAATCTCCCGCTCTATCCTTTTCTCACTCGTGAACCCTGAGTTACTTGAAGTCCTCCAGGATCAGGATCTGATTCTCGGCCCAGAGAGGGCACTCACCCTTTTCCGACTGAGGACCATCCTTCAGACCTCTACGTGGAGAT
Organism: Xenentodon cancila; assembly: GCA_014839995.1. Classification (NCBI taxonomy): domain Eukaryota; kingdom Metazoa; phylum Chordata; class Actinopteri; order Beloniformes; family Belonidae; genus Xenentodon; species Xenentodon cancila. The sequence goes on from CM026207.1 coordinate 995,890, forward strand.
CCTTCAGACCTCTACGGGGAGATCCTTCAGACCTCTACGGGGAGATCCTTCAGACCTCTATGGGAGATCCTTCAGACCTCTATGTGGAGATCCTTCAGACCTCTATGGGAGATCCTTCAGACCTCTATGGGAGATCCTTCAGACCTCTATGTGGAGATCCTTCAGACCTCTATGGGAGATCCTTCAGACCTCTACGTGGAGATCCTTCAGACCTCTACGTGGAGATCCTTCAGACCTCTACGGGGAGATCCTTCAGACCTCTGTGGGAGATCCTTCAGACCTCTATGGGAGATCCTTCAGACCTCTACGTGGAGATCCTTTAGACCTCTATGTGGAGATCCTTCAGACTTCTAGGTGTAGATCCTTCAGACCTCTACGTGGAGATCCTTCAGACCTCTACGTGGAGATCCTTCAGACCTCTAGGTGGAGATCCTTCAGACCACTAGGTGGAGATCCTTCAGACCTCTACGTGGAGATCCTTCAGACCTCTAGGTGTAGATCCTTCAGACCTCTAGGTGTAGATCCTTCAGACCTCTACGTGGAGATCCGTCAGACCTCTACGTGGAGATCCTTCAGACCTCTAGGTGGAGATCCTTCAGACCTCTAGGTGTAGATCCTTCAGACCTCTACGTGGAGATCCGTCAGACCTCTACGTGGAGATCCGTCAGACCTCTACATGGAGATCCGTCAGACCTCTACGGGAGATCCTTCAGACCTCTACGGGAGATGTTTTCCTGCCCACAACAATACACCTCTACAATAAATCTTTGGAGAGACTTACATCTTGGCTACTGCAACAGTAAGTTCCCCGTCAGGGATTAATAAAGAGTTTTAGACCTTGTGACTGGTGCCGAGGTCTGGAAGGGTCCAAGGATAAAGCTTTGCTCAGAGCAGGAAACCTCATTTTTGAATGCACCACAGTAACAACATTTGAAGTGGGAGGTGATGGAGATGTTCACCAGGTGCTCTTCAGATGGAAGACCAAATCCAGGATCCTTCCAAATTGAAGTATGTTGGCACCTGGACTACATCAGATACCAGGCTGTGGTGCCATGGTGCCACTAGGATAATACAACAGGCCTAATAGCAGTAGTGGGAGGCCAAGCAGCTGCCAGTCTCAGCTTAGATACTTAAACTCCCCTTTTGAGGCAGCATTTCACCCTTTTCTGAGTGAGAACCATGGTTTCAGATTTGGAGCTGCTGGTTTCCATCCCTGCCTTTTCACACTTGGCTGTGAACCATGAGATCTGAGGATTGCAACTTAACACTCCTGTTGTTTTGGCGTAATCCTGAGCCCAAACGAAATCTTGTTTTATCTCTCAAACAGGGTATGCTTTTGTGCCCCAGCTGGCCATTCAATGAACTGCACCTCTGCGTTGACTCCAAAAGACAACTGGTATGATCGACAGCATCTCCATGTTGGATTAACATAAAAGAGTTTTCCATTGATTTAACTGAACCGACGCATTGTCTTAATCATACTCTTGATCTGGTCCTCGTCTACGGTGTAGAACTTGATAATCTGTTAGTGTCACATGTAAACTCCCTCCTATCCGACCACTATTTAATAACGTTTGAATTCAACATTGTCAACGTTACGCATAATAGGAGGAATTACTTTAGCAGGTGTCTATCCGATAAAGCTATCACTAAATTTAGGGAGGCCATTGCTCTTCATCTTCATACAGAGGAACATAGTGAAGCAGTTGAGGGCTGTGACCTCGGTTCTACCTCTGCAGACGTTGATTTCCTTGTCGGTAGCACTGCAGATGTGTTGCATACAGCTTTAGATGTAGTTGCTCCTTTGAGAAAGAGGGTCTCTAACCATAGGAGCTTAACTCCCTGGTTTAACTCACATATTCGTATGTTAAAACAGAAAGTGCGTAAAATGGAAAGAAAGTGGTTCTCTTGTAGGTCTGTAGATATTTATTATGCATGGAAAGATAGTCTAATAGTATATAAGAAAGCATTTCTCAAAGCTAGAACAGCCTATTATTCAGTGTTAATAGAGGATAATAAAAATAACCCACGTTTTCTGTTCAGCACTGTAGCCAGGCTGACAAAGAGCCACAACTCTGTTGAGCCGTGCATCCCTGCAGCTCTCAGTAGTGAAGACTTTATGAGCTTCTTTAACAATAAAATTGTCAGAATTAGAGAGGAAATCGGCCAGAACCACCCGGCAGTGGCTGTGGGCATTTCTTCAACCTCGGCGACTCCCTTATGCTCTGACCTGACTCTAGACTGTTTGGTTCCTGTAGACCTCCCTGACCTGACTCTAGACTGTATTGTTCCTGTAGACCTCCCTGACCTGACTCTAGACTGTTTGGTTCCTGTAGACCGCCCTGACCTGACTCTAGACTGTTTTGTTCCTGTAGACCGCCCTGACCTGACTCTAGACTGTTATGTTCCTGTAGACCTCCCTGACCTGTCTCTAGACTGTTTGGTTCCTGTAGACCTCCCTGACCTGACTCTAGACTGTTTGGTTCCCGTAGACCTCCCTGACCTGACTCTAGACTGTATTGTTCCTGTAGACCTCCCTGACCTGACTCTAGACTGTTTGGTTCCTGTAGACCGCCCTGACCTGACTCTAGACTGTTTTGTTCCTGTAGACCGCCCTGACCTGACTCTAGACTGTTATGTTCCTGTAGACCTCCCTGACCTGTCTCTAGACTGTTTGGTTCCTGTAGACCTCCCTGACCTGACTCTAGACTGTTTGGTTCTTGTAGACCTCCCTGACCTGACTCTAGACTGTTTGGTTCCTGTAGACCTCCCTGATCTGACTCTAGACTGTTTGGTTCCTGTAGACCTCCCTGACCTGACTCTAGACTGTTTGGTTCCTGTAGACCTCCCTGACCTGTCTCTAGACTGTTTTGTTCCTGTAGACCTCTCTGAGCTGACCTCAGTCTTCCCCTTGTATCACCGTCTATCCATATATCACCCATATACACAGAAGTCTAATTGGACTACTGATGATAGTTACTAATGTATCCTATCTTGTACCTTTGACGGTGTCTCTATGTCTCTATTCTTTCTTATTTCTTGCTCTACCCGGCTGGCCTTCGGCAGGAGGGTCCCCCCTCATGATCCAGGTCCTGCTCAAGGTTTCTTCCCTCTTAAAGGGGAGTTTTTCCTGCCACTGTTTGGCTTAAGGTTTTTCTTCCACTAGGGGAGTTTTTACCTGCCGCTGTTTATGTAATAATTGCTCGGGGGTCATGTTCTGGGTCTCTGGAAAGCGCCTAGAGACAACTTGTGTTGTAATAGACGCTATATAAATAAAATTGAGAATTGAATTGAAATTGAATAGATCTAAATCATCCCAACTCGACTACTTAAAAATGTTTTCTCTCTTATTGGACCGACAATACTGGAACAGATCAACTTGTCCCTAGTCTTAGGATATGTACCACAGGCTTTTAAAGTCGCAGTATTCAAACCATTACTTAAAAAACCCTCTCTTGATCCAGACATTTTAGCTAACTATAGACCAATTTCCAACCTTCCATTTATCTCTAAAATTCTGGAAAAGGTCGTTGCAGCAGCTGTGTGACCGTTTGTATAGAAATGATCTATTTGAAGTTCTTCAGTCAGGGTTCAGATGCATCATAGCACAGAAACAGCACTGGTTCCAGTCTCCAATGACCTTCTTATGGCCTCAGATGATGGATTAGTGTCCATACTGGTTCTGCTGGACCTCAGATGATGGATTAGTGTCCATACTGGTTCTGCTGGACCTCAGATGATGGATTAGTGTCCATACTGGTTCTGCTGGACCTCAGATAATGGGTTAGTGTCCATACTGGTTCTGCTGGACCTCAGATAATGGATTAGTGTCCATACTGGTTCTGCTGGACCTCAGATGATGGATTAGTGTCCATACTGGTTCTGCTGGACCTCAGCGCTGCTTTTGATACTATAGATCACAGCATTTTACTGCAGAGGCTAGAGTATGTTGTTGGGATTAAAGGGACAGCTCTAGATTGGTTTAAATCAGATCTGTCTGATAGATTCCAGTTTGTTCATGTTCATGAGGTTTCTTCAGTACAGACGAGTGTCTGCTATGGTGTCCCGCAGGGTTCAGTTCTAGGGCCAATCCTTTTCAGTTTATACATGCAGCCCTTGGGAAGTATTATCCAGAACCACGGCATTAATGTTCATTGTTATGCTGATGATACGCAGCTGTATCTGTCTATGAAGATGAAACAGAACCATCAGACAAACTTCAGATGTGTCTTAAGGACATCAAGGACTGGATGTCCAGAAATTTTTTGCTACTAAATTCTGATAAAACAGAGGTTGTTGTTTGTGGTCCCAAACACCTCAGGAAGGGATTAGATGGTCTTGCGATGGCCTCCAGTAAAACTGTGCGAAACCTTGGCGTTATATTCGATCAGGATTTGTCATTTAAACAGCAGATTAATCAGGTTTGTAAAACTGTGTTTTTCCACCTCCGTAATATCGCAAAGATCAGGAGCATCCTCTCCCAGAGTGATGCTGGAAAACAAATTCATGCGTTCGTATCTTCTAGACTAGATTACTGTAACGTGTTGTTGGCTGGATGTCCAAGTAATTCTCTGAAGATCCTCCAGATGATCCAAAATGCAGCAGCGCGAGTGCTGACAGGAACCAACAAGAGAGACCACGTCTCTCCAGTTTTAGCTTCCCTCCATTGGCTCCCCGGAAAATTTAGAATCCAATTCAACATTTTATTACTGGCATATAAAGTCCAAAATGGCCTAGCGCCGCGATATTTGCAAGACCTGATAGAACCGTACGTTCCTAATAGAGCTCTCCGTTCTCAGGGTGAAGGTTTACTCGTAGTTCCTAGAAGATCCAGATGTAGATTTGGAGGACGGGTCTTCTGTTATCAGGAACCATCACTCTGGAACCAACTTCCAGTTTGGGTGAAGGAGGCTGATACCACCTCCACCTTTAAAACCAAACTTAAAACATTTCTGTTTAATAAAGCATATAGTTAGTGTATATTTAGTACCTTAATGTGTCAGGCCCAGTAGTCAAAGCTGCAGCTGCAGGACCAGATTAGAGCAGCTCATCTTAAACAGCTTCGGTGTAGATATGCTGTTATAGGCCTCTGCTGCAGGGGGGCACCAACATGATCCACTGAGTGGTGCCTTCACCTTCTCTGTTTCTCTTTGCCTTCTCTGTCTCTGCTTCACCTCAACCCTCATTTATTAACAGTATCCCATAAACTTAATTGTGGTCCATTGTTCTGGTAGTTTTTTGTGCTTGTCTGGCCCTTCTTTTCCTCTTCTGTGCATGTTCTGCAGACCAGAACCTCAGGAGCTGCTTGCTGACCTGCAGTTCCACCTCTGACCATCCCAGTGTCTGCCTCCACCTGTCTGTGTGGATGTCTGTTGGATACTTGCTGACATCCCGACCTGCAGTCCTCATCCCCTTGTATCACCGTCTATCCATATATCACCCATATTCACAGAAGTCTAATTGGACTACTGATGATAGTTACTATTGTATCCTGTCTTGTACCTTTGACGGTGTCTCTATGTCTCTATTCTTTCTTATTTCTTGCTCTACCCGGCTGGCCTTCGGCAGGAGGGTCCCCCCTCATGATCCAGGTCCTGGTCCAGGTTTCTTCCCTCTTAAAGGGGAGTTCAACCTGCCACTGTTTGTCTTAAGGTTTTTCTTTCACTGGGAAAGTTTTTACCTGCCGCTGTTTATGTAATAATTACTCGGGGTTCATGTTCTGGGTCTCTGGAAAGATCCTGGAGACAACTGGTGTTGTAATAGATGCTATATAAATAAAATTGAATTGAAATTGAACTGACAGCTCTCTTGTTTGAGCCGTGTTTCCTGTTCTTATCAACCAGGTATTATTAGATATAATATCAAATATATTAGTAGTATTCTGTTCTTTAAGAAAAATATTCAATAAAAACTGAAATTACAGCATTCCATCCATCCCTCTTCTCTACCTGCTTAAACCTGTGCAGGGTCCCGGGGGTCTGCCGGAGCCTTCCCCGACTCGTTACACCACCTGGACAGGTAGCAGGAAAGCACGCCTAAAAAAAAAAAAAAAAAAAAAAAAAAAAAAAAAAAAAACACCGTTGATCACTAATACTACATTTCCCATGATGTCCTGGGCACTCGGAAACACGTCACCCCCGTGACCTTGCCTCCGCTTCTTCTCGGTTTTCTAACAGGTAGAGAGACAGCATGGCGAACAAGGAGCCCGGGGTGAGTGGCGTTTTCCCTAAATTTACTTTAAAATGACCTTTTTCCGTCTTTGGTTCGGTAGAAGCACGTTGTTTGTCCTCGCAGTCTGTTCGCTGCCTCGTGACATCAGCGTCGTTAAACTTTGACACGTGAGTCTGCCCGAGTCCGTTAGCTCGCGGTTTATCTCCTGTTTACTATAAAATCCATCCAAGAAAAACTGTCATCGGGAATTCAGTCCGCAAAGGTCCTACGGAGAAAAGAGACGTGTCTTAAAAGTGTTAAAACAAGTTTTTCAGCATTGTATTTACTGTTTCGTGGGGTATGTTAAAGTTAGTTTCTGAGACGCGCAGATAATCCAACCTTCGTTTAAAAACCCTGTAACTTCAGACGTTTTCGCTTAATTCCAGTTAAGTCCGCGGTCACATTTGCTTCATGAGGGCTTCACAGAAATGTCAAGTAATATTACTCTAATTCGGCATGTAAATAGAAGCGTTTGATTAAAAAAGATTCACACGAGGGCAGATGCGTCTGAAACTGGTGTTACAGAACCGGGTTTCTGGGTTTCGTTTTGGAATTTCAGGTTCAGAATTCCAGTTGTCTTTAGTCCGCGCGTGTCGCCGCTCTTATGCGGGTTATGAAAACAGCCGTCCTTCAGTCGGGTCGGTCCGTGCACGCAGGGACTCGGTCCTCGTCAAGTTGTTGGGGTGTTTACGCCTACACGCGCGCGCACGCACACGTGTGAAGGTCCGGCTGACACGTTTGAGTCATGGAGGAATGTAAAACCGATTATCTGATGCTGGTGTTCCAGGGTTTCCTGCACCAGCTGCGTCAGATCGCAGGCAGGATGTCATCGGGACCTCGAGGCGCAGGACTCGGTGTCAAACTGCTGGTCGGAGCCGGAGCTCTGGCGTATGGAGTGAAGGAGGCCACTTACACAGGTGCTGCTGTTTTGTTTTTTTTTCTTTTTTTTCCCGATCATTCTTGTCAGTGTGGACATCGTGCACACGCTGTATGTACGATACACACCGAAATTAGTCTCTGCTTTTAACCCATCAACTAGTTTGATGAGCAGTGGGCTGCTAGCGGGGCAGTTAAGGGCCTTGCTCAGGGGCCCCCAGTGATTTAGTGAGACAGTTTCTTCTCACCTGGGAATCAGGAACGCGTGTGTGTGTGTGTGTGTGTGTGTGTGTGTGTGTGTGTGTGTGTATATATATATATATAAATAAAATTGTGGAGACATAAAACCAACAACTTTATCTTGTATTTGAGTCAACAAGCTGTTGCAGGTTTTTCAAAGGAAAAAACTTATAATCAAGATTTTATGAAGTTTACATGTAGCACCTAATTCAAATAATGCTTTGCATTTTGTTTGAAATGCACTTTTATTCAAACTATTTCTTTGTATTGTAAAAGGATGAAAGTGAACTTTGTCCTAATGAGCGCTCCCTTGTAACAGATGCAGTAAGTCCACCAGACAAGTGGGGAAGCAGCTCAGCTTTAATCACTGTCCCACAGTGTAATTAAAAAGTTCAGGTTTCAGGCACATCTGGGGTTTTAATGCATAAACAATATGTTTAACCAGATGTTGCAAACAAACAGCAGTAGGTCGTCGCCATTCCTCTGCTAGATGGACAGATGGAGATCTTACAGAAGTGTGAATCCTCCCACGGTCACCGCCAGTGTCTCCTCCGTGGTTTATGATGAGGAACAAAGTTTCAGTAGTACCAGGAGAGGCGTCCTGTTGGATGCAGAGACGTAGAGAACCGGGACTTCTTTGATGGTGAGCTCCTGTTGGATGTTTTAATTTGCATAGGGTTAGGGTTAACTCCTAACCCAGACTGAAGAAAACTCAGAATCGACACCAAAAACATCCAAAAACACAACTTGAGCTTCTCCAGCCCAGCTCTGGACTGAGTCTAAACTTTAGTGTCTCACCGTCATAAATACAAACTCCCAGAGACTCATGTAATAATCAAAGCGGCGTTGCATCTGTGATCGTTTGTGCACTTCATCAGCAGGACTGCTGTGGCGCCGTGTCGAGAAGCATGCAGCCTGTTCACTGGTCTGATTGGGTGGAGCCTGAAGTGATGTGGATTCACGAGTTGGTTGTTGATTCTGTCAGTTGTGACGATTCCACAGAGACGTCAGTCACCCTGACCTGTTGAGCCGTTCCTGAGATATGGCCTTGTACGCCTGCGATTTAGCAAATATTCCACACGAGGGCGAAACGTCTTATCATATCTGAAAGGAGTTGATGCGTGTATTGGTGTGTACGTGTCACATGAACCTCAATGACACGGTCGCCATTAAATGAGGAGTTCATCAGCTGACTGGGTTTTTCTTTTTCTTGTGTTTGCAGTTGAAGGAGGACACAGAGCCATCATCTTCAGCAGGATTGGAGGGATGCAGATGGACACGGTGCTCGCTGAAGGACTTCACTTCAGGTAGAGCTGTCGCTGGACGGTTACGATATTTTAATGGCTGTAGAGAAAAAATAACTGTCAAAGTTGCTGAACTGTAGAAGAGAGAGCAGCAAGAATGAAATCTCCATGAGCATGAAAGCAGCAAGATGTTTGAACCAAACTCCTACCAATGTCAAGTCCGCAGTGGAGTAGCGGGGTCCGAGAGCAGCGCTCACGGGCTGCAGCAGCTCCGTCACTCGTTAATAACGCTTTATTTTACCTTAAGTTTTTCAGCGTAGTCTGTTTATTAATGTTACTGGTCTTTGAATTTCTTTTCATCCCGGTTTTGGGGCTGTTTGAGGAATTTCCTTTATTCCTTTTTTATTTTTTTTATTCCACCTGTTATGATGCGTAACCATAGCAACTAATTAGTCTACACGCAGGACCAGCTGGTGGAGATATCAAGAAGCCAAATTAAACCCAGACTGAGACCCCAAACCCCCACCAGTTGAAGAGGAGACGTCATGGATGTAGAGCAGGAGCAAAGAGGAAGATTAAACCTGCGCTTCCAACTGGGTCGTTTGTAACATCCGGTGTTGTGCCACAAAAAGCACCCGCTCTCGAGGAGCCTGGGAGCCGCAGGGGCAGATTTACTGGGGAAACTGCCATCAATCCAGGACTTTTAAACTGTCCTTGTCCGACCCAGGGTGTTGATGCTTACCTGTGATGTTGGGTGTTGATGCTTACCTGTGATGTTGGGTGTTGATGCTTACCTGTGATGTTGGGTGTTCTCCGTCCTTTTTCATGCATCTCTGCAGCAACACACCTGACTCAAATGAACGGTTGGGCTTTTATCCAGGTGTGCGAAGCCGCGCGACAGACGCTTGTGTTCTGCTGCATTGAAGCGGAGAAACATCTAAAACATGCAGGACAGGCACCGCCTGATCGGTGAGGACGTGGTCGCCGCCGCGTGCACCGCCGGATCGGTGAGGACGTGGTCGCCGCCGCGTGCACCGCCGGATCGGTGAGGACGTGGTCGCCGCCGCGTGCACCGCCGGATCGGTGAGGACGTGGTCGCCGCCGCGTGCACCGCCGGATCGGTGAGGACGTGGTCGCCGCCGCGTGCACCGCCTGATCGGTGAGGACGTGGTCGCCGCCGCGTGCACCGCCGGATCGGTGAGGACGTGGTCGCCGCCGCGTGCACCGCCGGATCGGTGAGGACGTGGTCGCCGCCGCGTGCACCGCCGGATCGGTGAGGACGTGGTCGCCGCCGCGTGCACCGCCGGATCGGTGAGGACGTGGTCGCCGCCGCGTGCACCGCCGGATCGGTGAGGACGTGGTCGCCGCCGCGTGCACCGCCGGATCGGTGAGGACGTGGTCGCCGCCGCGTGGACCGCCGGATCGGTGAGGAGGGTCTTTAAAAATAAACCCTGGATCACCAGTGACCTGAAAGAGCTCCTCAACAAGAACAAAAGAGCCTTCAGGCAGGGAGACGGAGAATTATGGAGGTCAGTACAGAAACAACTCAAAGTCCAGATCAGAGACAATAAGGAAGTTTTCAGGAGGAGCTGGAGAACAAACTCCAGAAGAAAAACCAAGAGATGTGTACTCAAGCCCAAAGAAGATCACAGGCTTCAAGCAGGAAGACCAGATAGATGGAAGTCTGGACAGAACCAATGAACTGAACACATTCTTCAACAGGTTCAGAAACAATCCCAGCATCCCCCTCTCCTGCCCCCAGACAAACAGACCCCCCATTCCCCATCTTCCACCTCAGTCATGGAACTTGCTGCTGCTCCAGCATTGTCCCCCACCACATCTGGAGATCCAGCTTGTGCGTGAGAAACTTCAGAAGACACAGTTGTCATCGTCACACTGTACACCTCCGACTTCCAGGACAAGTTCAAGTCCTGTCATGTGCAGAAATACTCAGATTACTGCAGTTGTGGGGTTTATCAGTGATGGACAAGAGACTGAGGTGAGAGAACTGGTGGACCGTTTTGTGGCCTGGTGTGGAAACAATCATCTCATCTTGAATGTGAACAAGACAAAGGAGATGATTGTGGATTTAAGGAGATCCAGGATGAAGTCGAAATAGTTTTTCCATGGTGGTAGAAGAAGTGGAGGTGGTGGAGGAGTATAAATACCTGGGTGTTCAAGTGGGCAACAGACTGAACAGGACAGAGGAGACTTTACTCCTTTAGGAAGATTAGGTCCTTCAGCGCTTTCAGTGAGATGTTGAATATCTTCTATAAGTCTGTTGTGGAGAGTTCAACCACATCTGCTGTCATCTGTTGGGAAGCAGCAGCAGAAGCAGTGACTTAAAGAAGCTGAGCTGAAGCTCATGCGGCTCTGCAGCTTCTTTTTCCTGCAACACGAATTAACTTGTTGTGTTTTAAACTTCTCTCGATACACAGACAGACCTGATGGGCTGTGTGAACGCAAGAGGAACTAACTGTTGTTTGTCTTTCTCAGGATACCTTGGTTCCAGTACCCCATCATCTACGACATCAGAGCCCGACCCAGAAAGATCTCCTCACTCACGGGAAGCAAAGGTCGGACACATTCAGCCCTCCACAGCAGTACATAAAATCCAGAGTTGACCATGTTTAAGAAAGGCGGCGCCTTCTCCATATAGCTCACCTGATTGAGCAGGTGCCCTGAGTCCAGCCTGGGTCCGAGTCTGGTCCAAGTCCACATTTTCTGTCTGTCTACTGTACCTAAAGGCCACCAGAGACAGAAGAAGCAACAAAGACGTTGTCGGAGTTGATGTTTCTGATTTGTTTCTTTGTCTTTAGTGAGTATTTTCTCTTTTCTGGACCACAAACTATATCTTGACATTTTGTGGAAAATTATTCAAAAACACCTGATTTGTGTTTTAGAGAACTTTTTTGTTAGTTGCTGGATGCCTGAGGGATGAACTCATGATGATATGCAACAAAGATGAGCTCGTTCGGGGGCACGTCGGGGCTCTTCGGGGGCACGTCGGGGCTCTTCGGGGGCACGTCGGGGCTCTTCGGGGGCACGTCGGGGCTCTTCGGGGGCACGTCGGGGCTCTTCGGGGGCACGTCGGGGCTCTTCGGGGGCTCGTTCGGGGGCTCGTCGGGGCTGTTCGGGGGCTCGTCGGGGCTGTTCGGGGGCTCGTTCGGGGGCTCGTTCGGGGGCTCGTCGGGGGCACGTCGGGGCTCTTCGGGGGCACGTCGGGGCTCTTCGGGGGCACGTCGGGGCTCTTCGGGGGCACGTCGGGGCTCTTCGGGGGCACGTCGGGGCTCTTCGGGGGCACGTCGGGGCATGTCTATTATCTCTATCAGTGGGCTTTTGTTCTGTTAGTCTTCTTAAGGAAGCGTTAACGGTGCTGGACTGGAGTTCTGGATGAAAAACCCACCAAAGCCACAGGGGTGGACGGATGCTGCTTCGGACCCGGGCTTGGGACCCGGGCTTGGGACTTAGACCAGGTCTCGGACCCCGGTTGTGACAGTCTGGTCTCCATTTGCTCTCAGACCTGCAGATGGTGAACCTGACGCTGCGAGTGCTGTCGCGGCCGCTGGCGTCCAACCTGCCCATCCTGTACCAGCGGCTGGGTCAGGACTACGACGAACGCGTGCTGCCGTCCATCGTCAACGAGGTGCTGAAGAGCGTGGTGGCTAAATTTAACGCATCACAGCTCATCACCCAGAGAGCGCAGGTACGAACACGGATCAGACTGGAGAAGAAGAACTGGACGTTTTAAATTTGATGCCTGCTGCAAGTCTTGAAGAACTTGGCAGGGGGGCAACAAATGGCTGGAAAAGCATGGTGTCGTTAGCAGAGGGGACTGAATTGTCCCGGCTTCAGTCCGGATGGTTCACCTACGGAGAACATTTGGTGCATCATTAAACAGGTGAGAATGGGACCAAATTCCAGCACCAAAACTCCAGAAACTTGTAACCTTGATGCCCAGGTGTCCTCAAACCGTTTTAAAAAGAAGAGATGATGCTTCACCGCGGGAAACATGTCCCCATGCCAACGTTTTTGAGACCTGCAGCAGGCAGCAAATTTAAATGAGTTCATGTTGGGCAGAAAGTTTAAATTTTCTGTTTGAACGTTTTATTATCTATGTACTGTTCTAAATAAAATATGGGCATTTTTTGAAAGGAGCTTTTACATCAGACGGAAAGCGAAGCTGAGGTGACAGGAAAGAACGTTAAGTTCGGGAAGTTTCTGCAGCACGTTGATCTCGTGGATCAGCGTTTGGAGTCTCAGCTCCCCGCCAGTCATGTTGTTCCAAGTGTGTTCCTGAACATCGTTTAGTGTGGTGTCCCTCAAGGATCTGTGCTCAGCCCTCTTTTGTTCTATAAATCAGATTGCTTCTTAACTCTATTTTTGTTTGTAAAAACAAACAAAAGTAGATGTCGATGTCGGCAAAGTGTTTTGAATTCTGTTCCAGATTGATGTGGAGCTATAATTCCTTCTCCATATCTTTCCCTCTTGGCATTGTGGCACCTGAATGTTTTTTTGTGTTTGTTTTTCTTATCCTTTTATTGCTGTAAAAAAGTAATTTATTGTTCATGAGGTTTTCGTCCGCTACGATCGGATGATTCACAACAGGATGAAATCCTTTTGGACGTGCCTTAGATACTCGTCCTTCACCTTCCTATAAGACCCAGAAGCTGGTCTCTGAGCGTTTCAAACGCACTCAAAGCTGGAGATGACCCCAGTGGTCGGTGGTCTTCTCTCTTCTTCAGAGCCTTTGTCCAGCTCCGTTTCCATCATCTCCTCTGTAGACCTCCACGGTGCATCTCTGACTGAAACATTTCGGTCCTGCAGGTTTCTCTGCTGATCCGCAGAGAGCTGTTTGAGCGGGCCAAAGACTTCAACATCATCCTGGACGATGTGGCCATCACCGACCTCAGCTTCAGCCGAGAGTACACCGCCGCCGTGGAGGCCAAACAAGTCGGTGAGTCCACAGGAAGTCTGTCTGTCCGTCCATCCTGCGGTCACTTGGAGCAGAAGATGAGACCTCCATGCGGGGCTGGTGGTGGATCATGTGATCCCTAAAACTGTTGTTTGTTCCTCTGCAGCCCAGCAGGAGGCGCAGCGAGCTCAGTTCTATGTTGAGAAGGCCAAACAGGAACAGAGACAGAAGATCATCCAGGCTGAAGGAGAAGCTGAGGCCGCCAAGATGGTGAGTGTTTAACCGGGTTCCTGAGCAGCAGCATCAGCTGCTTTAGAGGTGGTGTTCATAGGACGTGATTAAATCGCCGGTTGTGATGATTAATTCAAGATTTTCCTTCAGACTTCTCTCACTTTGAGCCGACTAGACTCTCTTTCAGAGTCAGAGTCAAGTTTATTGTCAATTCTACCACATGTGAGGTTCATACAGAGAATCGAAATTACGTTACTCTCAAACCCTCGGTGCTGCACAATAAATACATTTAAACACAAAGTGCAAATTAGAAGAGACAAGAAACAAGTTGTGACATGACAACAACAGTTTTTCGGTTTGTTTAAAGTGACCTGGTGCAAAGCAGGCGGTCCAGTTCTGCCAAAAGTGCCTGGTGCAGATACTGAGATCAGAGTGAGTGAGGGGGGGAGCAAGGCGGGAAACTGTGGAAGAGCAGGGAGAGTGTTCAGCGTCCTGACGGCCTGGTGGATGAAGCTGTCCCTCAGTCGGCTGGTTCTGGCCCGGAGGGTCCGCAGCCTCCTCCCTGATGGCAGCAGACTGAAGAGGCTGTGTGACGGGTGGGTGGGGTCTCTCACGATGCTGAGGGCTTTGGAGTCAGACGGCTGCTGTAAATGTCCTGAAGTGAGGGGAGAGAGACACCAACCATCTTCTCAGCTGCTCTCACGACACGTTGGAGAGACTTGCGGCAGGTTGCGGTGCAGCTCCGTACCACACGGTGATGCAGCTGGTCAGGATGCTCTCGATGGTGCCTCTGTAGAAGGTGTACCTGATGGGGGCGGGGCTCTGGCTCTTCGCAGTTTGCGGAGGAAGTAGAGGCGCTGCTGTGCCTTCTTGATGAGTGATGCGGTGTTAACAGTCCAGGAGAGGTCCTCTGAGATGTGGACACCCAGGAACTTGGTGCTGCTCACCCTCTCCACAGCAGCACCGTTGATGGTCAGAGGAGCATGCTGGGTGTGTTGTCTCCTGAAGTCAGCAACAATCTCCTTGGTCTTCTCCACGTTCAGGGAGAGATTGTTGTCTGCACCACTCAGCCAGGCGGCTCACTTCACTCCTGTAGTTTGACTCATCGTTGTTGTTGATGAGACCCACCACAGTCGTGTCTCCGCAAACTTTATGAAGAGGTTCCCTTCCTGTCAGAGGTGGAACGTTCACTGTGTTGATGCTCAGATGTCAAGCTGGCATCAAACTTTTATTTTCTTTATGAAGATGTTCCTCCAGGCACCAAAAAACAGCCAAAGACAAGACGAAGCATCAAACACCAACAAAAGTCACTGAAATAATTTGAAACTGAAAACATTGTGGTTCCGGCTCCGGAACCGCGGGTCCGGCTCCATGTCTCATGATGAGATGAATCCATGTTTCGTGCTGCGTATCGTTCCTTAAACCAGACTTGAGCAGACGCCAGCGTTGGTTTTGAGGAAAGCCTCCAACCACGTGACGGAGATCCTCGCGACCTCTGTCCTCTGTTGCGTTCAGCCTAAGATGTTTTGTGAAGATGCTCTCGGATGCACGACTCGTAGGAATGACATCTCTGCACACGTCTCCAAAAACGATATTTGGATGCATTTGGGTTAAAATCTGAAAACCGTCTAATCGATCCAGAAACGCACTTCGTGTGAATCTGCAGGAGTGTTTTTGGCTTGAGCTGCTGTTCGGCCCGGTCTGATTCTTGTCGCCGCGGGCGGCGCCTGCGCTCGTCTGTCAGGTGTGTAACAGTAATCCTCTGTAAACTCAGTAACTGTTGGTGTGCGTTGCAGCTGGGCGAGGCAGTGACGAAGAATCCAGGATACCTGAAACTCAGGAAGATCCGGGCGGCGCAGAACATCGCCAAGACGGTAAGAAACTGGAACTGGTTCATTTAGATGCATCGATGACGTTTGAGGAGTTTTGCAGTTTTAACTGGGAAACAAAACGACAACTCTGCTACCAGGAGCTTCACATAAGTGAGAACAGAGGCTCAACGCTCCCTTCATTCATCTTTTTGCAAACATTTTACACTGTTTTTTTCTGCCTTGTTGTGGGTTTGAAACTGATGGACTTCAAAGGCTGATTACTTCTGCTGTCAGCGTCTCACCTGGTCTACATGCAGAACCTCTCTGAACACAGATGTTGAAGCCTCGTTTTCTCGAAGTGCATGGCAGCCAACTGGAACACGCCCACCTCATGTCACTCACAGATGACTTGCATTTATTGCTCTGCTGTTAGGAAGCACCCAGCGATCGTAACCCAACAGAGCAGACGCCTCGTGGCAACAAGATGATAAAAACAAGTCCAAATACACCTGTGAACCGGTCAGCCAGCCTTGACCGGACGAAACCGGGACCAGTTCGAACCGGGGCGAGCCAGAACAAAATGATTTACGCTCCCAGAACCAGCAGACATGTGCTTGGAAGGATCCCGGGATGATCTGGAGCGAGCTCCCGTTTGAGACGCTGCTTCAGCGGTGAAATCAGAAATAAACGAGCTGAGCTGACCTCCATCCATCCTTCCCTTCCCCTAAGGGTTACTGCTGCTCGTGTGCGCCGCAGACGGTCATCAGTTCACTGAGGCATAACCCCGCCTTAAAGAGCTTTTTGTTTTAGTGATACTTGACGTGGCCATCATGGAAAGTAGAACGTGAGGTCTTGTAGGAGGTCAGCAGGTTCCTTTCAGCAGAACCTTCTGGTTCCGCGTCTGTTCGTCTGCGATCGCAGATTAATCTCCACAATTATTGACGAAAACTAACAGTGCATCAAAACCGTCTTTAACTGAAATAAAAATACAAACTAAAAGTTTTTATAAAACATAATGAAATAAAAACCCACGTTCAACTAAGACCAGCGTAACAGAATAGCAGGTAAAATAACTTTATGTTGGCACTTCATTTTTTAAAATGACTCATTCGGCTGGATGAGGTCGCCGTCTGTGGCGTCTGTTCCGGTTCCAGGAAGGAAAGTTGGTGATATTTAGGTTGAAAACTGAGATTTAAAGGTCGTTTCTGCTGTGACGTCAGGTTTAACTCTGGAAGAGGACGGCTGGAACGTTCACCCGAATCAGCAGGC
Source organism: Xenentodon cancila (assembly GCA_014839995.1). NCBI lineage: Eukaryota > Metazoa > Chordata > Actinopteri > Beloniformes > Belonidae > Xenentodon > Xenentodon cancila. The sequence goes on from CM026207.1 coordinate 1,012,686, forward strand.
CTTGAAATATGAAAAACAATTTTCCTCAGACGCCCTGAATGTTGCAGAAGTTCAGTTTTTACTGTCATTGTTATTTCACATAAAAGACACTGAGATCTTCAGGGCAGATGCGTCGGCCGCCTGCAGGTCGCCCTGTCGACCACGAGGTGGCGCCAAACGACCAGGAACTACAGCTCAACTTCTGGTCCTGCTGGTTTGAGGGAAATCGTTGACCCCTGCAGAGCCACAATGAAGACCTCGTGATGGAGGAGACTCCTGCAACGTTCAGACTGGCTTCAGTTTACGGTTCAGATGTGTCCAGGTATTCTGAGCCAGTTTAACCACATAGTCACAAATAAAACCAAACCCGGTCTGAGCCTGCTGAAGACGTTATCATTTATGAACTTTTACAAGTTGGATCACTCATGAGAAATGCAGGAATTTTGAAGTTTCAGAGAATGTTTAGACCCTGTTAACTCGACTGCCAAAGAGACCATGAAGCAGGTTGGAGCCCTGAATCTGGATCAGAGAGAACCACACACAGACTGTAGTGTTTTCCTGCAACTTGGATGAAGAGAAGTTCAAACGGCAGACGAGCTGTCGCCATGCCAACCAGACACGAGACGGCTTTACAAAAACCTTGGAAGGATCTTTGACTAGTACATCGTCTGACATCGGAAGATGGAAGTGGCAGTCTGAGGGGTACGTAGAATACCGGGTTCCACCAGGGTCTCTCGATACTTACTGGTTCTTGATAATTGATTTATTAGTAAACCCCACCCCTCAAACACAGATGAGATCAGTTCCACAGGGACCAGAACTCAGCCATCTGGAGCTTCCTGGTCCACAGAAAAACTCTGGAAGATCCCGAACCCTCATCCGTTTACAGAGTTTATGACAAGAATAAAGGTTAAATTGATGCATCTGAGGTACTTCTGATGGCAGGACGGACCATGGACTTTATCTGATGGAGATGACTTGTCCTGGTTGTCCCGCGCTCTGTAAACCCTCACCTCCAGTTTCCACAAAGACCGTCACTGTAAACAACCTGATTGTCTGAGGTAGCGACAGTAGCTCGGAGGGGCGGGGCTTACCGACAGGTAATTTACATCGTGGGACGACCAGGGTTTCAGGAGTTGAGACGAAAGAACCGGGACATCATCGAGCATGTTGGACCCCTGTCGTAGTTGTAATATAGACGAGGTGTGTGATTCCCACGTTCAACGCTGTGACGTCGCAGCCGCCAGGTAGAGACGGTAATCCTTCTCGTCAAGTCCAGACTGTACAAGTCTGGATCATACATACCCTTTAAGAGGGTTCATACAGAGGTCGTGTGATGGTTCAATGCAGGAACGCGGTCTTTGAGTTGGCGATGAGATCCTGGTTGGTGTTGGTGATCTGAGGGTCACCGGGGACATCGCCGCTGCGCGTCCTCCCCCCTCAGTCACACCGTTTCCTGCGTGGACGGCTCGCGCTCGGCTGTGAATGAACTCGGCACTGGACCCCCACAATGTCCCCTCTGTGTCCAGCAGCAGCTCGGCGAGGCCTGAAGTTCCCTGATGTTTCTTCTGCTCACTCTGATCTGTTTGACCTGCAGGTGGCGCAGTCCCAGAACAGAGTCTACCTGAGCGCCGACAGCCTCGTGCTCAACCTGCAGGACAAGGACAGCTTCAAGTAAGTCCAGGACGCTGCCTGGAAGGAGACTGTGGAAGCCCTCTTCACATGATCGTTGCTTATTTTAATATGACAACGGTTTTGTTGTTTTCTGTTTCAGTTTGTCGTTGCTGAAGTAAGAAGGCGTCCCCATGCTGGTTTCTCATCATTCCCCTCAGTTCTATATATCATATATCGTATATCAGGAAAACTCCAGTTCCCACGTAGCCCCGGGTCTTCTCCCCGGCCCCGGGTCTTCTCCCCGGCCCCGCGGCCCCCTCCCCGGCCCCGCGGCCTTCTCAGCAGGTTTCTGTCCACCCATCAAGTTCACCAGTCTCCAAAACCTGCTGTGTGTATTGAGTCACCACAATCAGTTTCAGAGTAAAGTGAAGGTTCCTGTACTTCTTCTGGTTCCTGGACCTTCTGCCGTCACCTGTGGACTTTCGTGTGCTGCTGAAGTTTTTGTTCCTCTCAAAGAAAACCTCCTGCTTCTTCTTCCACATTTTCACTAAGAGGCTTCTGTTACACCACAAAAGCGTTTGCCAACTCTGGTCCGATGGGTCCGCTCTAAAAGCCTCCAAAAACATGACTGGATGTAAACGTGACTTTCAGAAGCTGGGACCAGAAACGAGAAGTCCACATGTCTGGTTTTCAGCTTTGTAGGAAGTTGGTGGGAGTTGGGGACGCTGCCAGGACCCGGGACCCGGGACCCTGAATCCCGGCCGTCAGTTCCGGTCGGATTTATCAGCCGGCGCTCTGGTTCAGCTCGGATAGTTTTAAGAGTCAAAGGAAACAAAGCTGTTGTTTTTGTGTTCGTCTCAACTTTGAAGTTCTGATGAAACGACTTTATTTTTCTACAAACATCAGGTCTCATTGATGTAAGCAGTTTACTGTGTTCCTCTAAGTCATCAAACAACTAAATTAAAGAATAAACAAATTAAAACATGATAATCTGCTCTGCGTTTCCTTTTAGGTTTTCAGAGCAAAGATGAATAAAACAAGTGTCATCTTAAACGTCTATCACAAAAATGTACTTTGAAGGGGTTTGTTTACTGAAAGATGCTTTTTGTGGGTTTCATAACACCTGTTTAATTTTAAGTCTGTTAATGTGTTGTCTGAAAATCCTGTGACGTGACCAAAAACATTTAATTGATTTTTGTTTTTTTTCACCCGCCACACCATCACCCGCAACGGCCGCAACACCCGCTACAACCGCAACACCCGCCACACCTGTCCAGCTGGTCATCAGACGAGGTGATGCGTGATAATGAACGAAATAACGCTGCTAGTTTTATGCTGGAATAGTTCTGATGATGGTGTCAGAAATGCATGTCGATGCTCCTGAGAAAACACTTGAACAAACCGAACTCGTCTTCGTTGCTCTAAACACCGTCAGACAATCCTGAGTCGTAGCATCTCCAGGTGGCGAAGCAGCGACAGGTGAGTCAGACGAGCTGTCCAGGTGTTAATGGTGGATACGATTTAACAAGATGAGTGTAGTTTAAGAATTACGCAATTTGGACATCACCTTGTAAGAACTCTGACACGCTCTAATCGTTACTTTTATTAATTAAACATAACAGAGAAAAAGAAGGTTCACATGAGTAAAAGCTTGGTGTGTTTGTATCACGGCTCCGCGCAGTACGAGGAAACAGGCTTCCTTCCAACATCCAGCATGTTGCTACCTTCATTGGAATAGTCCACATGGATCTGGATCTGGATCCGGATCTAACTGGATGTGTAGGTTGCAGACATTCCCAAGTTAAACCAGTCTGAACTGGTTCGAGCTGGATCCAAAGAAGCTGTTTTAAAAAAGACATTTACAGTTTACCACTGGACACTGCGTTTAACTCCCTGCTGATCTCTGCTTCCTGCTAACTCATCGACATGGAGCCGTTTGTTCACTTTATTGCTCAGAAACGCTGAAGATCGAAGGCCTTCGTTTACTTCCGGCACACTCGTCTCTGGAGTCCCTCCTCCTCTTCCTCTGAAGGCCTGGAGCACAAAAACGAAGATAAGATGGCTGCAGACTGCAACCAAAACCTGCAAACGGTGGGGGAGGGGAGCAGGATGGGGAGGGGGTGTAGGAGGTGGAGCAGGATGGGGAGGGGGTGTAGGAGGGGAGCGGGGGGGCTGGGTGGTAGGAGGGAGAGCAGGATGGGGGGGGGTCTTTTGTGTGGGTGACACAAAGCGAGTTGCCGTCCCTCCATGTTGAGAGAGGCTGCTGTTCTTCTACATAAGAAAGAGGGGGGGGGGGGGCACTAGTTTAAAGCTGAGAGGGGATTTTTTTATTATTATTTCAAGGGTGGGGGTGACGAAGGGGAGGAGGAGGAGACCGTAGGGGGAGGGGGATTCATGAATCACTTCAAAAAAGAGGCGGGGACACTGAGGTATCGTGTGATTGGCTGACGCCTCACGCCCCCTCTCGCGGAGCCTGTCCGCTGGCCAATCAGCAGCCACCTCAGCGTTTGAAAGATGCCGAGAGAAAAGCAGATGAAGGGGGTGTGAGAGGAAAAAAACAGCTCGGAGATGATGGATGTGCAGCTGGGGTTGATGTGCGGCGGCTGCAGTTTGTAAAAACACTCACACTTTTCTAAATGTGGCTCTTTTTCCTCGGAGAAAACCTGCGGCGCCGTTTGCTCGCTTTGCTGCAGGCTTTGGCGCGCGTGCTCGTCGACATATGGCGGCGTGCGCCACACCGCGCCTCTGCTGCGCTTTAATCTGCCCTTTTTCCTGCAACAGAATGACAACAGGCGGCTCCCAAAGACGAGTAATAACTGACTTTTCCGTCTCAGCCTGGCCACGGTCATGTGATCTGTATGCGCCGTTAGCTGTCAATCTCCTTCCTCATCGATCACGTAATCGATTGAAGGTTTTTTACTATCATCTAGTGGCAGACAGCGGGAACAACAACATCACGAAGGACACGCACATGTTCTATTTGTTTTCTTTCTCCAAAAGTCGACAAGTCTGACGTTTTGGTTTAACAGATTACAACGTTTAATTTTTTTAATTTTTCAGTCTGAACTAGGCACCACAGAGTCTTCCGTTTCCATGACAACTGGCCTGAGCGAGGAGCTGACAAGCAAGCAACGAATCGGCGTTTGGAGCGGCTTGGACGGCTTTTCTGTTGATTACTGACGGCAAACTAAACGCTTTGTACAATCAACACCTGTAGTTGGGTTAAATTGAACCTGTAGAGGTTTGACTCTTTTCCCCGAGGTTTCAGACGACAAACGTCAGACATCCACTGGTAACCGTACAGAGGCCACCTGGTCAGAGAGGGCTGGGTCACACAGGTGTGGTTGGGCTCTGCGCTCACCCGACCGTAGTGAACCACGCTCCTACCCGGGGTGCCTTTTGGTCAACCTAAATAGTGCAAGTGCGAAAACCAGCTAAATGAAATGTCTCTGACATGTTTGAGTCAAAGTACTGAAGAGATTCAGTATAGAAGGAAAACAAGCAGCATTTCAACACACGTCTGCAGCTTCACTCATCCGGTTTTAGGGTGTCAGCCACCTCACTAACCTCTTACTTGAGGGTGTGTCGCTTTTTAAATCTGTGTTGCAGCTTTTTGCTGCTGTCCTCAGAGGAAAGAATTCCGCAAGTTGGCTGAAAAAAATCAAGTATAAATAAAATGAATCTGAACTGAATCTGAGGAGAATCACTGCTCGCCCCTTCAGAGGAGCCTTAGAGGTGGTTTGGGTATTGGATTTGGATGCTACTTGGACACCTCTGTAGAGAGGAAGTTGGGGCATGTCCAGCCAAATGGAAAATCCGGGGCAAACCCATGACACGCTGGAGGGAACATATATCTGAGATGGCTTGGGAACACCTCAGTATTCCATTGTAAGAGTCGGAGGAGGTGTTGGGAGAGACCGGTACGGGCTTCTCTGCTTTCACAGACACCCTAAAGTCCAGGTGTAAACGCACCCAGGACACCGTTGGGGACACACTGAGCCCCAGTCACCCAAAGCACATGTGGACTGGGTGGAAGTACGTACTCACTTACATGGCAGGACCGCTTTTACTGTCCGTTTTACTGCACAGCTGCCAACTGCAGGTAAAAGTACCAGCGCGTTCGGTTTGTACCGGAGACTGGGTGAAGAGGACCGGACAAAGCTACTCTTAGTTTCTGAAGAACAGCTTTGCAGCCTGAATTTCCAAGCTATGATGCAGTTACCTGAACAATCACTAAATATTAAATAGGTGAAACTGACAAGCTTGCACTTGGCTGGAACTTTACCGCCGTTACCACAAACGTCGTGTTTTAGTTTATCGTAGTTCATGGTAAGCCGCGGTGCTGGCACTCCCTTCCATCCGGCAGCTGAAACCAGGACTTCTGGCGCTACATGTTTTTTTTTTGCCAGTTAGCTAACTTAGAAAGGGCTCCCTCGTGGGTCCTGGTCCTGGGGAGCAGAGGTGGCCTCTTGGTTCCCGGCGGGTCAGAACCGGGTCAGTGTGGCAGGACTGGGATATGTAAGACTGTCCGTTGAAAGTTCCTTCACACACCTGAATATAGTCTGTTTTAAATGTCAATCTCTTCTTTACATGACTGACAAATAAACGAACAAATCCTTGTGTGTTTGTGTATTATAAATGATAACATAAATCATTAAATATATCGGTGAAATAAAGGTGAAATAAAAGCTGAAAACAAGCCAGCAGAAGTAGAGCTGTGGCGACTCCAGAGCGCTGCGTCGCAGTGAGGTAACTTGGAGTCGTGGACCTGACGCTGCACTTCTGTCCATCTGTCCTCTGCTGTCCTTCTGTCACTTCCTGCTGCAGCTCTTCATCCTGCAGCAGCAGAGAGGCAGAGCTGCCTGATTTCACGGTGACCTCGTTTTTTCGCTGCAGGTCGTCAGCGCCTTTTAATCTTCCGCTGCTTCCTGCCTGATCTGCAGAGCACGACTGCAAATTCACTGTTAGCACCGAGGAGAGGAAGGAGAGATGTAGGGGAGGGAGGGAGAAAGGATGGGCGGGGGGGAGGGAGGATGGGAGGAGGGGTGAGAGCTCACACATGCTCTCCACCCCCTCCGCCCTCCCCGTCCTGCTTGCACCGCTAACAAACAAGGACGGATTACTGTTCATCTGCTCTGTTACCATGGAAACACTGACCTCACACCACGGTGACCGGCAATCTGGGCCGGTCGCCATGGCGACGAGCTGCTACCATTGCCTGGGCAGTGACGGAAGGACCCCGCGGTGTCGTCAGAGAGAAGCTGCAGGGTCTACTGTGAAGCGACCAGCAGGGGGCGCCAGTTCAGCCTGACTGCAGCACGTACTCGTTAAGGTCCATCTGTCATCTGCTGGGTGGTCACGTGTTCCAGAGCCGGCCTGGTCACATCTGACTAACTTTAATCTGGATGGTGGTTGTACTAAAAGACCGCAATTACTCGTGTCCTATCAATCATCTTTGATTGAAAACAGGAACAAGAAGAGGATTTTTACAAGCCAACTTTGTAAATTAACCCAAAAATTAGAAATGACATCAGTGTAATTTGATCATCTAGAAAGACAAGTCTTTAGAGGGAAAGGCAGGTTTAATCCCATCGCTCAGTTAAGACTCAGTTTAGGTCATTTGCATGGTAACAACTCACCAAAGGTCATATTGGGGTTCTTCAGAATGAAGTTCAGCAGAATTTCAGCTAATTTCATGCAGATAGTTATAACGTTGTTATATTCCAATTAAATCCAATTTTGTCACAGTCCATTTATAGTTGGAGTTGTTTCAGTTCAGTCTTGTTGGTTATTCTTGTATTTATTAAATTCCACTTCAGTGAATTCTGGCATTGAACCTTCAAACGCTTCTCCTGAGCAAGCACACGGCGACAGTGGAGAGGAAGAACTCCCCTTTTAACAGAAAGAAACTTGACCAGCAGAAGTGAGAACATACATCCAACTTTCCCATGTGATCCAAACCCGGACATAAAGAAAAATGCAGTTTCTTGACTGACCTTCAGAGACGAGGTCTTATGAGTGACAGCTGGCTGTAGTTAAATGCTGAGATGTGAATAGAGACCAGAGCAGAGTTGTCCTTATTTTAAAGATACGTTTTATTGTGCTGTTACCTGCACCAGCAGATCCAGGAGCTCCGGGTCCTCCACCCAGATCTCCAGGGATTTGCACATCATCTCCTTGTGTTCTCACAGATACTTCAGAGCTCCAATGCAGGTGTGAACGTGGCTTCAGTTGAACTACAAACATGCTAAAGCAGCTGCTGGATTAGAGACTGATGCCACATTTTAAAACGACCTGATTCAAGCAGAAGATGAGAACTTTGATCTCTGTCAAATGTGAGACTTCGTCTGTTGGCTGCAGATGTGACAGAAGTTCTAGATGCAGGATCAGAGGTTTCTTTCTGAACTCAACCGCAGCAGTCGAGTAGTTAAGTTGTGCCCAGAATTTCCATTAAATACACTGATTTACAAAAATCATGTTTTTGCAGCAGCACTGTTGCCTCACAGCAAGAAGGTTCCTGGTTCGATTCCCGGCCCGGTGGGTCTTCTGTGTGGAGTTTGCATGTTCTCCCCGTGCTTGCATGGGTTCCCTCCGGGTTCTCCGGCTTCCTCCCACAGTCCAAAAACATGCAGGGTAGGTTCATTGATCATACTGAATTTCCTGTAGGTGTGAATGTGAGTGCGCATGATTGTCTTCTATGTGGCCCTGCGATGGACTGGAGACCTGTCCAGGTGGACCTCTGCCTTTCCGAGGATAGGCTCCGACAGACCCCCGTGACCCGGAGACGGAGTAAGCAGGTATAGATGATGGATGGATGGATGTTTTTGCAGCCTGATGTAAACCAAAAGACTTGGAGGAAGTTCAGGAGCAGGTGTGACGACGCTGATGATTCACAGACTGTAGAAGACGAACTGGACCACCTCTCTGGGAAATCTTTTACAGGTCTCTGAAGAGTGAAATTGAAACCTCTATTTACCTGTACGGCTCAGTGAAAGGGTCCGGACCCTGGTGGTCGGTGGAGGAACTGTGGGTCCGGACCCTGGTGGTCGGTGGAGGAACTGCGGGTCCTGACCCTGGTGGTCGGTGGAGGAACTGCGGGTCCGGACCCTGGTGGTCGGTGGAGGAACTGCGGGTCCGGACCCTGGTGGTCGGTGGAGGAACTGCGGGTCCGGACCCTGGTGGTCGGTGGAGGAACTGCGTGGTCCGGACCCTGGTGACCAGTGGAGGAACTGCGGGTCCGGACCCTGGTGTTTGGTGGAGGAACTGCGAGTCCGGACCCTGGTGTTTGGTGGAGGAACTGCGGGTCCGGACCCTGGTGGTCGGTGGAGGATCTGCGGGTCCGGACCCTGGTGGTCGGTGGAGGAACTGCGGGTCCGGACCCTGGTGGTTGGTGGAGGCACCGCGGGTCCGGACCCTGGTGGTCGGTGGAGGATCTGCAAATCTGGAGTTGCGGTTCTTTCACGGGACCATTTCTGTCACTTTGTGCTCATGTACCAGAACATGTGTATCCTTTCATGTTTAAGATCCCAAACTCTCAAACAGAACGTTTCCTGAGCGTTACTTTCTTAGATCGCAGCCAAGCGTGAAGGTGGATTATCGGGGACAAGGTGCTGATAAAATCCCCAACTCTTGTGCTGAAATCTCTCCAGAATCTGGTTCCGTTGGTCCCGGTCCGTCCCTCCATCCGTCTCTGGGTTAACGTGCCAACACCCCGTTGATTCACTGCTCTGTTGTTCATGTTCTGATGGGATCCAGCTAATTAACCTGCTTCTCTTTCCTTCTCCCTGCTGCTTTGAGTCTGCAGGGAGAACCAGGAGCTGGCGTCCCAGTTCAGGGACTGCAGCCTCCGTCATGGTTCCTTCTGCTCTTTTATTCAGCAGATCCTGGATTGGGGGTTTCTGGCATGTAAACATGGTTTGTGTTGGCTTTTATCAATTATGTTTAATTTTTGACCTGATTCAGTGTGAATTTGAATTCACGAAGTCTTGTGGCCTTGAAAATCTAAAGCAGTTTGTCCCAGTTGACCTGGTGATTGATGGGATTCCTTGTTGGACTGGTTCAGACCTTTTTTTATGGATGTTCAGCATCTGGTTACATCTATTCTCAAACAAAGGAAGCAGCTTCAGGGTTCAAGAGAAGGAATCCATTCTGAGGTCATCGAGTCATGAAGATTCCTTCCAAGATCCAAACGGTAAAATGTCAAACTTAAGACCTGCGCACATTTATCTTTCTGACGGTAATTTAATAGTTAGTCAACCAGAAAGAGACACGATACCAACATAGAAAACAACTGAACTGCAGAATAACACAAAGATGTGTAAAACAAAATGTTTGCAGACGACACAAACGTCTGTCAGTCTTTAAAACATCATCAGGCTCTCAGTGCAGCTGCTGTTAACAGGATCCGTGTCCGGATCCGGACCCGCGGTTCCTCTCCCGGGCGGCACGGCACGGTCCGGATCCGGACCCGCGGTTCCTCTCCCGGGCGGCACGGCACGGTCCGGATCCGGACCCGCGGTTCCTCTCCCGGGCGGCACGGCACGGTCCGGATCCGGACCCGCGGTTCCTCTCCCGGGCGGCAGGGTCCGGATCCGGACCCGCGGTTCCTCTCCCGGGCGGCAGGGTCCGGATCCGGACCCGCGGTTCCTCTCCCGGGCGGCAGGGTCCGGATCCGGCCCTGCAGTTCCTCTCCCGGGCGGCAGGGTCCGGATCCGGCCCTGCAGTTCCTCTCCCGGGCGGCAGGGTCCGGATCCGGCCCTGCAGTTCCTCTCCCGGGCGGCAGGGTCCGGAACCTGTGGTTCCCCTGTCGTCCACCAAATACATTGATAATTGGGGGCGTGGTCATTTGACTGGCAGCTGTAGTAGCAGCGGTTGCGGATGTTTGGACAGGTTTGATCAGAACGTAAGGCCACAGTAGTTGGGGTCATAGGTGCGCATCAGGTAACCATGGTGAACGGTGACCTTTGTGGTGCTTCGTGCAGCGTCTCGTGTCCGAACTTGCTGCCAGCGATCAGTCACAATGCCTGTGACTCCCTCAGACTTTTGTTCGTGAAGCTGAACGACTACTTGGGGCCTCTTTCTTCTTCAGAATCACCGTTGCAGAGATGCTTTAAGCAGCTCAGACCGGTTCCTCTCTTACTCAGTCACCTCAAACAGGAAACGGTGAAAGCAGAGACGGAGCTGAGGAGTGACCCTGACGAGCCACAAATTCACTTTATCTCCAGCCTGGCATCTGAGGAGTTGAACCAGCAACGTTAATCTGCTGAATTTTCACACAAGATCAGCCTTACCGCTCCTGGTCTAGCATCTTCAGCCGGTGAAGCAGAACAGCAGTCATAAGCTTTTATTTTTAAATTTATAGGGATAATTCTGAGAGGGATTCATCCTGCAGATCCTGTCATCTTCCTGCTGAGGTCAGGACACAAAGACCCTCGTCTGAGCCGTGGAGAAGTCAAATCCAGGTTCATCTTCTGCAGAGAAACCTAAAGCTTCGTTTCCCGCAGCACTTATGACTCGTTTTTCTCAGCATTCTTTGTCATTTTCGCCACCGAGCTCACACGGAGGTCTTTGATGGACGGGGCAGAGCCGGGCGGCTGCAGTTTCAGCTGCAGCGAGCAGCGGGGTTTTCCAGCTGAGCTTCGTTCCCCCTGACACAACACCAACGCTCCTCTACTCAAACTTCCTCCTTTGACTTCACAAACCGTTCAGAGCTGAAATGTGCGGCGTTGTTTTTCTGAGTCAGAGTGAAAGTTTAACGTTCTGAGTTCTGAGTGTGTGTGTGTGTGTGTGTGTGTGTCTGAGTGTGAGTGTGTGTGTGTGAGTGTGTGTGTCTGTGTGTGTGTGTGTGTGTGTGTGTGTGTCTGAGTGTGAGTGTGTGTGTGTGTGTGTGTGTGTGAGTGTGAGTGTGTGTGTCTGAGTGTGTGTGTGTGTGTGTGTCTGAGTGTGTGTGTGTGTGTGTCTGAGTGTGTGTGTGTGTGTGTGTGTGTCTGAGTGTGTGTGTGTGTCTGAGTGTGTGTGTGTGTGTGTGTCTGAGTGTGTGTGTGTGTGTGTCTGAGTGTGTGTGTGTGTGTGTGTGTGTGTGTGTGTGAGTGTGTGTGTGTGTGTGTGTGTCTGAGTGTGTGTGTGTGTGTGTGTCTGAGTGTGTGTGTGTGTGTGTCTGAGTGTGTGTGTGTGTGTGTGTCTGAGTGTGTGTGTGTGTGTGTGTGTGTGTGTGTGTGTCTGAGTGTGTGTGTGTGTGTGTGTGTGTGTGTGTGTGTGTGAGTGTGTGTGTGTCTGAGTGTGTGTGTGTGTGTGTGTGTGTGTGTGTGTGTGTGTGTGTGTGTGTGTGTGTGTGAGTGTGTGTGTCTGAGTGTGTGTGTGTGTGTGTCTGAGTGTGTGTGTGTGTGTGTGTGTGTGTCTGAGTGTGTGTGTGTGTGTGTGTGTCTGAGTGTGTGTGTGTGTGTGTGTGTGTGTGTGTGTCTGAGTGTGAGTGTGTGTGTGAGTGTGTGTGTCTGTGTGTGTGTGTGTCTGAGTGTGTGTGTGTGTGTGTGTGTGTGTGTGTGTGTGTGTGTGTGTGTGTGTGTGTTTTGGGATGTCAATGCAGCTGTCACTCAGCCACTAATAATGCTTTTCTGTATTTTTACCTAGTGAGGAACATAAAAAGCAGCCGTCATACAAGTGTCCTGCTGTCAGCAGCGTTGTCTTGACTCTTGACCATGATCACTTTAAGGCATCTATGAACGTAAGACACTCTTGTATTTTTAAATGATTGTGTCATTGTTAGGAAATCTTTCAGAGGACAATGGAAGTCCATCTGTGGAGATCAGGAGATGAAAACTGCTGAGAATAACGAGGTGACAGCTGCTGAAACATGACCCGGCTCTGATAGCGCGTTAAATAAAACAGCCACGGTGGGAGGCGATCCAGCCGCGGTAGAGAGCTTTTACATCACATGACTGCGTTTGTGCTGCTGTATTTTTAGAGCTGGATCCGATCCGGGACTGTTCACTTTCACTGGTCAGGCCTCAGCAGTCCCACATGGGGGTTTTATTTTTCTGTTTTCTGCTTCAGTGTGGAGCTGCTGAGAAAAACAGGAAGTGTGCAGAGTGAGCTCAGCCGGGCCGACCTGTTTCATAGCCGGCTGCCCCGCCTTCGCTCAGCGCTTCCTCATTCTGCACATTTCCGCCTCGAGGCCAACAAACGTCAAATATCCGTTTATCAAGAGCGGTAAGGCAGGAGCACGTGTTTTCACACGTAGAAAAAAATCACTGCAGGCTGTTATTTGTGCCACTGAAGGCGGGGGAGGACCGGTTCTGTGGTTTTAATCAATAAATTCTGCAGAACAGTGTCAGATAGAGCAGAGAAACACCTGCAGGGGGCGCTCTGATGGGCCGTCATTCTTCTGTTATAACGCAGACTCATTTTCTGCTGAACAGAAACTTCTGATGACCACTTGATGATTTCAGGTGTGGTAGATAGTGGGTTAATGCAGGGGCCTGCGGGTGCAGACCTGGGTGCCCCGGGCCCTGCAGGTGCAGACCTGGGGGCCTTGCAGGTGCAGACCTGGGTGCCCCGGGCCCTGCAGGTGCAGACCTGGGGCCCCCGGGGCCCTGCAGGTGCAGACCTGGGGGCCCTGCAGGTGCAGACCTGGGGGCCCCGGGGCCCTGCAGGTGCAGACCTGGGGGCCCCGGGGGCCTCGGTGTGACCCAACTCTCAACAGGCCCTGTTGAAGACATACAAAAATACAGAAATACTACGAAACAATCCAATAAAGCCTTTTTCAGAGCTGATATATTTCACCGCTAAGATTGAACTTTTACGGGGAAAACATAACGGACTGGAGTGTAAACACGGAGGTCAATGGACTCAGTTTTGGAGCCTTCCCCTCGTGGTCAGTCGAGGAACTGCAGTTCTTTTGGCCTCAACCCGTTGGAAGGAGAAGTTAGCCCCTGTTGATGTCAGAGGGGTTTGTCCAGTCCCGTGTACACCCCCTCCACCCCCCACCCCCACACAGACACACCCCGAACTGTCTTATATTTATTTATTTTAGTTTATTTCTGTTTATTTTATGAGTACATGTGTGCGTATGTTGTACAAAGAGCATGTTTGGTGGGACGTCTGCAGGCCTGCCGGGGAAAAGATTCCAGCTGATGGTCAATGGGTGGATGGATGATGGGAAATGAAGCGGAGACGGAGGAGGGAAATCACAGAAACAAACTCATTAAAAACATCCTCTTCCCAGCGCAGCCTCGTTTCTGTTGTTTTAACAGAATTACTTTTTTTTCTTTTATGGGGGGGGTCCACAGTTGCTGCTGTTCCTGTTTCTCAGGACTCGGCTCTTTCCCTCGTCTTCACCTCCTCCTCCTCCTCCTCCTCCTCCTCCTGCTGCCGCTGCAGTCAGGGCTCCATGTATGGTCTGAGGGGAAACTCAAACCTCCAGCCACCAAAAAGCCTCCAGCAGGGAGTGACTCTGCTTCCCCGGAGTCTCAGAGGGCGAGGCCGGTATTTTTAGAAACGCAGATATACTGACTATTATGAAAGAGAGAGTGTGTGAGTGTGTGTGAGTGTGTGTGAGTGTGTGTGTGTGTGTGTGTGAGTGTGTGTGTGTGTGTGTGAGTGTGTGTGTGAGTGTGTGTATGTGTGTGTGTGTGTGTGTGTGTGTGAGTGTGTGTGTGTGTGTGTGTGAGTGTGTGTGTGTGTGTGTGTGTGAGTGTGTGTATGTGTGTGTGTGTGAGTGTGTGTGTGTGTGTGTGTGTGTGTGTGTGTGTGAGTGTGTGTGTGTGTGTGTGTGTGTGTGTGTGTGTGAGTGTGTGTGTGTGTGAGTGTGTTTGTGTGTGTGAGTGTGTGTGTGAGTGTGTGTGAGTGTGTGTGTGTGTGAGTGTGTTTGTGTGTGTGAGTGTGTGTGTGTGTGTGTGAGTGTGTTTTGCCTCTCTGGGAACTCTGACAGTGATAGATGGGTCATCATGTCTGGTCATGTCGGCGAGGCCTCGCTTGTCGCCTGAATCAGATGAACTCCTGCGGCTCCCATCCCTCCTTTTCTCTTCTGGGACACTTTCAGCTGCTGATCCACCAAAATTCAGTCCAAACTCCAAAGATTTTTTTTTTAACTTCACAGCTGATTTAGACGTTATTTTTGTAAATGATAGCTGATTCACTTTCTCACTTCCTTCTTCTTATTTTCATATTTAGTTTCTTCCTTCATTGATTTGACAGCAGGGAAATTCCCAGACGCGGAGACGAGAGGTTTTCCCCTGAGAGGAACAATCATGTTTGCAGCGTCTAGTCTTAAAAAATGGCAATTTGAACGCATCAGAGCTGCAACTGCGTGAAGAAAACCGCTGTTACAAGAAAACGTTTCTGAGCAGCTTCCCAGCAGATTTCAGCTGTGGCTCTTCAGACGCATCAAACACCTCAGACGTGAATTCTTCAGCCTGAAACGTCTCCGTTTCCATTCAACCTGGTTCATGAGTGGATCTGGAAGCACGTTTTTAGCTGCAGGTTGATGAGAAGCAGCTTTCATCACAAAAGGATGCTCTCTTGGTTACGGAACAAGACAATCCGGTTACACATGTTCAAAGTATCAACCAGAAACGGTTGAAGATCCTTTTCCTAATCCTGAATTCATTCAGAACTTAAAGCTGGAGCTTCTGGGTTTTCTGGTGATGTTGTGAACCACTGTGGGACAACTGTCGGGAACGTCTTTCACGTGAACTCCAGTCGCTCCAGACTCGGCAGGCCCTTCAGACCGAAGCCGAAAACAAACCGAGGTTTTCACTTCCTTCTCCGGTTTTTAGCAGGTTTGACCTCGCTTTCATGTTGGACTATATTTGCTGTTGGTTGTCAACTGAAGTCTCGTGACTTTCTCTCTGACAGTGAGACATCAAGTTTTACAGGAAAGAAGAAGCCAGTCTTCACTGGTGTTGCTTAGCAGCGAGACCAGCATAGACTGTCGATCAAAAGGCCACGCCCCCAATTATACAAAACCCCAACCCTAGTGGTCAGAAGAGGAACTTCAGGTTTTGATACTTCCCGGTTTGTGCTGGATGAAGCTCCTTCTTCCAAACCTTCAACAGAAGGTGCCTTTCCACTAGTGGGGGCAAATTTATGAACCTCATCAGGTAAAATTACTAGACATAGTAAGACAAAAACTAGACATTGATGTAAAATTGGGAGGTGGTCATTTGATTGGCGGGTGGCTCAGTCCATGACTAGTTAGTGCTGTATTGACTTCTGATTAAAGACCTAACAGAAACAACTTGTGTTGATAATTCTCCTAACAGACAACTGTGACTGGTTCTGGGTTGGTCTAAAAGAGCCGGGAACCAAAGCACATAGTTTGCATGTCAGGACCCTTCCAGTGTAAGTCTGCTGGAACCCAGATTAGATTAGGCCGTGATGGCTGACTGAAAACCCAGATGCGTTAGAACAGGTCCTACTGCAGCCCCTTTAGTCTAGCTATCAGCCCTTCTAGTTCCAGTTTCAGCTCCTCTAGTCTTGGTGTCAGCTGCTCTACACCTGGTTTCAGGTCAGCTAGTCCTGGTTTCAGCTCTGCAATTCCTGGTTTCAGCTCCTCTAGTCCTGGTTTTACCTCCTCTAATACTGGTTTCAGCCCTCTAGTCCACATTTCAGCTCATCTAGTCCACATTTCAGCTCCTCTAGTCCACATTTCAGCTCATCTAGTCCACATTTCAGCTCATCTAGTCCACATTTCAGCTTCTTTAGTCCGGGTTTCAGCTCTTCTAGTCCTGGTTGAAGCTCCTCTAGTCTTGGTTTCAGTTCTTCTGGTCCTGGTATCAGCTTCTCTAGTCCTGGTTTCAGTTCTGCTAGTCCTGGTTTTACCTCCTCTAGTCCTGGTTTCGGCCCTTTAGTCCTGGTTTCAGCTCCGCAATTCCTGGTTTCAGCTCCTCTAGTCCACATTTCAGTTCTGCTAGTCCTGGTTTCAGCTCCTCTAGTCCTGGTTTCGGCCCTTTAGTCTTGGTTTCAGCTCCGCAATTCCTGGTTTAAGCCCTCTAGTCCACATTTCAGTTCTGCCAGTCCTGGTTTTAGCTCCTCTAGTCCACATTTCAGATTTGCTAGTCTTGGTTTCAGCTCCTCTAGTCCACATTTCATATTTGCTAGTCTTGGTTTCAGCTCATCTAGTTCTGGTTTTACCTCCTCTAATACTGGTTTCAGCCCTCTAGTCCACATTTCAGCTCCTCTAGTCCTGGTTTCAGCTCTTCTAGTCCTGGTTTCAGCTCTTCTAGTCCACATTTCAGCTCCTCTAGTCCTGGCTTCAGCTCTTCTAGTCCAGGTTGAAGCTCCTCTAGTCCTGGTTTCAGTTCTGCTGGTCCTGGTTTCAGCTCCTCTAGTCCTGGTTTCAGTTCTGCTAGTCCTGGTTTCAGCTCCTCTAGTCCACATTTTAATTCTGCTATTCCTGGTTTATGCTCCTCTAGTCCTGGTTTCACCTTTTCTAGTCCATGTTTCAGTTCTACTAGTCCTGGTTTCAGCTCTTCTACTCCTGGTTCAGCTCATCCAGTCCTGGTTTCAGCTTCTTAAGTCCTGGTTTCACCTTTTCTAGTCCATGTTTCAGTTCTGCTAGTCCTGGTTTTAGCTTGTCTAGTCCCGGTTTCACCTTTTCAAGTCAATGTTTTAGTTCTGCTAGTCCTGGTTTTAGTTCATCTAGTCCTGGTTTCAGCCCTCTAGTCCACATTTCAGTTCTGCTGGTCCCTGTTGGAGACCCTGTAGTCCTGGTTTTAGCTCTCCAAGTCCTGGTTTAAGCCTTCTAGTCCACATTTTAGGTCCTGTAGTCCTGATTTCAGCTCTTCTAGTCCTGGTTTTAGGTCCTCTAGCCCTGCTTTCTGCTCCTCTAGTCCTGGTTTTAGGTCCTCTAGCCCTGCTTTCTGCTCCTCTAGTCCTGGATTTAGGTCCTCTAGCCCTGCTTTCTGCTCCTCTAGTCCTGGCTTCAGCTCTGCTAAACCTGGTTTCACCTCTGCTAGTCCTGGTTTCAGTTCTACTAGTCCTGGTTACACCACTCTAGTCCTGCTTTCTGCTCCTCTAGTCCTGGTATCAGCTTGTCTAGACCTGGTTTCAACTCTGCTTGTCCTGGTTTTAAGTACTCTAGTCCACATTTCAGTTCTACTAGTCCTGGTTTCAGTTCCGCTAGTCCTGGTTTCAGCTCTACTTGTACACATTTCAGTTCTGCTAGTCTTAGTTTCAGCTTCTCTAGCCTTGGTTTCACCTTTTCAAGTCCATGTTTCATTTCTGCTAGTCCTGGTTTTATCTCATCTAGTCCTGGTTTAAGTCCTCTAGTCCACATTTTAGTTCTACTACTCCCGGTTTAAGCTCCTCTAGTCCTGGTTTCAGCTCTTCTAGTCCTGGTTTCAGCTCTTCTAGTCCACATTTCAGTTCTGCTAGTCGTGGTTACAGCCTTCTAGTCCACATTTCAGTTCTGTTCATCCTGGTTTCATCTCCTCTAGTCCACATTTCAATTCTGCTATTCCTGGTTTATGCTCCTCTAGTCCTGGTTTCAGGTAAATTAGTCCTGGTTTCAGCGCCGCAATTCCTGGTTTCAGCACTCTATTCCACATTTCAGTTCTGCTAGTCATGTTTTCAGCTTCTCTAGTCCTGGTATTAGCTCCTCCAGTCCACATTTCAGATTTGCTAGTCCTGGTTTCAGCTCCTCTAGTCCACATTTCAGTTCTGCTAGTCATGGTTTCAGCATCTTTAGTCCTGGTTTCAGTTCTGCTAGTCCTGGTTTTAGCTCCTCTAGTCCTGGTTTCGGCCCTTTAGTCTTGGTTTCAGCTCCGCAATTCCTGGTTTAAGCCCTCTAGTCCACATTTCAGTTCTGCCAGTCCTGGTTTCAGCTCCTCTAGTCCACATTTCAGATTTGCTAGTCTTGGTTTCAGATCCTCTAGTCCACATTTCATATTTGCTAGTCCTGGTTTTAGCTCTTCTAAACCACATTTCATTTCTGCTAGTCTTGGTTTCAGCTCATCTAGTTCTGGTTTTACCTCCTCTAATACTGGTTTCAACCCTCTAGTCCACATTTCAGCTCCTCTCGCCCTGGTTTCAGCTCTTCTAGTCCTGGTTTCAGCTCTTCTAGTCCACATTTCAGCTCCTCTAGTCCTGGCTTCAGCTCTTCTAGTCCTGGTTTCAGTTCTGCTTGTCCTGGTATCAGCTCCTCTAGTCCTGGTATCAGTTCTGCTAGTCCTGGTTTCAGCTCCTCTAGTCCACATTTTAATTCTGCTATTCCTGGTTTATGCTCCTCTAGTCCTGGTTTCACCTTTTCTAGTCCATGTTTCAGTTCTACTAGTCCTGGTTTCAGCTCTTCTACTCCTGGTTCAGCTCATCCAGTCCTGGTTTCAGCTTCTTAAGTCCAAGTTTCATCTTTTCTAGTCCATGTTTTAGTTCTGCTAGTCCTGGTTTTAGTTCATCTAGTCCTGGTTTCAGCCCTCTAGTCCACATTTCAGTTCTGCTGGTCCCTGTTGGAGACCCTGTAGTCCTGGTTTTAGCTCTCCAAGTCCTGGTTTAAGCCCTCTAGTCCACATTTTAGGTCCTGTAGTCCTGATTTCAGCTCTTCTAGTCCTGGTTTTAGGTCCTCTAGCCCTGCTTTCTGCTCCTCTAGTCCTAGCTTCAGCTCTGCTAAACATGGTTTCAGCTCTGCTAGTCCTGGTTTTAGGTCTTCTAGTCCTGGTTACACCACTCTAGTCCTGCTTTCTGCTCCTCTAGTCCTGGTATCAGCTTGTCTAGACCTGGTTTCAACTCTGCTTGTCCTGGTTTTAAGTACTCTAGTCCACATTTCAGTTCTACTAGTCCTGGTTTCAGTTCCGCTAGTCCTGGTTTCAGCTCTACTTGTACACATTTCAGTTCTGCTAGTCTTAGTTTCAGCTTCTCTAGTCTTGGTTTCACCTTTTCACGTCCATGTTTCATTTCTGCTAGTCCTGGTTTTATCTCATCTAGTCCTGGTTTAAGTCCTCTAGTCCACATTTTAGTTCTACTAGTCCCGGTTTAAGCTCTTCTAGTCCTGGTTTCAGCTCTTCTAGTCCACATTTCAGTTCTGCTAGTCGTGGTTACAGCCTTCTAGTCCACATTTCAGTTTTGTTAATCCTGGTTTCATCTCCTCTAGTCCACATTTCAATTCTGCTATTCCTGGTTTATGCTCCTCTAGTCCTGGTTTCAAGTAAATTAGTCCTGGTTTCAGCGCCGCAATTCCTGGTTTCAGCACTCTATTCCACATTTCAGTTCTGCTAGTCATGTTTTCAGCATCTTTAGTCCTGGTTTTAGGTCCTCTAGTCCTGGTTTCCGCTCCTCTAGTCCACAATTCAGTTCTACTATTCCCGGTTTCAGCTCCTCTAGTCTTGGTGTCAGCTGCTGTAGTCCAGGTTTCAGTTCAGCTAGTCCTGGTTTCAACTCTTCTAGTCCTGGTTTCAGCTCCTGTAGTTATGGTTTCACTTTTGCTAGTTCTGGTCTCAGCTCTACTAGTCCACATGTCAGTTCTGCTAGTCCTGGTTTCAGCTTGTCTAGTCCCGGTTTCACCTTTTTAAGGCCATGTTTCAGTTCTGCCTGTCCTAGTATCAGGTACTCTATTCCTGGTATCAGCTCCTCTAGTCCACATTTCAATTCTGCTAGTCATGGTTTCAGCATCTTTAGTCCTGGTTTCAGCTCCTCTAGTCCTGGTTTTACCTCCTCTAGTCCTGGTTTCAGCTCCTCTAGTCCTGGTTTCAGCTCTTCAAGTCCTGGTTTCACCTTTTCTAGTCCATGTTTCAGTTCCGCTAGTCCTGGTTTTAGCTCCTCTAGTCCTGGTTTCAGCTTGTCTAGTCCTGGTTTCACCTTTTTTAAGTCCATGTTTCAGTTCTGCCTGTCCTAGTTTCAGGTACTCTATTCCTGGTATCAGCTCCTCTAGTCCACATTTCATATTTGCTAGTCCTGGTTTTAGCTCTTCTAAACCACATTTCATTTCTGCTAGTCTTGGTTTCAGCTCATCTAGTTCTGGTTTTACCTCCTCTAATACTGGTTTCAGCCCTCTAGTCCACATTTCAGCTCCTCTAGTCCTGGTTTCTGCTCTTCTAGTCCTGGTTTCAGCTCTTCTAGTCAACATTTCAGCTCCTCTAGTCCTGGCTTCAGCTCTTCTAGTCCAGGTTGAAGCTCCTCTAGTCCTGGTTTCAGTTCTGCTGGTCCTGGTATCAGTTCCTCTAGTCCTGGTTTCAGTTCTGCTAGTCCTGGTTTCAGCTCCTCTAGTCCACATTTTAATTCTGCTATTCCTGGTTTATGCTCCTCTAGTCCTGGTTTCACCTTTTCTAGTCCATGTTTCAGTTCTACTAGTCCTGGTTTCAGCTCTTCTACTCCTGGTTCAGCTCATCTAGTCCCGGTTTCACCTTTTCAAGTCAATGTTTTAGTTCTGCTAGTCCTGGTTTTAGTTCATCTAGTCCTGGTTTCAGCCCTCTAGTCCACATTTCAGTTCTGCTGGTCCCTGTTGGAGACCCTGTAGTCCTGGTTTTAGCTCTCCAAGTCCTGGTTTAAGCCCTCTAGTCCACATTTTAGGTCCTGTAGTCCTGGTTTCAGCTCTTCTAGTCCTGGTTTTAGGTCCTCTAGCCCTGCTTTCTGCTCCTCTAGTCCTAGCTTCAGCTCTGCTAAACCTGGTTTCAGCTCTGCTAGTCCTGGTTTTAGGTCTTCTAGTCCTGGTTACACCACTCTAGTCCTGCTTTCTGCTCCTCTAGTCCTGGTATCAGCTTGTCTAGACCTGGTTTCAACTCTGCTTGTCCTGGTTTTAAGTACTCTAGTCCACATTTCAGTTCTACTAGTCCTGGTTTCAGTTCCGCTAGTCCTGGTTTCAGCTCTACTTGTACACATTTCAGTTCTGCTAGTCTTAGTTTCAGCTTCTCTAGTCTTGGTTTCACCTTTTCAAGTCCATGTTTCATTTCTGCTAGTCCTGGTTTTATCTCATCTAGTCCTGGTTTAAGTCCTCTAGTCCACATTTTAGTTCTACTAGTCCCAGTTTAAGCTCTTCTAGTCCACATTTCAGTTCTGCTAGTCGTGGTTACAGCCTTCTAGTCCACATTTCAGTTTTGTTAATCCTGGTTTCATCTCCTCTAGTCCACATTTCAATTCTGCTATTCCTGGTTTATGCTCCTCTAGTCCTGGTTTCAGGTAAATTAGTCCTGGTTTCAGCGCCGCAATTCCTGGTTTCAGCACTCTATTCCACATTTCAGTTCTGCTAGTCATGTTTTCAGCTTCTCTAGTCCTGGTATTAGCTCCTCCAGTCCACATTTCAGATTTGCTAGTCCTGGTTTCAGCACTCTAGTCCACATTTCAGATTTGCTAGTCCTGGTTTCAGCACTCTAGTCCACATTTCAGTTCTGCTAGTCATGGTTTCACCATCTTTAGTCCTGGTTTTAGGTCCTCTAGTCCTGGTTTCCGCTCCTCTAGTCCACAATTCAGTTCTACTATTCCCGGTTTCAGCTCCTCTAGTCTTGGTGTCAGCTCCTGTAGTCCAGGTTTCAGTTCAGCTAGTCCTGGTTTCAACTCTTCTAGTCCTGGTTTAAGCTCCTGTAGTTATGGTTTCACTTTTGCTAGTTCTGGTGTCAGCTCTTCTAGTCCACATGTCAGTTTTGCTAGTCCTGGTTTCAGCTCCTCTAGTCCTGGTTTTAGCTTCTCTAGTCCTGGTTTCACATTTTCTAGTCCATGTTTAAGCTCAGCCAGTCCTGGTTTCAGCTTCTCTTGTCCTGGTTTCACTTCTGCTAGTTCTGGTATCAGCTGCTCTAGTCTTGGGGTCAGCTGCTGTAGTCCTGGTTTTGGGTCAGCTAGTCCTGGTTTCAGCTACTAGTCCTGGTTTCAGCTCTTCTACTCCTGGTTCAGCTCATCCAGTCCTGGTTTCAGCTTCTTAAGTCCAAGTTTCACCTTTTCTAGTCCATGTTTCAGTTCTGCTAGTCCTGGTTTTAGCTTGTCTAGTCCCAGTTTCACCTTTTCAAGTCAATGTTTTAGTTCTGCTAGTCCTGGTTTTAGTTCATCTAGTCCTGGTTTCAGCCCTCTAGTCCACATTTCAGTTCTGCTGGTCCCTGTTGGAGACCCTGTAGTCCTGGTTTTAGCTCTCCAAGTCCTGGTTTAAGCCCTCTAGTCCACATTTCAATTCTGCCTATTCCTGGTTTCAGCTCCTCTAGTCCTGGTTTCAGCTCCTCTAGTCCTGGTTTCACCTTTTCTAGTCCATGTTTCAGTTCCGCCTGTCCTAGTTTCAGGTACTCTATTCCTGGTATCAGCACCTCTAGTTCACATTTCAGTTCTGCTGGTCCTGGTTGGAGCCCCTGTAGTCCTGGTTTTGTCTCTTCAAGTCCTGGTTTAATCCCTCTAGTCCACGATTCTGTTCTGCTAGTCCTGGTTTCAGGTATTTTTGCACATTGTTTTGGCAGCAACTCTTAAAATGAGGACAGATTTGGGCAGAATTATTTTAATGTAACTTTAACCACTTTATAGCCTGCCGCTGTTTATGTAATAATTGCTCGGGGGTCATGTTCTGGGTCTCTGGAAAGCGCCTTGAGACAACTTGTGTTGTAATAGATGCTATATAAATAAAATTGAATTGAAATTGAATTGAATTGAATTTATAGCGCAGAAGCACTGGTTAATGCTGTTGGTGCAGGGTTCTCAAATTATTTAGGACAAATGGGGAAAAAAGTTCCCATTTTTTTCCAAAATTTCCTCTTATGGTCTTTATTCAAGCCAACTGCTTCCATCAAAATATTATTTTGAATGTTTAATTACAGCACTTTTTTCATACTTTGTATGAACAACAGAACATACTGTAGTTAAAACCACGCTGCTTTGTCTTTTTACAAACTTTTACAAACATCTTCTGCTTTCATATTCCAGTCAAGGTCACTCATAACTGTTATTATGAATGAATAGTGACTTTGTTGAACTTCAGAGTTGGTACCAGTGTTTACATTAACTTGGCTTCACAGTGGTTGACATACTTTAATTTTTATCTGACTCTGTGTTGATTAATTGACATTTTTGCAACATTTAAACTGACCAAAGTACCTAATACACATTAAACTGGATATTTGTGGCTCTCAGTATGATAATTGAGATTATTTTCAAGTGCAGAACCTCAGACAAGATCTGACTCCAGATCCAGCCTGAGCTGTGATCCGCTCCGGGCTTTCATTCCCTCCGTCAGCCGCCATTTCAGGATCTGCAGAGGGCCTTCTCTGTCATGGCAGAACAAAAGCAGCTCTGTCTTTGTCTGCAGCCTGGTGTTCACGTGTAACGTTTACAGCCATGCAGCTGCTCTCACAGCTGACCAACACTCAGTCAGAAACACGGGCGCTGCTGCGGACGAAGCGGCGGCGCAGCCACGGCCTTCAACACGCAGAAAAGCCTGAACATGTGGCTGCACATTCACGAGTGGAAAGGTCACGTCCACTGAGCATGTGTTTGTGCGCCTGCCAGCGCTCCTCTCAACATCTGCATCAGATTTACACATTTTTAGGAGACTTTTATTCTGAAAAATGACATCAGGGCTTGACATATTTAGAAATTTAGCTCAGACTGTCCTTTTTAACCTGATTGTTTAAAAACAGATTAACAATGATTTTTTTTTTTTTGTTGGTTTGTTTGAAATATTTCTACGGCTCTTCTAGAAGCTACAGTTTGGAAATCTTAAACATAATCTGAAAGTGAACCAGCTCTTTCCTCTGGTGGTGAAATGTTCCTGCAGGATGTTTTTACTGCTCTGTTACGGCAGGTAACCACGACCACGACCACGAATCCACCTCAGGTTTTTACACTAAGACAGTTTTGGAGGGAAAAATAAAAGAAAACACTCCTCACTGTTATGGTACGGAAACACCTTCAAACTCCCCCTCAACACACATCCACACACACACACGCGCGCACACACACACACACAAGACCGTCCTATATCAAAGGAGTGTTTGATGTCGATCTGTGTGGCCGGTTTGGGGGGGGGCGGGATTTTGAAAGGGTGGGGGCAGACGACAGCAGATGAGGAGGACATGGGGGGGGCTCATGGTGAACAGCAGGAATACCAAACCTACCCTGCCGCATTACTCTGAATACTAACAGAGTGCTTCAACCCACACGTGCATCAGCAGAACAAAGCCAGGAACATGTCAGCGACGTTGGCGACGCCTCCAGGCTGCAGGAGGTATTACACACAGAAGCTTCGCCTCTAACGCTGCTGGACGTTTACTCTGAAAAGCTCATACTTCTTCCTGTTTTGATCAGTTTTCTTCTTCTGTCCTAGTAAATGAACACTGTGCTAATTAACAAATAAACTCAGAGGTGAGGTCGCAGTTTACCATTTACACTTTTGTCCTACTCTCACCAAAGTCAGGAATTGACCTGTCAGTAAGACACGCCCCTCAAACACAGACGAGCCAATGCTGTTGAGTATCAGCTGCACGTCAAATAGCCAAGTTTGGACTTGTGTACTTGGTAGTTTATACTCAGCAGGTACTGCAGGATGGGAAGACACAGCTCAGTCATCTGCAGTTGTGTACTTTTAAACGTTATGACATCACAGCTCGCCAGCAGGCTAATGTCTGAAATGTAAATGTCTGAACATTAATACAACATAAATGAACCACGGACTCCTCTGACAAAAGTGTTTATAACTTTACTTTATATAAAGTGGTTTTGATGAGTTACAGACCTTTGTATCCCAGCCATAGTATAAATAAAGTTTGTTTGAAACAAAAAATAGGAAGCTAAACTCTATAAACGTCTGAGGATATTTCAAAATAGGCTCTTGATGACCTCACCACAAATGTAAAGTTAGAAGAATCATCAGATCGCATGAAAACGTCTTCAAACTAAAGCCTGTTAAACAGCAATAAAGTTCTAACTTTATTTGTTGCTCTGCTGCTCGTCGAAGCAAAGTGCTGGAGAACATTTTACCAGAACAAACACGTTGACGTGTTGAGAGACGGCCCAGAACCTCTGTAGACGGCAGGAAGAACCTCTGCAAACCTTCACCTTCAGTTTACCCTCGTTACCACCCGGATCTACTTTCACATTTCTACGTATACCTCCACAACGTATTTAAGTCCATTTGAATGTTCCTCCATGAAATAGGTTCTTATGTGTCCAAAATTAGTCTAAAGCACCTTAGGACAAAGTTTTCACATAATCAGTTTTATTACAAAACAGTAAACAATGCTGATAGATTAAGTTGGCAGCAGTAACTAAGGGGGCGGGGCTCAGTTGTGGGTAGTTCTCTAGGTCTGTTCTAGATCCAGATCTGTTCTAGATCCAGATCTGTTCTAGATCCAGATCTGTTCTAGATTCCATATCTGTTCTGGATTCCAGATCTGTTCTAGATTCCATATCTGTTCGGGATTCCAGATCTGTTCTAGATCCAGATCTGTTCTAGATCCAGATCTGTTCTAGATTCCATATCTGTTCTGGATTCCAGATCTGTTCTAGATTCCATATCTGTTCGGGATTCCAGATCTGTTCTAGATCCAGATCTGTTCTAGATTCCAGAATGCATTTCACACCAACAGGGAGAAGTGCTAATGGAGGAGAAAAAAAAGTTATAACTTTGTTATTTTTCAAATGGATTGTGGTTTCAATTTCTTTTCTAACTTAAATTTTGTGTTGAATTTCTCAAGAGAGTGATTGTTTTAACATCTTGGAGATTTTATCGTAGTTTTCGTTCTTTGCACCTCCAACAAATTTTTTTTATACCTTGATGGAGGTACACGAACATAAAATTGAACATGTGTTAGCTGAGCTGTGACGTCATCAGGTATAAAAGTGCACCGATGTTCCAACTGCAGATGACAGAACTACATCCTCCCATCCTCAGAAGTACACTCTCCAAAATCCTGTACATTGGATCTAATGGATGGATGGATGAATGGATGATAGTCTAAGGATGGATGGATGGATGATGGA
>CM026207.1:1041687-1054187 GCA_014839995.1 Xenentodon cancila
GAATGGGTGGATGGATGGATGGATGGATGGATGGATGGATGGATGGATGAATGGATGGGTGGATGGTTGGTTGGATAAAAGTTTAAGGATGCATGGATGTATTGATTAATGGATGTATGGATGGAAGGATGATAGTTTAAGGATGATAGATTGGATGATGGATGGATGGAATATAGTTTAGGATGAATGGATGCATGGATGATGGACAGATGGATGGATGGACCATAGTCTAAGGATGGATGGATGGATGAATGGATGGATGATGGGTTGGTGAGTGGATGGATAGATGATGGATGGATGGATGGATGGATGGATGTATTGATTAATGGTTGGATGGGTGGATGGATGGATGGATGGATGGATGGATGGATGGAAGGATGGATGGATAGATGGATGGACAGATGGATGGATGGATGATAGTCTAGGGACGGACGGATGGATGGATGGATGGATGGATGGATGATAGTCTAAGGATGGATGGGTGGATGGATGGATGGACTGCCGTGTCTAATGTCAGGCACTGATACATGAGAGTTCTCTTGGTCTGCTGCCCTTGTGTGGTCAAAGCTGGTGTTGATGCACAGAGTTGGTTTAGAACGTCGTTCTTGATGGAGATCAGCATTGCTTCTGATTCTGGTCTGGATGGGTGGATAAGGTTGGATGATGGATGGATGGATGGATGGATGGATGGATGGATGGATGGATGGATGGATGGATGGATGGATGGACTGTCCTGCCGTGTCTAATTTCAGGGACTGATACATGAGGGTTCTGGTGTTGATGCACAGAGTTGCTTTAGAACGTCGTTCTTGATGGAGATCAGCATTGCTTCTGATTCTGGTCTCACAGGTTCATTCAGAGCACGAGCACACGTCTGCACAAACACAGGAATCCAGCGCCACCTCGGGTCTGCCTGCTCTCCGTCAAGGTAAATATTACAAAACACCGGGGTCTGAACTATGAACGCAGAGAACACGTTCTGACTGCAGGTAAAGATTACAGTGATCAAGTAAAACGTTCAGCTCGTTGTTCTAGAGTGTCCGTGTTTTTATGTTTATGTCACAGCTGTGGATTCAAATGTGTAATCTTCCTGTATTTGGTCCCTGCAGGTCCATGTACACCGAAGTCATTCTTGATGTATTTTCCACATGTTTCTGTCTTTAGTGCTGCTGTTTGATGCAACATTTCCACCTCAAATCAGAGCTGATAAGGGGAGTGGAGACGTGTTATTCTCGGTGGGAACGGGTGTGCCCTCAGTTCGGGTTGAGGCTTGATACTGATCATGAAATGATTGCAGGAACTACAAACCTTAAAGCAAGTTCATGGGTTTAAACGATGAAAACTAACAAATACAAAAGGCAGAAAAAGTTATATTGAGACTGCGTCCTCAGATTTTTCCAGACTATCCCACGACCTGAACCCTGGTGGTCGGCAGAGGACCCACAGGTCTCTGTACCTTCCCAGGAGCTTGTTTGAAACTTTGACCCTTCAGGTGGTTCAGACGGAAACATCAGGAGGTTACTGGACTCGCTCAGAGTCATTTTCGGAATCATAAACTTGAACTCATGGATGCAGAGCTTTTCTACAATATTGTAGCATTGACTATGATGACCATGACTTTTTCTGCTGTCCCTCGGGACGAGGGACTTTGTAATAGGGAGGCAGTGTAGCATTCCTGTGTTCTGTATTTGTTAATGTTTTTGTGGAACGCTACAATATATTACAGTCCTGAGAAAAGCTGAAAAGTGCCATATAAGTTGTGTTTGTGACCCGCAGCCGAGAGGCGTGAACACCTGGAGGCCCGACAGCCGACCACATCTGCTGTGTTTTTAACACATCTGTAAACTAGGGATTTTTTCTCATATGCTTTGTTATCATTACATCATAACAAAATCAATTAATAAAGAAAACTCGCACTATCAATAATTGTAAGCGGTTGGTTTTCTGTTGACCACCAGATGGCAGCAGAGAGAAGCACTGTGGTTCAGAAGAAGGTGAACGCATCTGCAGGTCTGCAGGTCTGACCTGTTCCCCTCACTGTTAAAAACTCATGCTTATCAGTGACATCAACTGAATTTACAACATGCAAGAGGTCTGATATAAAACTGATGATCACAGGGAGGAATACTGAAACAATAAAGAGAAAACCAGCATCTGTGTTATTTGTTCTTGGAGGAAGTGATTTTTAAGACCTACAAGACAATAAAAAAAACAATTTTCACTGTTGTGGATACAAGAAATGGGTTAGTTGTGTGTTTTGGGTTGTTATCATGTTGGAGGACCAGGACCTGCGACTGAGACCCAGCTTTCTGGCCCTGGGCAGCACATTTGTCTCCAGTAGGTCTTGATGGTCTTGAGGTTTCATTGTAGCTGCACAGATTCCAGACCCCTGAACCAGGCGCAGCAGAGCAGCTCCAGAACAGAACCGAGTCTCCTCCATGTTCCACAGTAGATAGTTTTCTTCTCCTAGAAGGTTTCATTTTTGTGTCTGTGAACACAGAGCTGATGGGACTTGTCACAAAGGTCCAGTTTTGTCTCATCTGTCCAAAGGATGTTCTTCCAGAAGCTTTGTGGTTTGTCACTATGCTTTTTTCTGAAGTTCTTCCAACGGTGGCGTCCTCCTCAGTTGTCCACTTTGGTTCCAACAGTGATGGATGATGTGGTCTGACACTGATGGACCTACACCTTGGAGGTCACCTTGAATCTCTTTGGAAGTTGTTCCAGGCTCTTTGGTTTCCATTCGTATTATTGTCTCTTTAGTTTGTCAGCAGTTGTCCTCTTGTGTCCACGTCCAGGGAGGTTGTCTTCAGTCCTGTGGAGCCTCAACTTTGAAAGGAAAATTCCAACTCACAGGAACATCCAGCTGCTTGGAGATGATCTTCTAAACTTTAACATGCGACTTTTAACCCTTTTTAACAGTCAGACTAACTGAAGACACCTGAGATGTTCATTATAGAAGACTTTAGTTTAACACGTCACCATAGAAACATGTTTTCTAAAGGAACCGACTAATCTGTCCAGACTAGTTTATTTCCCAGTTAGATGTTTTGCTTTTCTGGAAAAATATTCAATAACTTTTAATGTTTCTGGGACTCAAACTGCGGCCCATCAAAATGTTCTTGTTACAGACACGTCTCAGATTTTTCTCTGTGGAAATGTTGCAGAGGAGCTAAAACCAGCTGATCGGTCAGAGAAGACCTTAATGAACATTCAGGAAAAGAGAGGTGGTGAACTGAAACCAGAACCGAGTCTGTGAGCTGCCAGCAGGTGGCAGCAGAGACCTGAACAAACCCTCAGACCTGCTGACTCCTGCAAGAAGCGTCATAAAAAACTGCAAATATCCATGAGCAGAAAGAATAAACATATAAATAGTGGGGGATCACAGCTGCTCTCCAGAGTCTGACCTTCCTGTGACCGTTGCTGTTGTTGTCCTTCATATCAGCTGTTCTGAAGACAGAGTTTATATTTATTTACTTTCATCATCACAGTCAGAGTCAAGTTTATTGTCAATTCTGCCACATGTGAGGTTCATACAGAGAATCGAAATGACGTTACTCTCAAACCCTCGGTGCTACACAATAAATACATTTTTTTTAAAAAGTGCAAATTAAAGAAACAAGTTATGGCCTGATGTTTGGATTAAGTGTACAACAGTTTTTGGTCTTATTAAAGTGACCTGGTGCAAAGCAGGCGGTCCAGTTCTGCCAAAAGTGCCTGGTGCAGATACTGAGGTCAGAGTGAGTGAGGGGGGGGCAGGGAGGGAAACGGTGGAATAGCAGGGAGAGTGTTCAGCGTCCTGACGGCCTGGTGGACGAAGCTGTCCTTCAGTCGGCTGGTTCTGGTTCTGGCCCGGAGGGTCTGCAGCCTCCTCCCTGATGGCAGCAGACTGAAGAGGCTGAGTGACGGGTGGGTGGGGTCTCTCACAATGCTGAGGGCTTTGGAGTCAGACGGCTGCTGTAAATGTCCTGAAGTGAGGGGGGAGAGACACCAACGATCTTCTCAGCTGCTCTCACGACGCGTTGGAGAGACTTGCGGCAGGTTGCGGTGCAGGATCCGTACCACACGGTGATGCAGCTGGTCAGGATGCTCTCGATGGTGCCTCTGTAGAAGGTGTACCTGATGGGGGCGGGGCTCTGGCTCTTCGCAGTTTGCGGAGGAAGTAGAGACGCTGCTGTGCCTTCCTGGCGAGTGATGCCAATCAAAGATTGTCTCCTGCTGATTCTCACTCGTGTGGGCTGCTGTCACAGTGGAGGGATGTGCGTGAACATCTTATACAATGTGGAGCTGAGATACTAGGTTAGATGTGGATCATACACACAATAAATAACAGCTGGACACGCCCCCTGTGACATCACCTACAGGTTTATGAGGAGTTAGCAGCCATGGACTCCTCCTGCTCCCGTTTGGGATACCGTTATCACCACTGCTCTGGAGGGCCTGGGACAGTCTAATATAACCAGGAATTTGGTGGCAGTAACCAGTCGTTACTTTATTTATGTATTATGTATGTGTATAAATGTGTATATGGATGTGTATGCATATGCGCAGGCATGCGCGCATGTGTATGTATGCATGAGCACACATACACATGCTATGTTTGTATGGGTCTGGATGTGTATTTATGTATTATATATATAATGTGTGTATGTCTATATATAAGCTGCACAGGTGTATGTATGGATGCATAAACGTATATATATATATATATATATATATATATATATATATATATATATATATATAATATATATAGATATATATATATATATATATATATATATATATAAACTCGTTCCTCACCCTCCGTGGGTGGTGTCCCTTCTAAGCTCGGGTCCTCTACCAGAGGCCAGGGAGCTTGAGGGTTCTGCGCAGTATCTTTGCTGTTCCTAACACTGCACTTTTCTGGACTGAGATGTCTGAGGTTGTTCCGGGGATCTGCTGCAGCCACTCTTCCAGTTTGGGGGTTACTGCCCCGAGTGCTCCGATCACCACGGGCACTACTGTCACCTTCACCTTCCAGGCCTTCTCCAGCTCCTCTCTAAGCCCTTGGTATTTCTCAAGCTTCTCGTGTTCCTTTCGCCTGATGTTACCATCACTTGGTATTGCCACATCCACCACCACGGCTTTCCTCTGCCCTTTGTCTACCACCACGATGTCTGGTTGGTTTGCCACCACCATCCTGTCTGTCTGTATCTGGAAGTCCCACAGGAGCTTTGCTCTGTCATTTTCCACCACCTTGGGAGGTGTTTCCCATTTTGACCTTGGGGTTTTCCAGCCCATACTCCACACAGATGTTTCTGTAGAGTATGCCCGCTACTTGGTTATGGCGTTCCATGTATGCTTTCCCTGCCAGCATCTTACACCCTGCAGTTATGTGCTGGATTGTTTCCGGTGCTTCTTTGCACAACCTACACCTTGGGTCTTGTCTGGTGTGGTATATCTGGGCCTCTATTGCTCTGGTGTTCAGAGCCTGCTCCTGTGCAGCCAGGACGAGTGCCTCTGTGCTGTCCTGTAGGCCAGCTCTCTCTAGCCATTGGTAGGACTTCTTGAGATCAGCCACTTCAGTTATGGTTCGATGGTACATCCCGTGTAGGGGCTTGTCCTCCCATGATGCTTCCTCCTCCAGCACCTCTTCACCTTGCCATTGTCTGAGGCATTCACTGAGTACGTCATCCGTTTGGGCCTTGTCCTTGATGTACTCATGGAGCTTGGCAGTTTCGTCCCGGATAGTGGCTTTCACACTCACTAGTCCTCGGCCTCCTTCCTTACGGCTTGCGTACAGTCTCAGGGTGCTGGATTTGGGGTGGAACCCACCATGCATGGTGAGGAGCTTCCTTGTCTTAACATCTGTGGTCTGTATCTCTTCCTTTGGCCACCTTATTATTCCTGCAGGGTATCTGATCACTGGCAGGGCGTAGCTGTTTATTGCCAGGGACTTGTTCTTGCCATTGAGCTGGCTTCTTAGGACCTGCCTTACTCGCTGGAGGTATTTGGCTGTTGCCATTTTCCTTGTAGCCCCTTCGAGGTTACCATTTGCCTGTGGTATTCCAAGGTACTTGTAACTGTCCTCAATGTCTGCTATTGTTCCTTCTGGGACTGAGAACCCTTCTGTGTGGACTACCTTGCCTCTTTTTGTCACCATCCTCCTACATTTCTCAAGCCCGAATGACATCCCGATGTTGTTGCTGTAGATCCTGGTGGTGTGGATCAGGGAGTCTATGTCCCGCTCGCTCTTAGCGTACAGCTTGATGTCATCCATGTAGAGGAGGTGACTGATCGTAGCTCCATTCCTGAGGCGGTATCCGTAGCCAGTCTTGTTGATTATTTGGCTTAGGGGGTTCAGACCTATGCAGAACAGCAGTGGGGACAGCGCATCTCCTTGGTATATGCCACATCTGATGGACACTTGGGCAAGTGGCTTGCCATTTGCCTCGAGAGTGGTTTTCCACAGGCCCATCGAGTTTGCAATGAAGGCCCTTAGAGTGCTGTTGATCTTGTACATCTCCAAGCACTCAGTGATCCATGTGTGTGGCATCGAGTCGTAGGCTTTCTTGTAATCAATCCAGGCAGTGCACAGGTTGGTATTTCGGGACTTGCAGTCTTGCAAGAACAAGTCACGGGCAATAAACAGCTACGCCCTGCCAGTGATCAGATACCCGGCAGGAATAATAAGGTGGCCAAAGGAAGAGATACAGACCACAGATGTTAAGACAAGGAAGCTCCTCACCATGCATGGTGGGTTCCACTCCAAATCCAGCACACTGAGACTGTACGCAAGCCGTAAGGAAGGAGGCCGAGGACTAGTGAGTGTGAAAGCCACTATCCGGGCCGAAACTGCCAAGCTCCATGAGTACATCAAGGACAAGGCCCAAACGGATGACGTACTCAGTGACTGCCTCAGACAATGGCAAGGTGAAGAGGTGCTGGAGGAGGAAGCATCATGGGAGGACAAGCCCCTACACGGGATGTACCCTCGAACCATAACTGAAGTGGCTGATCTCAAGAAGTCCTACCAATGGCTAGAGAGAGCTGGCCTACAGGACAGCACAGAGGCACTCATCCTGGCTGCACAGGAGCAGGCTCTGAACACCAGAGCAATAGAGGCCCAGATATACCACACCAGACAAGACCCAAGGTGTAGGTTGTGCAAAGAAGCACCGGAAACAATCCAGCACATAACTGCAGGGTGTAAGATGCTGGCAGGGAAAGCATACATGGAACGCCATAACCAAGTAGCGGGCATACTCTACAGAAACATCTGTGTGGAGTATGGGCTGGAAACCCCAAGGTCAAAATGGGAAACACCTCCCAAGGTGGTGGAAAATGACAGAGCAAAGCTCCTGTGGGACTTCCAGATACAGACAGACAGGATGGCTCTAGGCTGGGTGGGTAACGCATTGCGTCACTTCCTGTTTGTTGTTCGCGGTCTGTGTCTGTCTGCACGGTGTTACGGGCTCTGATTCTTCGAATCCTTATACTCTAATTTTAGTCTGTTTTGATAATAAAACACTACATCTTGTAAACTTCTCTTTGAATCGAGCACTTGTACCTTTTCTCTTATTTAACTTTCATTTCCACCAGTCACCGGTACAGGTACCGTCTCCTGTCCTCTCAGCATGGCCTCCTCTCCCACCGTTTCTCTTTCTTACTGCTCAGTGTGTGAAATGTTCAGTTATTCCTCTGCCTCCTTTAGTGAAGACGGTAAGTGTATAAAATGTAGTTTGTTTGTAGCTTTGGAGGCGAGGCTCAGTGAGTTAGAGGTCCGGTTCCGCCAAATAGACCATAGTCTGGTTGACTTGGTAGCTCGTCAGGCTGAAGTAGCGGCGGACCGGCCAGGTGTAGCTGCTGGTAGCCGCCCCCCTGCACACCCGAGCAGCCGGGCAGTCAGGGCGGCTGGGTGACGGTTCGGAGGAAGCGTAGTCCCAAAAGGCGCACGGAACACCACCATTCGCTTCACGTGTCTAACCGTTTTTCCACACTCAGCGACACACCCGCTGAGAAACCGACCTTGGTGATTGGCGACCCTATTTTGAGGCATGTGAGGCCGACTCCAGCGACCATAGTTAGGTGCATCCCGGGGGCCAGAGCGGGCGACGTCGAAGCAAACTTGAAGCTGCTGGCAAAGGGTAATCGTAAATACAGTAAAGTTATCATCCATGTCCGCGCTAATGACACCCGGGTACGCCAGTCGGAGGTCACTAAAATCAATATTGTCTCGGTGTGTAACAACGCCAAAACCATGTCGGACTCAGTAGTTTTCTCTGGTCCCCTCCCCAATCTGACCGGTGATGACATGTTTAGCCGCATGTTGTCGCTCCGTCGCTGGTTGTCTCGGTGGTGTTCAGAAAACGACGTGGCCTTTATTGACAATTGGAAGACGTTTTGGGGAAAGCCTGGTCTGCTTAGAAGAGACGGCATTCATCCCACCCGGGATGGTGCAGCTCTTATCTCTAGAAATCCTGGCTGATATTATTAGATCCTCCCCCTGACAATCCAGGGTCCAGGCCGGGGTGCAGAGCTGCAGTCTTACACGCTTCTCTGCTGCTTCTCGAGGACTATCGCCTGCCAATAAAAAGGTAGAAGTAAATGATGTAATTGGAGATTCTAACGAGGTGCCAAGTAAAATAGATTTAGTATCGATTCCCCGTCCTCCAAATCTTCACCAAGCGCGACGTAATAGAGGCGTTAACCAAAATAACCTCGTAAAAATAAAAACAAATACGCATTTAGTGCGAACTAAGGACCAAACAATTAGATGCGGATTACTAAATATACGATCTTTAAGCTCCAAGTCTCTATTAGTAACGATCTAATTACTGAGACCCGGAGTGACATTTTCTGCTTAACAGAAACGTGGCTCCAAGAGGAAGAGTTTGTTAGTTTAAATGAATCGACGCCGTCCAGTTACTTTAATTATCATATTCCTCGAATCACAGGTCGAGGTGGAGGAGTAGCGGCGATCTACGACTCCAGTCTTACAATAAAATCCAAACCTAAATGCGATTATAATACATTTGAAAGCCTCACGCTTAGCTTAAAACTGCCGAGCTGGAAATCAGAGAAGCCAGTCTTGTTGGTGGTAGTTTACCGGCCTCCTGCTGGAGCTTATCTGGAGTTTCTGTCTGAGTTCTCAGATTTCTTATCTGGTTTATTGATCAGTACAGATAAAGTCATCATAGTGGGCGACTTTAACATTCATATGGATGTTGACAACGACAGTCTTAAGTTGGCTTTTGATTCTCTTCTAGAATCGATGGGGATTTTACAAAAAGTTAACGAACCAACGCATTGTCTTAATCATACTCTTGATCTGGTCCTCGTCTACAGTGTAGAACTTGATAATCTGTTAGTGTCACATGTAAACTCCCTCCTATCCGACCACTATTTAATAACGTTTGAATTCAACATTGTCAACGTTACGCATAATAGGAGGAATTACTTTAGCAGGTGTCTATCCGATAAAGCTATCACTAAATTTAGGGAGGCCGTTGCTCTTCATCTTCTTACAGAGGAACATAGTGAAGCAGTTGAGGGCTGTGACCTCGGTTCTACCTCTGCAGACGTTGATTTCCTTGTTGGTAGCACTGCAGATGTGTTGCATACAGCTTTAGATGTAGTTGCTCCTTTGAGAAAGAGGGTCTCTAACCATAGGAGCTTAACTCCCTGGTTTAACTCACATATTCGTATGTTAAAACAGAAAGTGCGTAAAATGGAAAGAAAGTGGTACTCTAGTAGGTCTGTAGATATTTATTATGCATGGAAAGATAGTCTAATAGTATATAAAAAAGCGCTTCGCAAAGCTAGAACAGCCTATTATTCAGTGTTAATAGAGGATAATAAAAATAACCCACGTTTTCTGTTCAGCACTGTAGCCAGGCTGACAAAGAGCCACAACTCTGTTGAGCCGTGCATCCCTGCAGCTCTCAGTAGTGAAGACTTTATGAGCTTCTTTAGCAATAAAATTGTCAGAATTAGAGAGGAAATCGGCCAGGCCCTCCCGGCAGTGGCTGTGGGCATTTCTTCAACCTCAGCGACTCCCTTATGCTCCGACCTGACTCTAGACTGTTTTGTTCCTGTTGACCTCTCTGAGCTGACCTCAGTCGTCAATGGATCTAAATCATCCACGTGTCTGTTAGACCCAATCCCTACTCGACTACTCAAAAATGTTTTCTCTCTTATTGGACCGACAATACTGAAACAGATCAACTTGTCCCTAGTCTTAGGATATGTACCACAGGCTTTTAAAGTCGCAGTAATCAAACCATTACTTAAAAAACCCTCTCTTGACCCAGACATTTTAGCTAACTATAGACCAATTTCCAACCTTCCATTTATCTCTAAAATTCTGGAAAAGGTCGTTGCAGCAGCTGTGTGACCATTTGTATAGAAATGATCTATTTGAAATTTTTCAGTTAGGGTTCAGAATGCATCATAGCACAGAAACAGCACTGGTTCGAGTCTCGAATGACCTTCTTATGGCCTCAGATAATGGGTTAGTGTCCATACTGGTTCTGCTGGACCTCAGCGCTGCTTTCTATACTATAGATCACAGCATTTTACTGCAGAGACTAGAGTATGTTGTTGGGATTAAAGGGACAGCTCTAGATTGGTTTAAATCATATCTGTCTGATAGATTCCAGTTTGTTCATGTTCATGAGGTTTCTTCCGTACAGACGAGGGTCTGCTATGGTGTCCCGCAGGGTTCAGTTCTAGGGCCAATCCTGTTCAGTTTATACATGCAGCCCTTGGGAAGTATTATCCGGAACCACGGCATTAATTTTCATTGTTATGCTGATGATACACAGCTGTATCTGTCTATGAAGCCAGATGAAACAGAACCATTAGACAAACTTCAGATGTGTCTTAAGGACATCAAGGACTGGATGTCCAGAAATTTTTTGCTACTAAATTCTGATAAAACAGAAGTTGTTGTTTGTGGTCCCAAACAGCTTAGGAAGGGATTAGATGGTCTTGCGATGGCCTCCAGTAAAACTGTGCGAAACCTTGGCGTTATATTCGATCAGGATTTGTCATTTAAACAGCATATTAATCAGGTTTGTAAAACTGCGTTTTTCCACCTCCGTAATATCGCAAAGATTAGGAACATCCTCTCCCAGAGTGATGCCGAAAAACTAATTCATGCGTTCGTATCTTCTAGACTAGATTCTCTGAAGATCCTCCAGATGATCCAAAATGCAGCAGCGCGAATGCTGACAGGAACCAACGAGACCACGTCTCTCCAGTTTTAGCTTCCCTCCATTGGCTCCCCGTAAAATTTAGAATCCAATTCAAAATTTTATTACTGGCATTTAAGTCCAAAATGGCCTAGCGCCGCGATATTTGCAAGACCTGATAGAACCGTACGTTCCTAATAGAGCTCTCCGTTCTCAGGGTGCAGGTTTACTCGTAGTTCCTAGAAGATCCAGATGTAGATCTGGAGGACGGGTCTTCTGCTACCAGGAACCATCACTCTGGAACCAACTTCCAGTTTGGGTGAAGGAGGCTGACACCACCTCCACCTTTAAAACTAAACTTCAAACATTTCTGTTTAATAAAGCATATAGTTAGTGTACATTTAGTACCTTAATGTGTCAGGTCCAGTAGTCAAAGCTGCAGCTGCAGGACCAGATTAGAGCAGCTCATCTTAAACAGCTTCGGTGTAGATATGCTGTTATAGGCCTCTGCTGCAGGGGGGCACCAACATGATCCACTGAGTGGTGCCTTTCACCTTCTCTGTTTCTCTTTGCCTTCTCTGTCTCTTCTTCACCTCAACCCTCATTTATTAACAATATCCCATAAACTTAATTGTGGTCCATTGTTCTGGTAGTTTTTTGTGCTTGTCTGGTCCTTCTTTTCCTCTTCTGTACATGTCCTGCGGACCAGAGCCTCAGGAGCTGCTTGCTGACCTGCAGTTCCACCTCTGACCATCCCAGTGTCTGCCTCCACCTGTCTGTATGGATGTCTGTTGGATACTTGCTGACATCCCGACCTGCAGTCCTCATCCCCTTGGATCACCGTCTATCCATATATCACCCATATACACAGAAGTCTAATTGGACTACTGATGATAGTTACTATTGTATCCTGTCTTGTACCTTTGACGGTGTCTCTATTCTTTCTTATTTCTTGCTCTACCCGGCTGGCCTTCGGCAGGAGGGTCCCCCCTCATGAGCCAGGTCCTGATCCAGGTTTCTTCCCTCTTAAAGGGGAGTTTTTCCTGCCACTGTTTGGCTTAAGGTTTTTCTTCCACTAGGGGAGTTTTTACCTGCCGTTGTTTATGTAATAATTGCTCGGGGGTCATGTTCTGGGTCTCTGGAAAGCGCCTAGAGACAACTTGTGTTGTAATAGACGCTATATAAATAAAATTGAATTGAATTGAATTGAATGGTGATGGCAAACCAACCAGACATCGTGGTGGTAGACAAAGGGCAGAGGAAAGCCGTGGTGGTGGATGTGGCAATACCAAGTGATGGTAACATCAGGCGAAAGGAACACGAGAA
>CM026207.1:1059187-1181687 GCA_014839995.1 Xenentodon cancila
GGTACTGGAGAAAATTGTTTACTACTAGTTGATAACATTTTTAGAAAAGTGCAACCTTCTCCAGTCTGGCTTTAAAGCCCACCCCAGCGCTGAGTCAGCTCTGGCACAGATGCTGGTCACTGTGCTGTTTTAGTTCTTTTGGATTTAACAGCGGCCTTTGATACAGTCGACCATCAGATCCTGTCTTGACTGGAGAGGTGGGTGGGCATTCGGGGGTTTGCATTAAGCTGGTTCAGGTCCTTCTTAACTGACAGGAGTTTTTGTGTCCGTCTTGGAGCTGTGGAGTCTTACGGAGCGCCTCTTACATGTGGAGTGCCTCAGGGTTCAATTCTTGGCCCTCTTCTTTTTTCACCATATTTGCTTCCGCTTAGATCAGTTCTCTGAAAACATGGAATTTCATTCCACTTTTATGCTGATGACAGCCAAATATATATTCCAGTGAAGCATGAACAAGCTTACTCTGCTAAACAATTACTAGAGCGTGATGATGAAATGAAGGCAGGAATGTCATTTCTTACCTTTTAATCAAGATAAGACTGAGGTCATCTTATTTGGGCCTAGTGATGCCTCTAAGGTGCACGTCGACTTGGGCTTTTTAAGCAAACATGTGAAACCCACAGCAACAGGTCTGGCTGTAAAACCGGACACCAGCTGTACCTTTAAAACAAGTCCAACTTTGTTCACCTTCAGAAACTGGCCACAGTTGAGCCATTTCTTTCCCGACATCACTTTGAGATTTGAATCCCTGCTTTTATCACGACACGTTTACATTATTGTAATGTACTTTACATTTTGTTCGTCACAAATCAGTTGCTCGGCTGCAGTCAGTTCAAAATGCTGCTGCCCGACTTAATTGGTGCGAGAAAACAAGAGCATATTAATCCAATTTTAGCATCACTTCATTGGCTCCCAGTTCGTTTACGCATTGGTTTTAAAATCCTTTTATTTGTCTTTAAATGTCTTCGTGGCCTCGCTCCAAAGTTCCTGTTTGACCTGCTTCAGCCGTTCGCTCCTTCGCTCCCTCAGGTCAGCAGATCAGTGATTGTTAGTCGTCTCTAAAACCTACTTTTTCACTTTGACTTTTAAATCAGTTTGAGATCTTAGTTTTAGTGTTTTATCTTATTGTTTCATTTTGGTTTTATTTTTACATTTGTTTTACATGTTTTTAATTTTTATTTTAATGTTTTTCTCTGAACCCACATTTATGTTCAGGACTTTGGTCCCTTTAATGTTTTTTTCAGGTGCTTTATAAATACATTTGACCTGAGTTGAGTTTTTTTGAGTGCAATAAAACTTCTGCAAGAAGACAGAAGTCAGGATCAGTGGTTTTACAATTCATCCTAAACTGAAGATGGACTTGGGAACATAATTTTGTAACATTTAATTCAAGATTTGTTGAGTTATTTCTGCAAAGACAGCCTGATGGTGGTGCTGGGGTAAAAGCTGAAGGTCTGCCAGAGCCTGATGGACCTTTTGTTGGTATTTCATCATAGTTTGAGCTTTAAAGTCTTTGGTAAAATAGAGATGTGTCCAGACTGCTCCTGCTTCCGTGCTTCTTTCCATGTGACCTGAGCGCAGCGTCAGCTTCCATTGCAGCTTCAGGAAAAGCAGCGTGGACCTCCCAGCTCACATGCACGAGTAGCTGCAGCTCGCCTTCACAACGGCGCTACAGTTCACCAGTAATTGTGCAGAGAAGGGCGCATTATCTTTTCCCATCATTCCCAGTCAGTAATGGGCCTTTCAGATGGGAGATAAAGGCTTGTTGTGTGAATGGGAGAAGTGGGAGAAGGAGCAAATTCACGGCACAAACTTAGACTGGAAGATCTTCAAGCTGAACCTGGAGGTCAGGTTTAAGTGTCAGGGACTTTCTGCAGGTTGGTGAATCCACACCGGCAGAAGGGATAGTATCACACACAACTCTCAGTTGTTATTTATTTTCTTGTGAGCCAGATTCTTTCTTGGAATCAGCTGTTGTTCTGTCTGGTCATCCAATCACTTCCCAAAACCGTACCAATAGCAACAGGGTGGGGGAGGGGTTTATGCAATGACTCAATCGGGAGGGTCCAACAGTTAGAAACACCAAGACAGCTGCAGAATTACTAATCTAAAGTAAGAATTCATCATGCATTAGAC
Organism: Xenentodon cancila; assembly: GCA_014839995.1. Lineage (NCBI taxonomy): Eukaryota > Metazoa > Chordata > Actinopteri > Beloniformes > Belonidae > Xenentodon > Xenentodon cancila. The sequence goes on from CM026207.1 coordinate 1,061,321, forward strand.
ATGTCCAAACACGATGCGACGACTTGAAACAACTGTCTTTGGACAAAGGTGTGATGCTTGTGCCGACATTCTAACGACCTGGTTAAATCCAAGAAATAAGAAAAACCTGCAGTTCCTGTACTGACCACTAGGGTCCGGATCCAGACCTGCAGATACAGTACTGATCACCACCAACCTGGATCTAGACCTGCAGTTTCTCTCTCTAGACATAATATCTCCAGTGTGTTCCTGGTCTTCTCCCGGGACCTCCGTTGGGGGTCCAGTTGTTCTCTGCTGTTTACCCACAACATCAGACTGCATCCACGGATCCACACTCGGCCACATGCAAAAAATTATTTCTAAGATGACATACTGAAACAAGAGCAAAATACTCAATAAGTGGCGGTGCGCCGACGCTGGCGGACCATGACGGCACCGTTCTTGCTTGGCGGGGACGCGCCATGTTGGGTTGCCTGGGGATCCGGGGGCGCCCCGCGCCCTTGTCTTCCTGGACTTGTCAGGCTCCTTGCGGAGGTGGTTTGACATGGAAGGGGAGGTGGGGCCGGTGGCCGCCTTCTCCTCTGCCCTGCTCTGCTGGGTGGGTTGGCTGCAGCCGCCTCTTGGGGGGGGGCATGGGTTGGCCTGGGGGCGGGGGGGGGCGGGGGGGGCGATGACCGGTGACGATGGGAACCAACAAGGGCTTTGTAAGAATAATTACTTTAGCAAAGTTAAAAATAACTATTCAAAAGAAGGAGGTATGTAAATGATTTGTTGTTGTCATTTTTTGTGATTATTATCATATTTTTTTATGGTTATATTTTTTAGGGGTGTGCGTACACGTGTGTGTATGTGTGGGTGTGCGTGTGCATGTGTGTGTGTGTGTGTGTGTGTGCGTGTGCATGTACACGTGTGTGTGTGTGTGTGTGCGTGAGAGTACACGTGTGTGTGTGGGTATATGTGTCTGTGCACGTGTGTGTGCGTGTGTGTGTGCATGTGTGTGTACGTACACATGTGGACGTGGGTGTGGGTGTGTGCAAACACATGTGGAGGTGTGTGTGTGTGTGTGTGTGTGTGTACGTACACATGTGGACGTGGGTGTGTGTGTGTGTGTGTGTACGTACACATGTGGAGGTGTGTGTGTGTGCATGTGTGTGTACGTACACATGTGGACGTGGGTGTGGGTGTGTGCAAACACATGTGGAGGTGTGTGTGTGTGTGTGTGTGTGTGTACACGTGCGGATGTGTATATGTGGGTATGTCTGTGTGTTTGTATTAGAGGTAAGATCTTAAGCCCGACCCGACCCGACCCGAATTTCGGGCCGGGTCGGGCCTAAAATGTCATTCATTACGTTCGGGTCGGGTCGGCTCGGGCTTCTATCTCGCTGACTTTTTTTAATAAATATATGTTTATAAAAATGTATACTAAAACGATGTGTGGAATGTGGATACTAAACTAAGGAATACTTGTTATAAAATAAATAATTTGGATAAAACAGAGAAGGCGCTGTAAGGTAATGGCTATTTAACTACTATACGAGCGCAGAGCCAGAGCTGTCCGCAGAGAACGCCGCATCTATTTTGACTCGGTTTCCCTGATTATGGAGCAGCAAGAATTCGAGGATAAACTAAAGACGGGGGAACTTAAAAGGCAAACACACACCGGGAAGAGTGAGGTGTGGAAAAGCTTCAAGTTGATGATGTAAAATGCTCCAGAAACTTGCGTTGGCTTCGCTGAATGTCGTCAACGTGGCGCTTTGCTTTCATACGAGAGCAAAAAGACCGGCACCTCGACGCTGAGCAGGCGTTTAAACCTTAATGATGTAAATGTTTATCCAGTCTTGTTAAACTGGCTTTAATTTGTTAGCATAAATCACCTCCTCCTCCCGAAACCCAACAAATAAAATATGAAAATTTCGGGTTTGCTTCGGGCTCGGGCCTGCAAATCAAGTTCATTGGTCGGGCTCGGACTGGGTCGGGCTTTAATACCCGCGGGCCCGGGTCGGGTCGGGCTGAATTTTTTAGGCCCGATCTTACCTCTAGTTTGTATGTATGCATGTATATAGATATATATAAGTATGCACTAGGTGTTTATATGTTACTGTGTATATGTAGATGCATTTCTATATGTGTATTTATTGATGTATGGGTATATATATATATATATATATATATATATATATATATATGGACAAATACAGGATATATGTATATGCACATGAAACTAAAAAGCACAGGTGCACATGATTGTATCAGAGTATATTAATATGTATGAATAATTACTTACTGATGCACATGTATCTTACATACATAATGCTTCGAGGTCAACACACGGATCATTGCTGGGTGTGTGTATACGGGTGTGTGTGTGTGTGTGTGTGTGTGTGTGTGCATTGAGGTACAAATTGAGTTGCTCTGTTTACAATGTATAAAGAATATGTACTAGATAACAGCATACATGTCCACATATGTATGTGTATGTATGTATGTAGGTATTATATATGACTACTCAATACTGCCTCCAGCACCCCCCAACGCTCAAACGATCAGAAATGTGATTGTAAATATGAAACTCCTCCTCCTTTTTCCTCTATTTTCTTTTTCTTTTTTTTCTTTTTTTTTTTTTTTGCTTATAACGATTGATTGTCTTGTGTCCACCTTTTACCCCTTAAACAACACATTATAAACTTCTTGACAAATATTACAAAACAGACACCAAACTGCACCACCACTGTCTTGTCTCTCTCTTCTGCTCTCTTTCTCTCCACTTTCCACACCCGGTGACTATAGCCCTCCTCTGCAGAACATTTACACCCCTCTCTTCGACTCTCCCTTTACTTTTATCTTGTTTGATTTCTCCAGGGATCAATAAAAATATAGTTTGACTGTTATGAGGGCTAGTGAAGGTAGCACACTCGCACACACACACCCACCCACACACACACACACAAAACACCCTTGGTTACCAGATTAAAATGCATATATACAACTCCGGTTATACCAACATGGTATCAACCATAAATATATATGCAAACAAGGGTTAAAAAAAAAAAAACAGAAAAAAAAAAAAATACTCAATAAGAAAAACTTGAAAATCCACCAGGGTGGAAAAAAAAAACATTAGACCCTTGCGGCACGTGAGCTTCTGTGTGTTACAAAAAAAAAAAAAAAAATCTCCAGAAGGAAACCCTAGTATTCTTACACAAAAACATTAAAACCCTTGTTTACACCAGGTCATGTCCAATTTCTTTACCACAGTCTGTAAAGTGTTTCTGTTATTTTATCATTTCTGCAAAGATGTCCTTTAAAAACCAAAACAATAGAGGAGAAAACTCTGGGACATCCAGAGTTAATTTAATATCACCGTACCTTACATTTGATCTGGTGTATTAATGCATCACTCTTTACTATTATCTGTGTTTTTTTCTCCCAGACAGAGAGGTTAAAACTAAATCTTGGGAATATGCGCTCACCCTGCAGGAGTGTGTAAAGACAACCGCGTCTCACGCTGACATGTGAAACAAGCAGGAAGCGACAGTTTTTTCTGCAGATGGAGATGAATAATGTATGTTTTGGTGACAGCAAACTCAACATTCACAGTGTTGTCCTTCAGTGGGAGGTTTCTTTGGTGTCTCCTTGTTAGCGTGTTTCACAGACTTCTGTCATCTGGTACAAAGAGGTCATTTAAAAAATGTCTTAGAACTTGTAAGCACGTGCTGTCCTGCTCCAAACCAAGGCTCTTATCTAATTTCTTATCCTCTCCTTGTCGTTTTATTTGTCATTCATGCTTGTGGCGCAGACTTTAAAACATCTGAAATATAAATCTACTTGAAGGAGAGATGAGGCTTCAGCAGGAGCCACAGGGAGGATGAACCGGTGCTTCACGAAAGACCACCTCCAGCTCCAAAACTGAATCCAACCTGGAAGAACAGAAGCAGGTCGTTCCTCTACTCACGTCTGTTTCCACTGATCGTCATGTTGATAGTGGATCCTGGTGTGATCAGCTGAGACCATCGTTCTCGCGCACACACACGCACACACACACACGCACGCACGTCAGGGCGTTGATCTGATGTAGAGGAGCTGCAGGTCTGGATCCGGACCCCAGTGATTTTAAATTTACAGTTTTGGCGTCTTGGTTTGGACATCCACAGACTTACTAAGGGGGTGTGTAGTGGGAGGGGGAGGAGCATTTTATGGTTGCAGTTCTCCCAGCTGCCACTAGATGCTACTAAAGAGTCAAAGTTTACAGCATTCGTTGCAGGTTTGCAGTTTCTACCCGCTTCATCCACATGGCAGATAGGAGGAAGCACATCATTAACCTGAAGCAGCAATCTGAGTACATGCAGCACCTCAACACCCCCCACCCCCCGGCTGGGGTTTGGACCATTCAGCTCCTTTTGTCATGAGTGGAGCTTCAGGTTGTCTGAAAGATCTCACACCACTTCTCTTTTAACGCTAATGCCACCAGCACAAAGGTAGATAAAGCCTGAACGGGGGTGGAAACAGGTCACGTCACGCTGAGAGAGTTTTCTGTGTGTGTGAGGTGGTCTTTTAAAGCTGGAAAATGAGTTGGTGTTTTTTGTTTTCTCTGCTTTGTAAGTTTACTTCTGCATCAGCTGTGCGGACTGTTTAAAAGAGCAGTCTGAGATTTTGGGAGGTGGTGCAGACTGGTTGTTGTGGCAGCGTTGGAGATATTATTAGGAATTATGTTCCTGTTTACTGGCTGGGAATGACCTGGAGTATCATTTTTAATAAAAGTCTCTCATCTATGTTTTACTGTCTTTACAATTATTGTCTTTACAGATATCTGCATTATTCCATTTTTTTAACAGTGAAGGACTTAACAAAAAAGATTTGACTCCTTAAAATAAGAATTTTGACCTTTTCAAAGTTCAAATTTGACTCCGAAAGAATTATTCTGGTGAATTCAGTCACGTTGTTAATTGGACATAAATATATCAAGACTGCAGGGCTGCGGGCTGTTGTGTTAGCTTCCATTTTGGTACATTAATAGTAAAATCTGTCCCCTTACCCAGAAGTTGGAGTACCCCTGAGTACCTAGTTGGGACTGGGACTAAAACACTGCCTAAAGGAGGGGAATAAAAGTTAACGAACCAACGCATTGTCTTAATCATACTCTTGATCTGGTCCTCGTCTACGGTGTAGAACCTGATAATCTGTTAGTGTCACATGTAAACTCCCTCCTATCCGACCACTATTTAATAACGTTTGAATTCAACATTGTCAACGTTACACATAATAGGAGGAATTACTTTAGCAGGTGTCTATCCGATAAAGCTATCACTAAATTTAGGGAGGCCGTTGCTCTTCATCTTCTTACAGAGGAACATAGTGAAGCAGTTGAGGGCTGTGACCTCGGTTCTACCTCTGCAGACGTTGATTTCCTTGTTGGTAGCACTGCAGATGTGTTGCACTCAGCTTTAGATGTAGTTGCTCCTTTGAGAAAGAGGGTCTCTAACCATAGGAGCTTAACTCCCTGGTTTAACTCACATATTCGTATGTTAAAACAGAAAGTGCGTAAAATGGAAAGAAAGTGGTACTCTAGTAGGTCTGTAGATATTTATTATGCATGGAAAGATAGTCTAATAGTGTATAAAAAAGCGCTTCGCAAAGCTAGAACAGCCTATTATTCAGTGTTAATAGAGGATAATAAAAATAACCCACGTTTTCTGTTCAGCACTGTAGCCAGGCTGACAAAGAGCCACAACTCTGTTGAGCAGTGCATCCCTGCAGCTCTCAGTAGTGAAGACTTTATGAGCTTCTTTAACAATAAAATTGTCAGAATTAGAGAGGAAATCGGCCAGGCCCTCCCGGCAGTGGCTGTGGGAATTTCTTCAACCTCGGCGACCCCCTTATGCTCCGACCTGACTCTAGACTGTTTTGTTCCTGTAGACCTCTCTGAGTTGACCTCAGTCGTCAATGGATCTAAATCATCCCAACTAGACTACTTAAAAGTGTTTTCTCTCTTATTGGACTGACAATACTGGAACAGATCAACTTGTCCCTAGTCTTGGGATATGTGCCACAGGCTTTTAAAGTCGCAGTAATCAAACCATTACTTAAAAAACCTTCTCTTGACCCAGACATTTTATCTAATTATAGACCGATTTCCAACCTTCCATTTATCTCTAAAGTTCTTCAGTCAGGGTTCAGATGCATCATAGCACAGAAACAGCACTGGTTCCAGTCTCCAATGACCTTCTTATGGCCTCAGATACTGGATTAGTGTCCATACTGGTTCTGCTGGACCTCAGATAATGGATTGTGTCCATACTGGTTCTGCTGGACCTCAGATAATGGATTAGTGTCCATACTGGTTCTGCTGGACCTCAGCGCTGCTTTTGATACTATAGATCACAGCATTTTACTGCAGATGCTAGAGTATGTTGTTGGGATTAAAGGGACGGCTCTAGATTGGTTTAAATCAGATCTGTCTGATAGATTCCAGTTTGTTCATGTTCATGAGGTTTCTTCCGTACAGACGAGGGTCTGCTATGGTGTCCCGCAGGGTTCAGTGCTAGGGCCAATCTTGTTCAGTTTATACATGCAGCCCTTGGGAAGTATTATCCGGAACCACGGCATTAATGTTCATTGTTATGCTGATGATACACAGCTGTATCTGTCTATGAAGATGAAACAGAACCATCAGACAAACTTCAGATGTGTCTTCAGGACATCAAGGACTGGATGTCCAGAAATTTTTTGCTACTAAATTCTGATAAAACAGAGGTTGTTTGTGGTCCAAACAGCTTAGGAAGGGATTAGATGGTGTTGCGATGGCCTCCAGTAAAACTGTGAGAAACCTTGGTGTTATATTCGATCAGGATTTGTCATTTAAACATCAGATTAATCAGGTTTGTAAAACTGCGTTTTTCCACCTCCGTAAGATCACAAAGATCAGGAGCATCCTCTCGCAGAGTGATGCTGGAAAACTAATTCATGCGTTCGTATCTTCTAGACTAAATTACTGTAACGTGTTGTTGGCTGGATGTCCAAGTAATTCTCTGAAGATCCTCCAGATGATCCAAAATGCAGCAGCGCGAGTGCTGACAGGAATCAACAAGAGAGACCACGTCTCTCCAGTTTTAGCTTCCCTCCATCGGCTCCCTGTAAAATTTAGAATCCAATTCAAAATTTTATTACTGGCATATAAAGTCCAAAACGGCCTAGCGCCGCGATATTTGCAAGACCTGATAGAACCGTACGTTCCTAATAGAGCTTTCCGTTCTCAGGGTGCAGGTTTACTCGTAGTTCCTAGAAGATCCAGATGTAGATCTGGAGGACGGGTCTTCTGCTATCAGGAACCATCACTCTGGAACCAACTTCCAGTTTGGGTGAAGGAGGCTGACACCACCTCCACCTTTAAAACTAAACTTCAAACATTTCTGTTTAATAAAGCATATAGTTAGTGTATATTTAGTACCTTAAGGTGTCAGGGCCAGTAGTCAAAGCTGCAGCTGCAGGACCAGATTAGAGCAGCTTGTCTTAAACAGCTTCGGTGTAGATATGCTGCTATAGACCTCTGCTGCAGGGGGGCACCAACATGATCCACTGAGTGGTGCCTTTCACCTTCTCTGTTTCTCTTTGCCTTCTCTGTCTCTTCTTCACCTCAACCCTCATTTATTAACAGTATCCCATAAACTTAATTGTGGTCCATTGTTCTTGTAGTTTTTTGTGCTTGTCTGGCCCTTCTTTTCCTCTTCTTTGCATGTCCTGCAGACCAGAACCTCAGGAGCTGCTTGCTGACCTGCAGTTCCACCTCTGACCATCCCAGTGTCTGTCTTCACCTGTCTGTATGGATGTCTGTTGGATACTTGCTGACATCCCGACCTGCAGTCCTCATCCCCTTGGATCACCGTCTATCCATATATCACCCATATTCACAGAAGTCTAATTGGACTACTGATGATAGTTACTATTGTATCCTGTCTTGTACCTTTGACGGTGTCTCTATGTCTCTATTCTTTCTTATTTCCTGTTCTACCCGGCTGGCCTTCAGCAGGAGGGTCCCCCCTCATGATCCAGGTCCAGGTTTCTTCCCTCTTAAAGGGAAGTTTCTACCTACTGTTTATGTAATAATTGCTCGGGGGTCATGTTCTGGTCTCTGGAAAGATCCTAGAGACAACTTGTGTTGTAATAGACGCTATATAAATAAAATTGAAAAATAGAAATTGAAAAATGTACCCTGACTTCAGAATCCAACTTAACATTTCTAAGGTCAACAAAATAACCTTTCAGCTAATTTTTCTGTTTCTGAAGCATGGGACCGACCTGGAGCAGCAGCACCTTAGTCTGGCTTCGGGTCGTCCACGGGTCGACCTCGTGTCGTCCACGGGTCAGTAAAGGACATACAGTATATCCTGATGGGTTTCAACCCAGAAGGAAGGTCAGTGACTACCGTGGCCAACATATTTGAAAAGCTGTTTTTATTGTTTTGTGAAAATATTCTTATTTGTAATCACTTCATATGAGTACAACAGCATTTTTTTTCTTTTGCCATATATGAGTTTTTGTAAAATTTAGAAATTTTCTGCTTAGATTTACAATTTCGGAGGTAATAAAATCCCACCTTCAGTATCTGCATAAGGAGCCACATCAAGTCTGGTAAATGAGGCGTCAGTTTCCGACGCTGAGAGTTTTTAAATGTAAAGCACCAGAAGGTGAACTGTTACCTAACGGTGGTTTTAATGAGGGAGGAGAAACTGACCACACAGATGTGGTCCCTGTGGTGCCCTCAAGTCCCCTCTGGTTTCCCAGAAGTGAATATAAACAATGGCGTTAATGCAGAGTGACTGAATCATCTCACTGCAGGGGCCATTCAGTACCTTTTCCAGCGCTATTGATCACTTCCATGTGAAACTAATGTAGAAACGGCTTCCCACCCCCACCTACCTACCTACCTAAACAGGATGCTTCAAACACATCTGAAAGGGTCAATCCAGGAGCACACCTGACTTGAGATAACTTTAAAATTTCTGTTAACAGGTAAAGGAGTCAGCTTGAAAGTTGGAGAGAAGGTGTGAATGCTCAGAACTGGAAGGTTTTGACATTTCCAAGAGTTTCTGGGCTGGGTTGGACAGGGCTTGACTGAACTGGGTTGGACTGGACTGGGCTTGGTTGGGTTGGACTGGACTGGCCTTGGCTTGGTTGGGTTGGACTGGACCGGACTGGACTGTTTCTGATTATTAATTATCAGAATATTGTTAGCTGCACAAACCAGGAAAATCTCACTCTTGAATGGAGGTTTCTGATATGATGAAAGGACCTACTGGTTGTTACCTTTACTGTATTTCATGTTTGAAAATGACTTTTGAGTGTTTTGCTTTGCACAGACATCTGTGTTCTCTTGTTTTCTAGTAAAAATGTCACAGAGCAGGTTAGAGGAGCAGTGAGAAGGAGGTCTGGGGGACCAGAAAGAAACAGAAGGGGTCTGTTGCAGGACCAGCGGGAACCGTTCACTGTCTCAGCTTGTTCTTTCAACCAGAATTCCAGCAGTAAACGTGCAGCCTTGGGCTACGAGCTCGTAAAGCTGCAGACCGAGCAGGTCTGGAAACATACATGCAGCGTATGGGAGCATCACATCAGAGCGCCGTTAGCTGCTTCTCAATGATCAGTTAACTCCTAAGTATTGATGGATGTGTTCCCCAGGGGTCAGATGTCTGATTAGAAAACACCACCAGAACCAGAGAGGGAGATTTGAGGATGTTGTCTGTTGGATTATACCTTTCAATGAGGCTGAAGGTTAGGTTTGGGTTTCTCAAAACAGTCCGACAACATCAACTTAAGGAGGAAGTCACCCCTCTGCTCACGCTGAACTTTACTTACAGTAAATGAAGGAATAGATTGCAGAGGACATCCAGCCCTCACATTCAGACTTCAAGGTTTGGATCATTGTAAATACCTGTGCAGCACAGAACCATGGTGTTCCAGAGGGTTCTGTACTTGAGCCATTGCTTTTTAACTTATCACAACAGGGTTCTTCAATTCTAGTCCCTGAAGTATGCTGTCCAGCATGTTCTAGAAGTTTCCCAGCTCTAACACCTGATTCAAATTAATGGTGATAGTCAGCATGCCATCAAGGTCTGCACATGTCTGTTAATGACACAGTCCGGCTTGTGTTAGAGCAGGAAACATCTAGAACATGCATGGAACCGAACCTCAAGGACCAGAGTTGGAGACCTCTGCGGTACAAGCTTCCATTGTATCATTCAGCAGCATGATATGAACCTTCATGAAATGCTGATGATCCTCATCTACACCTACCCTGCAGCCAGATGAGGCCACCGATTTTCTGTTCCTTCACTCAAACTCAGACTCAGTCCACATGACTGTAACGAGTGGCCCAATAACTTCCTTAAAGGACCACGTTACCACATTTTAAAAAAGGGCTCTAAGAAGGCTTGACAATGAATACTGACGTCAAACAGATATTTCACACCATTTAATTCTACTATTGTACACATATTTCTAACCATGAATCTGACAAATCACCCCACAAGGAATCCCTCATTGACCCCCCTTTGTCCATATGATGTGCAAAAGTCTCAATCGTCCCTAAATCCCAGTTCTGGTCCCGTTCTGTCCACTTGGGAACCAAACAAAACTGTAACGCTCTCACCGGATTCGAGGAGCCAACAATCCTCCTTTGGGCTGATCTGGCCAAAGGTATGTTTCCTCCACTCCTGCCGGCGTGCTATGTCCAGGATCCACCTGAGGTGTGGGTCTCTGACCACGGTATCCACAATTCCCCTCCTCGGGAATGGAAATGATACTAGGTCTTGATGTGGAGGTCTGGTGTTCAATAGGCCTCTCTTGATACTCCTTGTGCCACACCTTTTATTCCTCCTGTTGAGTCCACACCTGTCTCCCATCTCCTTGATTGCAGGTGTGCGGCCCCCATAGACACAGGTGACACTGATTTAAAGGGATATCGTCCTTTTTATGCCCCTTTTACTATTGAAACACAAACACAATATGGTGCCATCTACATAGATTAACAGACCAACATTAACTGGCAAGGGTACATACATGTAACATCGTTACATGACCACATCAACAAACTATATTTCTCAATTGTCATGGGAACAACTTGAGGTGCCCCAAGCACCAGCATTCAAACTTCAGGGTGGAGGCCAACACGCAGGTAGAATAAAAAACTGCAGCTCCTCCAGCATGGATCAGCTGAGTGGGCTAGAGGCCATTGCAGGACCCCTCAAAGGAGAAGTCTGCACTTCCCCACCATCTGTGGTGGACAGCATAAGGGGTTGGTCCAGTTCTTCTTATACAGTCTGTGGGCATTTCCAGGCCAGCCCAGAAATATCATCTTCCCAGCATGTAGTGGTCCTGCCCCGGGCCTCTTCTCAGTTGGACATGGCCAATTAGCCTCCCAGGGTTCCTTCCAGTAGTCATTGTATCAAAAGCTCTCGACTACTGATGACGTGCAGCCGAAGGCATGTCCAGTTTGTTTGAGGGAACAAGGGACAGACGAAGGGGGGACTAATGATAACTGGCCCTTCAGAGACCTCCTGCTGTGCTGCTCAGTGAGAGGAACCCATCCACTACAGTCACAAGTTCACTGAAGTAACTTCTGTGGTCCACAGGGAAGATGGGCCTTCCCACTTACGTGTAACATAAAAAACACACAGCCCAAGGTACATGAAACATACACAAAAATATGAGATAACACAGGAACTACACTCAGCTGCCGCAACAGAGGCGAGCATATGTTTGGTCTTCATGGGAAACATCCTGAGCTGAGTCCACATTAAGATCTAACAGCCAGCTGGCCTGAAAGGTAAAAGAACAGTTCAACGTGTTAAATCTGGTCTAAATATCAAACTCCTGCTGGAGCCGGTCACAAGCAGTTTCCTCGTCTGAGCATCGTAACCTGTAGTTGCAGAGATGCAGTGATGAATGTTTTTGTGGGCTGATGGCCATTAAACTGCAGAAACGTCCACATTTGCACCACAAACCTTGAACTAACTGACTTACCCACTGCTTAATATTTAATTCAGTTTGTGGTTCAGCACCTGAGTAGAGAAGTCCAGACCTCCGTCCTCCAACCTCCTCCAACCTCGTCCAGGAGCATACTAGACTAGCTCTTGTTTTTTCCTCAAACTGTGCAGGACCAGGTTGCAAAAGGGCGGAACAAACACACCTGGAAGCCAGGTCGAACACGCCCACCTCAATGTCTAGTTTGGGTGACTTAGCTTATGCTAAACTGTAATGCTGATCAATATTACTTTACATTCATTCTGATCACATCTGTCCAGAAACGTGGACTAGCTGGGCTCCGCTGAGGTGCTCTGTTCTTTGTACCAGACGGTAAATATGTGTTTTTCTGTAGTTAAGTTGAATGTTTTAACATGGTCAATAAAGACTACCCCTACTGGTCGGTAAGGAAGTCCAGGTCTGGATCCAGACCGCCAACCATCTTACTGCGGCATTGAGGCTCATGTTGAACTAAGTTTGGTTGCAGTTCCTTGACAGACCGCTAGGGGCTCCAAAAACGAGCCTCCTTTGAGTCCCATGTTAAAATGTCCAAATTTAGAGCAGAAATAAACATATTTACAGTCTGGTTCAAAAAAACATTTTAGTCTCAACTGTTTGATTTCACACCCATGAGAACTCTGAGGGAGGGGAATGTTTTTTTTACCACAACAGGAGAGTTTATAACAAGCAATGGCTTCATTTCTAATATGATTGATTGTAAACGTCTTTGGATGTTGGGCTTTGGACAGAACACCTCAGTGTTCGTTTCAGAAGAGCTGAAGGAGGTGGCCGAGGATTCAGAAGAAAGGGAGGTCTAGACCTCACTGAGCTGGGCTGCTGACTTAGGCTGCGGAGTTCATGGATGGATGGATGGATGGATGGATGGATGGATGGATGGATGGATAGACGCATGGACGGACGGACGGGCGGGCGGGCGGGCGGGTTTTGGATGGCTGGACGGACGGATGGACAGATGGATGGACAGACAGACTGGACTCTGTATGCGAAGCCTGGAACCAGTCCTGTACCACACATCACAGTGGACTGGTTCAGTGACGTAACACCAGAGGAAGTCAGATAAGCGCTCCTAACTTCCTCTTGAACCAGATAAATGTGGGTTAACTGCTTCTGCATCACGCTGTCTGCTCCTCTTTCACAGTGTGCAGCGTGTTTCATGCTGCTCTTGTTTTTATGTCCCATTAGTGTCATTTTTTTGACCATTAGGGGGTAAAACAAACCAAGAAAAAAGAATCTTCATCTTGTCTTCTGTCTCTGGCAGCAAATGTTCTGCACACTCCAACACTTGCACTCTTTTTGCAAAGACTTTTACACAAATGTGTGAGTCAGGCTGCTGACAGAGCTGCACGATTTTACCAGATAAACTACAACTTCAGACAAAACTACATGGACATTTAACCTCCACTGAAGTCAAGATGACAGAGTCTCTGAACAGTTTCAGTATCAGCCAACAGCATTTATGAATCACAATTACAGTCAGGAGGCACGTTACAGCAGAAACAAATCAGGATTAACTGCATTTTTAAAATAAAAAAGTTATTGAACAAAATTTGAGAAAAAAATGTAGAGAAAAAAGTCAGAGAAAAAATGTGTCACCATCCAATTCAGCAGCTTGTAGATTGACCTTTAGCAGCAATAAATAAGGTGCTTCTACACAGTTCTCTGATGGACCCACCACAGCGTCTCAGCCAGGTTCAGTCTGGACCAAGTTCAGGTCTGGACTTTGTTCAGGTTCAGGTCTGCACCGGGTTCAAGCCTGGACTTTAATCGGGTTTATTACTTGACTTTGATTGGGTTCAGGTTTTAAAAGGTTCAGGTCTGGACTTTGATGGGGTTCATTTCTGGACTTTGACTGAGTTCAGGTCTTGACCACGTTCAGGTCTAGACTCCCAAATGTCCCAAAACGTTCATCTTCATTCTTTTTGTAATTGTTGTGTAATTATATTTAACCTTTAATGTGCTTGGTGATGTTTTCAGGATCTGAGATGCAACATTTTGGATTTATGACAAATTTCATCAACATTTCATGATCTGACCTTGATGTGAACATGACAGGATTTCTGCTCCTGGGAAGAGTGATAACTGTCTTCAGCGGGAACACACCCACCTCCTGTCAATCACAGTTAACAATTTTATTTTGCCTGCCTGTCTAATACTAACCTACGCTACTAATTAATGTTACCTTACATTTATTCAAACCTGACAGAAAATCCAGTGTCTCTACTGAAACAACATCAGAGACAAGTGCTGCCAGACCTGAAACCAGAACTAGACTAGAGGAGTGAAAACCAGGACTAGGAGAGCTGAAATCAGGACTAGAGGAGTTAAAACCAGGACTAGAAAAGTTAAAAACAGGGCTAGAGGAGTTAAAACCAGAACTAGAGGAGAGCTGAAACCAGGAGTAGAGGTGTTAAAACCAGGACTAGAGGAGTTAAAACAAGGACTAGAGAAGTTAAAACCAGGACTAGAGGAGTAAAAACCAGGACTAGAAAAGTTAAAACCAGGACTAGAGGAATTAAAACCAGGACTAGAAAACTTAAAACCAGGACTACAGGAGTAAAACCAGAACTAGAGGAGAGCTGAAACCAGGAGTAGAGGTGTTAAAACCAGGACTAGAGGAGTTAAAACCAGGACTAGAGGAGTAAAAACCAGGACTAGATGAGTTAAAACCAGGACTAGGAGAGCTCAAACCAGGACTAGAGGAGATAAAGCAGGACTAGAAAAGTTAAAACCAGGACTAGCAGAGTGAAAATCAGGACTAGAAAACTTAAAACCAGAACTAGAGGACTTAAAACCAGGACTAAAGGAGTTAAAACCAGGAGTAGAGGAGAACTGAAACCAAGAGTAGAGGTGTTAAAACCAGGACTAGAGGAGTTAAAACCAGGACTAGAGGAGTTAAACCAGGACTAGGAGAGCTGAAATCAGGACTAGAGGAGCTCAAACCAGAACTAGAGAAGTTAAAACCAGGACTAGAGGAGCTCAAACCAGAACTAGAGGAGTTAAAATCAGAACTAGAGGAGAGCTGAAACCAGGAGTAGAGATGTTAAAACCAGGACTAGAGGAGTTAAAACCAGGACTAGAGAAGTTAAAACCAGAACTAGAAAACTTAAAACCAGGACAAGAGGAGTTAAAACCAGGACTGGCAGAGCTCAAACCAGGATTAGATTAGTTAAAACCTGGACTAGAGGAGCTCAAACCAGAACTAGAGGAGTTAAAACCAGAACTAGAGGAGAGCTGAAACCAGGAGTAGAGATGTTAAAACCAGGACTAGAGGAGTTAAAACCAGGACTGGAGAAGTTAAAATCAGGACTAGAAAAGTTAAAACCAGGACTGGAAAAGTTAAAACCAGGACTAGAGGAGTTAAAACCAGGACTAGAGGAGTTAACACCTGGACTAGAGGACTTAAAACCAGGACTAGCAGAGCTAACACCTGGACTAGAGGAGATAAAACCAGGACTAGCAGAGCTGAAATCAGGATTAGAGGAGTTAAAACCAGGACTAGGAGAGCTAAAAACCAGGACTGGAAAAGTTAAAACCAGGACTAGAGGACTTAAAACCAGGACTAGAGAAGTTAACACCTGGACTAGAGGAGTTAAAAGCAGGACTAGCAGAGCTGAAATCAGGATTAGAGGAGTTAAAACCAGGACTAGGAGAGCTGAAACCAGGACTAGAGGAGTTAAAACCAGGACTAGCAGAGGTGAAACAAAGATTACAGGAGTTAAAACCAGGACTAGGAGAGCTGAAATCAGGACTAGAAGAGTTAAAACCAGGATTACAAAAGTTAAAACCAGGATTAGATGAGTTAAAACCAGGACTAGAAAAGTTAAAACCAGGACTAGAGGAGTTAACACCTGGACTAGAGAAGTTAACACCTGGACTAGAGGAGTTAAAAGCAGGACTAGCAGAGCTGAAATCAGGATTAGAGGAGTTAAAACCAGGACTAGGAGAGCTAAAACCAGGACTAGAGGAGTTAAAACCAGGACTGGAAAAGTTAAAACCAGGACTAGAGGAGATAAAACCAGGACTAGCAGAGCTGAAATCAGGATTAGAGGAGTTAAAACCAGGACTACGAGAGCTAAAACCAGGACTAGAGGAGTTAAAACCAGGACTGGAAAAGTTAAAACCAGGACTAGAGGAGTTAACACCTGGACTAGAGGAGTTAAAAGCAGGACTAGCAGAGCTGAAATCAGGATTAGAGGAGTTAACACCAGGACTAGGAGAGCTGAAACCAGGACTAGAGGAGTTAAAACCAGGACTAGCAGAGGTGAAACAAAGATTAGAGGAGGTAAAACCAGGACTAGGAGAGCTGAAATCAGGACTAGAAGAGTTAAAACCAGGACTACAAAAGTTAAAACCAGGATTAGATGAGTTAAAACCAGGACTAGAAAAGTTAAAACCAGGACTAGAGGAGTTAACACCTGGACTAGAGAAGTTAACACCTGGACTAGAGGAGTTAAAAGCAGGACTAGCAGAGCTGAAATCAGGATTAGAGGAGTTAAAACCAGGACTAGGAGAGCTAAAACCAGGACTAGAGGAGTTAAAACCAGGACTGGAAAAGTTAAAACCAGGACTAGAGGAGTTAAAACCAGGACTAGCAGAGCTGAAATCAGGATTAGAGGAGTTAAAACCAGGACTAGGAGAGCTAAAACCAGGACTAGAGGAGTTAAAACCAGGACTGGAAAAGTTAAAACCAGGACTAGAGGAGTTAACACCTGGACTAGAGGAGTTAAAAGCAGGACTAGCAGAGCTGAAATCAGGATTAGAGGAGTTAAAACCAGGACTAGGAGAGCTGAAACCAGGACTAGAGGAGTTAAAACCAGGACTAGCAGAGGTGAAACAAAGATTAGAGGAGGTAAAACCAGGACTAGGAGAGCTGAAATCAGGACTAGAAGAGTTAAAACCAGGACTACAAAAGTTAAAACCAGGATTAGATGAGTTAAAACCAGGACTAGAAAAGTTAAAACCAGGACTAAAGGAGTTAAAACCAGGACTAGCAGAGCTAAAATCAGGACTAGAGGAGTTAAAACCAGGACTAGCAGAGCTAAAATCAGGACTAGAGGAGTTAAAACCAGGACTGGAAAAGTTAAAACCAGGACTAGAGAAGTTAACACCTGGACTAGAGGAGTTAAAAGCAGGACTAGCAGAGCTGAAATCAGGATTAGAGGAGTTAAAACCAGGACTAGGAGCGCTGAAACCAGGACTAGAGGAGTTAAAACCAGGACTAGCAGAGGTGAAACAAAGATTAGAGGAGTTAAAACCAGGACTAGGAGAGCTGAAATCAGGATTAGAGGAGTTAAAACCAGGACTACAAAAGTTAAAACCAGGACTAGGTGAGTTAAAACCAGGACTAGAAAAGTTAAAACCAGGACTGAAGGAGTTAAAACCAGGACTAGCAGAGCTAAAATCAGGATTAGAGGAGTTAAAACCAGGACTAGGAGAGCTGAAATCAGGACTAGAAGAGTTAAAACCAGGACTACAAACGTTAAAACCAGGATTAGATGAGTTAAAACCAGGACTAGAAAAGTTAAAACCAGGACTGAAGGAGTTAAAACCAGGACTAGCAGAGCTAAAATCAGGACTAGAGGAGTTAAAACCAGGACTAGCAGAGCTAAAATCAGGACTAGAGGAGTTAAAACCAGGACTGGAAAAGTTAAAACCAGGACTAGAGAAGTTAACACCTGGACTAGAGGAGTTAAAAGCAGGACTAGCAGAGCTGAAATCAGGATTAGAGGAGTTAAAACCAGGACTAGAAAAGTTAAAACCAGGACTAGAGGAGCTTCTCTAAGGCCTGCGTCTCTTGACTTGCTGCCGGAGGTATATGGAGCATTGCAGTTTGATATACAGTCCTGAACTGATCCGTCGCCCCCACGAGCACCGTAGGAGCTGCAGGCAGATATTTGGACCTGCCGTTGTTAAAGAAATAATTGATCAGGGTCATGTTCTGGTCCCTGAAAAGATCCTGGAGACAACCTGTGTTGTAATAGACGCCGTAGAAATTAAACGGAACTTAAAAACACTAAACCCCCAATCATTCATGAATCTATTGCGTTATAAGAAATGTTCCTTCCTCTTCTCGTACAGTCATTGTGGATGTAAAATCCAACAAAGACAGTAGAGGAGCTGCAGGTCTGGATCCTGGTTCTAGAGGCCAGTCAAAGAACTGCAGATCTGGATACAAAACCCGGTGGTTTGTAGAGGAACTGCAGGTCCAGATCCAGGTTCTAGTGATAGTAGAGGAACCGTAGATCCAGACCCTGGTGGTCGGCTCTAGACCCTAATGTTCAGGAGAGGAACTCCAGGTCTGGATCCGGACCTTAGTGGTCTGTAGAGATACCACAACATTTCTTTGTTCTGCCTTGGCTTAAACTCGGACGTTGGAATGTTGCATAAGACCAGCAGCTAAAATGAAGAAGACTTCGTCAACCATCTGACTGGTTTCTGGTAAAACTTGGAATGGATCTACCACTGCAAATGATACCAAGATATTTGATCAATTCCCATTTTTGATGTTGAAATATAAACCAGGACATGAGTACCTTTCTGATTGTTGTTTCTCATTTAGAAAAGGGAAATAAAAACGCTGCGTCGTACATGGACTGCGGTTCTGCATCTTATCCCAGCAGAACTTTGGAGGAGCAGCAGTTTCTGGCTCTGAACCCCTGTTTTCTTTGCAATCGGCTCCTGGAAAAACAACAAACTGGTTCTAAGTTGAACTGGCACGGCAACCACTTTGGTGGAAAAGGCCCTTCAGAGGCAGCCACAGTATGACGTTAGAGTGGAAAGATGAAACTTGACTTTTTCACATTTGTACGGTTGCAGTGCGGGCTAAAACCTTCCTGATGTTCCCGTGGACTGGGATCTGAACCTGCGGTGTTAACTGTGCTGCTGTAAGCGTCCACTCCACTGCATCGCTGCAGCAGGTTCGGGCATGTCGGCGACACGTTGGAAGGCTGATTCACCAGAAAGCTTTCCTGCGCTGCTGCCGCGTCCCCACGTCTTCATCTACGTCTGCTTTCCCTTCCACTTCTGATGAGACAAACACAGTCGCAGCCTGTGTGGGACGGAGCAGGAAAAACCTGAAACAAAACACATCCAGTTGTTTGTTGTTTGAGTGATGTGTGGTCATGAAGAGCACATCTCTCTGTGTAGGATGAGTTCACTGGAATGATCAGGGATGAACTTCAGAGCAGTTTTAGAGCTAACAGGCTTAATGCAGCTGAGTTTTACAAAAGTTCATTGTTCAAAGGGAATGTATTATGAATGAAAAATGTCTGAAGTGTTTCCAGGCATGCAGTTCCTCTACTGACCACCAGGAGCTGGATCCAGGCACTGCAGTTCCTCTATTAGAAGCTGGATCCAGACCCGCAGTTCCTCTATAGACCACTAGAAGCTGGATCCAGACCCGCAGTTCCTCTACTGACCACTAGAAGCTGGATCCAGACATGCAGTTCCTCTACTGACCACTAGGAGCTGGATCTGGACCTGCGGGTCCTCTACTGACCACTAGGACCTGGATCCAGACCTAGTTGGCCATTCATTCTTGGCTGGCTTAGCTCATGCAAACCTATGATCCTAACTAATATTCCCATTCATTCATTCTGATCAAGATCGAGTGCTGTCAGAGCTGAAACAAGGACTAGCAGAGTTCCACTTGGACCTGCATGTCCTCGACTCACTTTTAGGCGTAGAGGCCCACTGGTCAACCAATACCCTTGTCTAGGTGACCTGGTTGACTGCAGCAGTCATAGGATTAAGTACATAAACATTTACCCTTGTGAAGCTGTCATGGATGTAAAATCTCATTATAGAAACAAAAACTGTTTTTGTATCAGCATGCAATTATCAGAATCCCCTAGTGGTCACTAGAGGGACTGCAGTGTCTGGATCCAGCTCCCAGTGGTCAGTAGAAGAACTGCAGTGTCTGGATCCAGCTCCTGGTGGTCAGTAGAGGAACTGCAGTGTCTGGATCCAGCTCCTGGTGGACAGTAGAGGAACTGCAGTGTCTGGATCCAGCTCCCAGTGGTCAGTAGAGGAACTGCAGTCCCTGGATCCAGCTCCTGATGGTCAGTAGAGGAACTGCATTGTCTGGATCCAGCTCCTGGTGGACAGTAGAGGAACTGCAATGTCTGGATCCAGCTCCTGGTGGTCAGTAGAGGAACTGCAATGTCTGGATCCAGCTCCTGGTGGACAGTAGAGGAACTGCAGTGTCTGGATCCAGCTCCCGGTGGACAGTAGAGGAACTCCAGTGTCTGGATCCAGCTCCTGGTGGTCAGTAGAGGAACTGCAGTGTCTGGATCCAGCTCCTGGTGGTCAGTAGAGGAACTGCAGTGTCTGGATCCAGCTCCTGGTGGTCAGTAGAGGAACTGCAATGTCTGGATTCAGCTCCTGGTGGTCAGTAGAGGGACTGCAGTGTCTGGATCCAGCTCCCAGTGGTCAGTAGAGGAACTGCAGTGTCTGGATCCAGCTCCTGGTGGTCAGTAGAGGAACTGCAATGTCTGGATTCAGCTCCTGGTGGTCAGTAGAGGAACTGCAATGTCTGGATTCAGCTCCTGATGGTCAGTAAAGGAACTGCAGTGTCTGGATTCAGCTCCTGATGGTCAGTAGAGAAGCTGCAGTGTCTGGATCCAGCTCCTGATGGTCAGTAGAGGAACTGCAGTGTCTGGATTCAGCTCCTGGTGGACAGTAGAGGAACTGCAATGTCTGGATCCAGCTCTTGATGGTCAGTAAAGGAACTGCAGTGTCTGGATTTAGCTCCTGATGGTCAGTAGAGGAACTGCAATGTCTGGATCCAGCTCCTGATGGTCAGTAAAGGAACTGCAGTGTCTGGATTCAGCTCCTGATGGTCAGTAAAGGAACTGCAGTGTCTGGATCCAGCTCCTGATGGTCAGTAGAGGAACTGGTAAGATAGATTATACCGTCATCGCCATGCAACACAGGTGTTATCTGAAACCACTGCTCTTTTTTTTTTTCACTAAGTTTTTCACTAAGTTGTGTAGCTGTAACGACAGATACAGAGAAGCTTAGTTCCAGGTAGAGACACCACTGATGACATAGTTGGTGAGAATGGAGCTTCATGTCTGTGGACATCGGTAGCTGTAAATGAAGGATACTGCTGTTAGTGTTCAGGCCTTTTTGATGTGATGTATATGTTTGATTTTGAATTTTATTTGTAACACCTGATTTTAATTATATTATTGGGGTTGTACACTTGCATTATGAATAACGTAAAAGGAAAAAAACATATATGTAAATATTAATAAATATGTATATGTAAATATCATATTTACGTGTAAAAGTACAATATCTAAGAGTCTGCGTGAACTCCCTGCTCCTGAAATCAATTCAAATACATGTGGAAACATTGTGGTTCAAACATATTAGGACAGTTTTTGAAAAACAGTTGGACTTCAAATGTTTGTTTTAACAGCCTTTAAGGAAGACAGGGGATTGCAAGAGCTAGACAACCCTTGTTAAACATAAGAAAATATTGTCAGATTTAACTGAAACGGATCGATCTCACCTGTGTGCTTTGTGTGCAGATTGAAATTGCATGTATAGACAGGTGCAAGCACCCAACTTTAATTCAGCAGGTCTTGCATTTTTTTAAACACACAAGTTGGGACAGTTAGGTGGGCTACTACCGAGATCATTTACTTTATCTGCCCTCTCTGATACCTGATAAATATTTCATAAGAACAGCTGCATCAGGAAAGACAAAGAGCTCTGCTTTTCCAAACTATTAAACATAATGAATGTGGCCCTCCGAGATCAGGGCGGTAAAACAAAGAGGCGCTTTAGCTCGGCAAATGTTGACATGGTCGAGGACTGAAGTGAAACTCTACACTGAGGCCGGACCAGTTCAGATCCACGATCCGGATCCGCTCTTTACAGCGAGCCGACTGGTCACAGTTTGAAATGACAGGCGTCGGGGGGAGCCAATCAGCGCCGGCCATGACTTAGCGCTGTGTTTACTCCAGTGAAGCGACCAATCAGAGGCGGCCGAGGCGGCCGAGTGCGTCATCAGAGCAGAATGTGAATGTGGGCTGGTTGTCGGCGGAGCTCAGTCCGCTCCCATCCCCCACCTCGACCCAGCAATGGCGGCCGCTTTTTTCCCTCTGTTGCGGCTTTTGTCCTCTCATGTTCAGCTTGTAAAAGCCATGTGTTCAAATCTCGGTAAGAAAAGAACGTGTTTGCCCGCTCATGAGCACATAACTCTTGATTTTGCGCACTTGTGTCATCGCATGTCCGCCGTGTCGCACTCTTGCTGCTCCCCTCCACGGCGGGGCTTTTCTCCGCGCTCCAACACAATGGAGACGGAGGAAACGAGGCCGCGGCTCGCGGCCGCCCTGCTCACCGCAGCGCACCGGCAAAGTGCAGCACTGCTTGTTAAATTACATGTATGTCGTGTATTTATCTGTGCCTCGACCTTCGCACACGAATTATGGTCTTATGTAAAAAAAAAAAAAAAAAAAAGTGTCAAGTGCGCACATACAAAGATGAGAGGGAGTTTCAAATATGGACGTCTGGAGTAGGCGGGGCGAGCAGCGGACGATGAAACGCTTCGATTAGCTATGGCGGCGGTGCTCTACATTTCATCCACGACGTCTTATGTGATTAACGGTGCTGATGTAGAGAAATTAACGTTATAAAACGACCCAAACCACTAAATCACGCCGCGTTGTAGACATTTCTCCCTGTTTCTCCTCTTAAACACCTGGTCTGTATTCTCTCGTCGCGGAGGTGGGCGGGAGAAACGGTCTGCGCTCGCTCCTGACTGGCCCAGAGTACCATCAATCAATCAAACTGACACTACGTCAAACGGAGCGCTGGTTATTCGATATATTTAGTGCGCAATACGATGTAAACTAAATTTTATCGCGTTCACGGTGTGGCACGGTCGCCGTATGTCCGTTTTTGGTCCGTTTCGTCCGCTTTATTCGGGTCGGATTATTGTTTTAAGCGGAGAAAGGACGGTTGCAGCAGTCGAACATAAGGGGGCGTGGTCCCAGGATTTAGAAATTCTATCCATTGTTCCACTCCGATGCGCGAAGAGAACGCCTCTGAGGATCCTGTAACCAATCAGCGACCGCTGAGTTCCTTGAAGCTCCGCCTACAAGCCTATATTAGCCGTCCGGTTGTCAGCAGCGTCGGCCACTGGCACAATATAATACTGATTGATCCGCAAGCCGAGCAGAGGGATTTACTTTATTCAACCTTTCATTTCAGCCGTCCTTTATTTTACTGAACTAAAACAATGGCAGACACACAAGTGGACTCTGGCTCGGATATTTCTGCCAAGGTAAGCCTCCGAATACCTTCCTCAGTCCTCTCTAAGCCCCTCAGCAGAATTAGGCTTTTCCAGGCTGTAACCTAGTTTTAAAAAAAAAAACAACCTTTTCGTCGCGTCTTCGCGCTCAGTCCAACTAAGGGAAGTTGGAGCCACTGGGGCACGGAAAAGGAGAGAAAGTGGGGGAAAATAAAGTAACTAGGGCTTATACTTTTTTTTTTTTTTTTTTAATGTGTAAATTTTCAAAATTCAAAGAGGATAAATCGGGGGGTCTGGTCTCCGCACCATGAAAACGGTTTTACAGCGCCGCGTCTTATTGTCCGTGGAGGAACCGTCTGCGCGGGTTCTTTGTTTATACGAGCGGCTCGGTTCTCGCTTCCAGCCAGGACCGCGGGACGCACACACGGCGCCCGCTCCGGCACGCACGGATCGGCTTTTTCAGCTCATTATCGGCGTCTGCTACTGCTGAATTGACGCGCGTATTCGCGGAATTTCCCCCTCCGCGTCCGCGAAGATGCACAATGAGAATCAATTGGAAAGTAAATCGCGCTCGGTCTCGGACCCGAGCTCCTCCGTCCCGGCTGTTGGTGCTGCAGGGGCCGCGGACGACTGGACGCACTTTTATCTGCCGTTTGAATGGAGGACGGAGGCGCAGGCGGTGCGGGTCCGCGCTCCAGTCTTCCTCACTTTCAGCCTGTTTTTTAGTGCCCCCCGCCCCCTCCTCCTATCTGTCTGATAAAGGGGGCACCTACGGGGCCCGACCCGGATTGTTTACCGCGTTGGAGGTCCGCCGCTGTTGTGGCTCCGAGCGCCGAGCGGTCGCCAGCCGCGTCTTCCGCTTTCTCTTCAGTATTTTCGGAGCACGTTTGAAGGGCGCGATTGTATCTCAGGGGGAAACTTTCTTTTTCTTATTTTGTAATTCAACACACTTCACGCTCACTGTGTGTATGTGGGTGTGCGTGTGCGCGCTGTGAAGGTGTGATGTGACTGGCGGTGCTGGTTTTCCCCCAACAGTTTAGTTTCCCCGTTATCACCCGTTATCATTGGTTTTATGTTTTGCGTTTATTTACGACCCTCTTGGACCGGATTCGCTGGAACTTTAATAATTTCCTCCGCGGGGGGAGCCGCGTCTTCGCTCAGCTCCATAACTGAGAGCTTAAGACAAATGAGCATATGGACAAGGTGGATAGGGAAAAGTTGGTCCGGCATTAGCGTTTATAATCCGTCTTTCGGCCTCTTCGATCGCTATTTATGATCTATTTATAGTCGTGGACTGGTTTTTACTCACAAGCGCGTTTTTACGCGCGGAGCCGCGACCGGACATCTTCTGTCTCCTGCCAGGCGGCCGCCGATGTCGCTAAGCGGCTTAATGGCTTTTAACCAATAAGATTCTGTAAAGCAATTGATCAATGACGGAATATTTGGATGAGTTTGGTGCGCGTGCCGCCAACGGACGCTCGCAGCGCCTTTTATAACCCCAGCGGATGTTTTTCCGGCGCGGGTCCGGTTTTCACGGTCTAAATTGTTGGTTTTTTTCCTGCTGCTTTTCTCGCCTGCCATGTGTCGTCTTCTATTGTCCTTTCCTGCCTCCGTTACAACGAGCAGAAGCGTGCGTCGCGCTCACCACCTCCTCCCCCTTCAGCACCACCAGCCCCCCCCCCCCCCCCCCCTCCTCCTTTTGCTCCCTCCCGTGTTATTTTAAACGGAGCAGTGCATCCTGGGTACTGCAGTGCTTCTCCCGGGCGTGTCTCGTGACATGTGGCGGTGGTGTCAGTCACTAGAAGACTACAATACCCAGAATGCCCCTGGGACACATCAAAGTATTAGATTACAACACATTAGAGGGGATGGAGTAGAAGGAGGGGGCGGGGACCGGGGGAGGATCTGCAGAGACCGATATGGAGTTTAAATAGGAGGACTTGATTGTGAAGGATGTGCAGCTGAAGTAGGCCAGCAGCTGGAGGCTGACTGCAGATGTTTCATGGTGTTTTTGTTTTCCTTCACACCAGGACCTGAAAGAGAAGAAGCTGGCAGAGGAGAAAGAGAATGGTAAAGATGCTGCCACCAATGGAAAGGTAAACGACACCGACTGAGGTCCAAAACGAGCCTTTTTACCCGAACGGCGTCGCTCTAAACTTCCGTGTATCTTCCAGGAGAATGAGGAGAACGGGGAGCCTGAGGTAGACGAAGAGGACGAGGAAGAAGTGGACGAAGATGATGAGGAGGACGACGGAGAAGGTAGCTTCCACGCTCATCTCCAGGGGTTGTCTTCTCTCCGGCAGCAAACAGAAACTTGAACTCGTTTGTTTTTTTTGTTGTTTTTTTGTCCTGCAGGTGACGAGGATGACGAGGAGGAAGATGATGACGAGATTGGCGGCACAAAACGGGGAGCCGAGGATGACGACGAGGATGACGAGGTAGGCGGTGATGGCGGCCGAATCGGAGCGTCCAGTCAGGCTGCGAGTTCCCGACTAACCGACCTCCTTGTTGTTTCAGGACGAAGTTGATGTCAAGAAGAAGAAACTCAACGACGACGACGATTGATGCGCTTCCCCCGCGCCATCCTGCTGAACCACTTCCTGGTTCTTCACCTCTGACTGCTTTTATACGTCACAGGTGGGGGGGCTGGAGGACTGATCTAAAGGAAAAATAATAATAAAACCCAACATGGTCATTAGCAAGTAGAGTTCAACAAGCATCCACCGCCGTCACACGCGACTCCCCTCAAAGCTGCAAAACGAATTTTCTAGAGGATCCCGACACCATGGCGACGCAGAAATCCGGCTTCTCTTCAACAACCCGAAAGAAGAATTTGTTTGTATTTTTATTTACATTTTATATTTTTGTACATATTGTTAGGAGGGGGGTCAGTTTCTCTCTCTGCAGCGATCTCAACAGACCAAATCGGTGCTTCTTCTTTAACAAAAGATTTTACTTGGTTGACCATGTTACAATATCTCAACAGATACTAGAAAAACGTGTAAAAAAGATTTAAAAAATACAAAAAAACCTGAAAGAAAACCTCTTAAACAGTTGAACTCAGAGCATTCCAGTAAATTTAATGTATGTACTTTAGCTGTACCATAACTAGTTTGTTTGTATGGGAGGGTAAGGCCAAAGAAAAGAGCCTCTTTTCTTTCCTTTTAATTTTGTTTTTGTCAGCGACTTTTTGTTTTATGACGGCCTGTTTTGATGTATGTGCGAAGTTTGTTGTTTGACAATAAACCGGACTTTTATTTTGTGAGTTGTACCTTTACATCTCTGCTGATGCTTTGCTCTTGGATGAAGGTGTGGTGAACAGGTGAGCTGGCGGGGCCCCTGTGGGGGGTCTGGGGGCCGCTGGGGGGGGCGGGGGGGGCACCGAGCAGCTGTTGACTCAGGAGGAAGGCATACAATTTAACTGCTCTGCATGTCTCTTCATTTAAATCTTTTTATTTAGGCTTCTACATTTAAACTTTCACCTGATTCGTGTGGTTATTACGGAAAGAATTTCCAGGCTGAATCTTAGTGACATTTACATAAAATAATGTAAAGGATCTCTGAAATATTTCCATTTCATTCATATTCATGAACCCCCCCCCCACTCACTGCTTGTTCGAGGGCCAGAAAGTTGATATAATGAGGGAACACTGCTGTCACAGTGTAATAACTGAAGAGCAGCGCTCCAGAACAATAAAACAGTCACATTAGATACAGATGAGGTTCTTCCACAGGATGAAACGTGTTTTCACGAGTCGCCAAACAGAACGCAGGAACGCATCAGGAAGATGGTTTGCAGTTTATTTAAATGAGCTTCAGACTGAAAACTGTCAGGCAGGTTCCTGATCTTGGTTTTACACAATACAATCAAGCTTTATTAATCTAAACAAAGGTCAACTTGTCAACAAAATGGACTTGTTTCCAGAAGCAGAGACAAATGTGGTGCGGGTACAAACACGGCCCTGTTACCGCTGCACTGCGCCGCCCGCAACGATGTAAAGATGACAAACGGCGCAACAGCAGCCTCACTTCAACATCCCAACTATAGGTTCAGTCAGACTTTTCATGTTTTGCCACCACAAAGCAGAATCACACGAGTCAGATTGAAATCATTTGTTTTTCCTGGGATCCTTCTGCTTGAGCCTGTATCCTGGAAACGGTGGTGGTGCTAGGGTTTCTCTGAGGTAAGGGGGCATCAAGGGGCCCGTTTCTCTCAGATGGCCCTGTGGACCCTTGTTAAACATCCCCTGCACACTTTTCTTTTCTGTAAAGTTTGTCTAAAGTTATATCTTGTCCAAACGTATCCTAGATAGCAAAGACTGTTTGGCCCAAACTTTGCTCACATCTGAACTTTTCTTTTTTTTTTTGTCATTTCCATTCTGGTCAGTATGTATCTCACGATACACCCCGAAATTGGACTTCTGCTTTTAACCATCACTAGTTTCACTAGGTGGGCTGCTATTTTTCCAGTGCCCCCAGTTGGGAGTTGAGGTCCTTGCACAGTGATTCACCGCTGTTGCCAGCCCAGGGACTTGAACCTGGGTCCTCCAGGCCCACCTCTGTAACCACTAGGCGAACTTTTTTCTTTCTTTTAACTGGTGTAACTCAGCCACATCCACCAGACATGGCCCACCTGAGCATTTTGGGGATTTTGGGCCACGCCGGGCCCCTCACTACACCCACTGAATCCTATGTTTGAACTCTCTTCTGAAAGTTGGCCCCATCTGGCCCAAACAACTTATGCCATGGCCCATACTTGGCCCATTTCTTGAAATATGGGACACATCGGGCCCACATAGGTACCAAAAGTGGCCCAGAGTAGCCCCACATGTCTCTGTCTTACCTCAGAGCTTCTTCCTGACACAAAAAGTCCACATTTACACATTTATCCAGGCTGCAGACCAGCACTGAGAAGTGCCCAGGGACATTGTTGCAACTGACAGAGGTGAGAACTGATGTGGCCTCTGATTGGAGTTGAAACTGACCACCCAATACGGGTCGGTATTGCTCGTAGTAGCTTGGAGTACTGAAAATCCAATTTCCCCAATCAGTACACCATGTACATGTACCGGGTCCACCATGATGTCATCATCTCTGGAGAGAAAAATAAATCAGTTAACCAAAATTATTTGAACATTAAACGTTGTTTCAGCTCCAGCACCTGTTTCACGTGCTGTTCTGTTAGGAAGCTCTACATAGGAAGCACCTGTGAAAGCGGAGACCTCTGCTAGGAGGTTAAATGAACTGAGAATTCAACCAAATACATGCAGGTGAAAAGAAAGTTATTCTTCTTTTGACAGGATCAAAGCAGTGACAGACCACACCGGCTTCATGGCGGCGTGCTAAAACATGAAACCAACGCTGTGGGATGATGAGGAGTTTCATAGATTTGCTGATGCAGAAAAATGACCTTGTTTATGCTCCTTTTTTATTAATTGAAATATCTCTGCTCCAAAGGTTGCTTCTGTCTCTGCCCTAGTTTGTGTGTCATCTGTGTTCATGTGGTTGCTAAGCAACATATCCACCAGGGGGCAGTGACGAGTCAACCACTGAGTCGACAGTCATGACGACTGTAGGAGGAAACAACAGCGGTGGGAAAAACCACTGAACCCAAGTTGGTAAATGAACAGTGGTTTTTTTAATGAGTTTACTAACAAATGAAGCACAATTCAGGAATTCTTCTGACCGTCTCCGTCTTTCTGTCCTCACCAATGTGACGCCCGCCGTCATTGTTCACACAGCACACGTAGCTGCAGCAGAGCTCCCGGACCGGTGAGAAACGGTCATCTCCTGGACTGGCCTACAGGAGGACCCAGCTGCTGCTGTAGAAGCTGATGATCTAGTGGTGGTGCAGCTGCTGTCTTCTGGTCGTCTGGATCCAGACCTGCGGTGCGGATCTAGACCTGTAGTTCAACTGGAGAACTGTAACTTTTCTAATTTAACGCAAGCATGAAAAAGCAAAGCCATAAGTTACTGCTTGTTATTTAGGAGGCACCTGATCCTGACTTACTTTCACTGCTAACAGGTGAGTAAGACCGCTGGAAGAGCCTTAAAAAAGCTTTTAAAAGCCATTGTTATATTCAGAGATCTGCTAATGTCATATCAGTAACCAATAAATCTTGTGCACTTTCAAGTGTCAAGACTCCTTTGTAGAGTGCCGGTGGTTTTCATTTGTTAGAGGACTTTTACTTTGAAGGAGACGAGCCGCTCACAGTTCACAACGAGGATACAAGGGATAATGTTAATATACAATTTCACTGTGAATGTAACAATGTTTCTCTGGTTCATTTGTGGGTTTTTTTTAGTGTGTCGGTCCAAATGGCTGAAAAACAAACCACGCTGGTGTGTTTGATAGCAGCAGGAGGCTTCATAGTCCTGGAGGAGCCTTGTAGCTCCAACATGACGGAGCCTGAAGAACGGAGGACGGTCTGGTCCGTGTTCAGTCATGTCGGCTGCAGCCTGTAGACACACACACACACACACACACTCACACACTCTCACACACACACACTCACACAAACACACACACACGCACACACACTCACACACACACAAACACACACACACACAAACAAACGCACACACACACACACACACAAACACACACACACACACAAACAAACACACACTCACACACACACAAACACACACACACAAACAAACACACACTCACTCACACACACAAACACACACACTCACTCAACACACCACTCACGCACACACACACACACACACACAAACACACACACGCACACACACACACACACACACACTCACACAATTACACACACACCACACACACACACCCACACACAAACACACGCACACACACACACTCGCACACACAAACACACACTCGCACACACTCACACACACAAAAACACACACACACAAACACACACACACACACGCACACACAAACACACACACAAACACACACACGCACACACAAACACACACACGCACACACACCACACACACGCACACACAAACACACACACAAACACACACACGCACACACAAACACACACACGCACACACCACACACACACACAAACACACACAAACACACACACAAACACACACACACACAAACACACACACAAACACACACACACAAACACACACAAACACACACACAAACACACACACACTCGCACTCGCACTTACACTCGCACACACTCACACTCACACACACAAACACACACACACACACACACGCTCGCACACTCACTCACACACACTCACACACACTCGCACACACTCACACAACACACACACACACACAAACACACACTCACACACACACACACACACACACTCGCACACACTCACACTCACACAAACACACACAAACACACACACACAAACACACACACACAAACACACACTCACACTCGCACACACTCACACTCACACACACTCACACACACACACACACTCACACAAACACACACAAACACACACACACAAACACACACACACAAACACACACAAACACACACACACACTCACACTCACACACACAAACACACACAGGAATGTTGAATACACTCCACAGCGGTAGCATCATACTGATAGGATGATCGAGAGCTTTTCATTATATTCACTTGTGTTGCTGTTCCACCTGCGAAGTGTACCAGTGCTTTATCATCTTCACATTTCTTTAATTTATCTGGGTTTTTATGGACGTTTCAGCTTTTCTATGTTAGAGTTGACTCTTTTTTAATAAATCAAGTGAGCTTTAAGTGCATTGTTGATGTCTTTCCCTGTTGGCATTGTGTTAATACACAAAGGATATCCAGTAGTGGTCAGAACAGAAACCGCAGGACTGGATCTGATAGTAATCGGTGGAGAACCACAGGTCTGGATCTGGAACTGGTCGGTACAGGAACAGCATATCTGGATCTGGTAGCAGAACCATGGGTCTGGATCCGGTAGTGGTTGGTTGATGACATGTTAGTTTTACAGAAGTTCTATATCATAAATATCAGCTTACATATGTATTCTCTCTGTTCTGGATATTTTCTGTTTTTAAGTTTTAAGTGATCCAACTGGATCTGTCCAGATGCATCTGTCGCTGCAGCTGCTCCCTTGGCCTCAGTTGGTTTTCATTAAATGAAATCATAAAAGTAGCATTTCTGAGTTTAAAAGTCAGCTGCTCCAGGTTAATACAGCTGTGCAGATTTTAAAGTGTGGAAACA
Organism: Xenentodon cancila; assembly: GCA_014839995.1. Lineage (NCBI taxonomy): Eukaryota > Metazoa > Chordata > Actinopteri > Beloniformes > Belonidae > Xenentodon > Xenentodon cancila. The sequence continues at coordinate 1,092,800 of CM026207.1, forward strand.
GGAGGCAGTTTCTCTAATAAATTGCTTGTATTTAGAGGGGGAGGGGCTATCATGTTTATCCCCGCCCCTCCCCCAGTCATTATGCTCTTCCTGTTCACTGATGGGTCTGATGCTATCCAGAAACTGACTGCTGACCCGTTTAAAAGCCCCCCCCCCCCCCCACCCCATTTATCTGGGTTTGTGTGCAGGTTCCACAGCGGTTTTATCTGGGTTTGTGTGCAGGCTCTACAGTGTATTTATCTGGGTTTGTCTGCAGGTTCCACAGCGGTTTTATCTGGGTTTGTCTGCAGGTTCCACAGCGGTTTTATCTGGGTTTGTCTGCAGGTTCCACAGTGTATTTATCTGGGATTGTGTGCAGGTTCCACAGTGGTTTTATCTGGGTTCGTCTGCAGGTTCCACAGCGGTTTTATCTGGGTTTGTGTGCAGGTTCCACAGTGTATTTATCTGGGTTTGTGTGCAGGTTCCACGGTGTATTTATCTGGGTTTTTGTGCAGGTTCCACAGTGGTCCTACCTGGGTTTGTCTACAGGATCCATGGTGTCCAATCTGGGTTTGTCTGCAGGTTCCACAGGGGTTTTATCTGGGTTTGTGTGCAGGTTCCCCAGTGTATTTATCTGGGTTTGTGTGCAGGTTCCACAGTGGTTTTATCTGGGTTTGTCTGCAGGTTCCACAGCGGTTTTATCTGGGTTTGTCTGCAGGTTCCACAGTGTATTTATCTGGGTTTGTGTGCAGGTTCCACAGTGGTCCTACCTGGGTTTGTCTACAGGATCCATGGTGTCCAATCTGGGTTTGTGTGCAGGTTCCACAGTGGTCCTATATGGGTTTGTGTGCAGGTTGTACTGCGGTTTTATCTGGGTTTGTGTGCAGGTTCCACAGTGGTTTTATCTGGGTTTGTCTGCAGGTTCCACAGCGGTTTTATCTGGGTTTGTCTGCAGGTTCCACAGTGTATTTATCTGGGTTTGTGTGCAGGTTCCACAGTGTATTTATCTGGGTTTGTGTGCAGGTTCCACAGTGGTTTTATCTGGGTTTGTCTGCAGGTTCCACAGCGGTTTTATCTGGGTTTGTCTGCAGGTTCCACAGTGTATTTATCTGGGTTTGTGTGCAGGTTCCACAGTGTATTTATCTGGGTTTGTGTGCAGGTTCCACAGTGATTTTATCTGGGTTTGTCTGCAGGTTCCACAGCGGTTTTATCTGGGTTTGTCTGCAGGTTCCACAGTGTATTTATCTGGGTTTGTGTGCAGGTTCCACAGTGGTCCTACCTGGGTTTGTCTACAGGATCCATGGTGTCCAATCTGGGTTTGTGTGCAGGTTCCACAGTGGTCCTATATGGGTTTGTGTGCAGGTTGTACTGCGGTTTTATCTGGGTTTGTGTGCAGGTTCCACAGTGGTTTTATCTGGGTTTGTGTGCAGGTTCCACAGCGGTTTTATCTGGGTTTGTCTGCAGGTTCCACAGCGGTTTTATCTGGGTTTGTCTGCAGGTTCCACAGTGTATTTATCTGGGTTTGTGTGCAGGTTCCACAGTGTATTTATCTGGGTTTGTGTGCAGGTTCCACAGTGGTCCTACCTGGGTTTGTCTACAGGATCCATGGTGTCCAATCTGGGTTTGTGTGCAGGTTCCACAGCGGTTTTATCTGGGTTTGTGTGCAGGTTCCACAGTGTATTTATCTGGGTTTTTGCGCAGGTTCCACGGTGTATTTATCTGGGTTTGTGTGCAGGTTCCACAGTGTATTTATCTGGGTTTGTGTGCAGGTTCCACAGTGGTCCTACCTGGGTTTGTCTACAGGATCCATGGTGTCCAATCTGGGTTTGTGTGCAGGTTCCACAGTGGTCCTATATGGGTTTGTGTGCAGGTTCCACAGTGGTCCTACCTGGGTTTGTCTACAGGATCCATGGTGTCCAATCTGGGTTTGTGTGCAGGTTCCACAGTGGTTTTATCTGGGTTTGTGTGCAGGTTCCACAGTGGTCCTACCTGGGTTTGTCTACAGGATCCATGGTGTCCAATCTGGGTTTGTGTGCAGGTTCCACAGTGGTCCTATATGGGTTCGTCTGCAGGTTCCCCAGTGGTTTTATCTGGGTTTGTCTGCAGGTTCCACAGTGGTCCTATATGGGTTTGTGTGCAGGTTCCACAGTGGTCCTATCTGGGTTTGTCTGCAGGTTCCACAGCGGTTTTATCTGGGTTTGTGTGCAGGTTCTACAGTGTATTTATCTGGGTTCGTCTGCAGGTTCCCCAGTGGTTTTATCTGGGTTTGTCTGCAGGTTCCACAGTGTATTTATCTGGGTTCGTTTGCAGGTTCCAAGGTGTCCTATATGGGTTTGTCTACAAGATCCATTGTTTTCTACCTGGGTTTGTCTGCAGGTTCCACAGTGGTCCTGCTTTTTTTTCTGAAAGTTCCATGGTGCACTACTTTTTCTATCAAAGTTCCACAGTGTCCCATCTTGGTTTGTCTGTCGGTCCTGCAGTTTCCCTTCTGGGTTTGTCAGTGTGGACTCTGAGTGGGATCCACCCACACACCTGTCTGTGTCTCATGCTGTGCCCATTTGGTCCACTTTTATTCTTCCTTGGTCCTGATTTTTGTCCCACAAAGGTTTCCTTTTGGAGCCGTAAAACAGAAACCAGGAGGAAGAATCTCGCTCTGTCCCCAAACTCTGTCCTCAATTCCGACAATAGTGACGTCAGAATTTAAAAATCTTGCAGTGATAAAGAAATAGTATTTACTTCTGTGAACCATCTGATACCATTTAACGTTTATGACCATAATCCTGGTTTGTTCTTCTTAAAACCAGCACAGGAAGTTAGACAACACTGCCATGTAACTTCCTGTTTGAGTCTCCAGCTGAAGAAGCAGCGACACGTGAGCTATCTAGCATTGATATTATGACAATAAGACATTTATTTAAGGCTGGAAAACCTGTTTGGTGACCAACACTGCAAACCTCCTGATTTCAGGATTTATGTTCAGTTTATGTTTGTAGCATCAATAGCTGCATAAACTAAGAGTTTGGTTCACCGGGACAAATCAGACTCCTCACCAGGAGTCTGATTTGTCCCGGTGAACCAAACTCTTCCTTGGTGCGACACTGTCCTCTAGTGTTGAAACAGTGAGTTGCAGCTGGTTTTCTCTGCTCTTTGATCCTTAAGAGAAACTTTGATCCAAATACAGCTGTATTGAAAAACATGTAGAATTTGTCTGTTAATTCATCAGCTCCAACTGCAGCTCCAAAAGGCAAAAAAGAGACTCAATACAAAGCAGATGTCATAAAAGTCAACCGTTTCTATACATTAAAGCATACATGCAACAAGCAAATATGGCCCAAACCTTTGACTTGTTCTGAAAGACCAAGTGTTATTTTTGTAATTTTCAGTTATCCTAGTTTTTATGTAATTGATTTATTTTTTTCTGATCTTGTTCTGTGTTGCAGTAGAAGGGAATTTTGACCAGTGACTGATGACACATATTTCATTGAATTTGGATTGGCTGTTGGACTGAATAACTACATAACCAGAGAAGTAGATCAGAAGCCACTGGAGTGTGGAGCAACACCATCTTTTGACCTACACTGCAAAAAAATTCTTTTTTTATTATAGAAAGGTCTAGAACTTCTAGACCTATGAACTTCACAAGACCTGGCCTTGATTTAAGTTCTTCTGTCCTGGTCAACCATCAAAACTTGTTTCCATGTCTCTTTTGTCTGGATTCAATTTGAGTTTCAGGGTTCAAAATCAATGGCCACCAAACAAATCAGGAGTCCTGAGCTACATCTTGTTGAACATCTGTGGAAACATCTGAAACATGCAGTCTATAGAAGAAACCTTCAAACCTAAGACATCTGGAGACCAGTGGCAGACCTTCAGGGGGGGCTGGGGGGTTGTAGGAGGAAGGGCGATCTATATTACAGCTCCTGGGAGCTGGAGACAACAAGCCCACTCTCACTGAAAGTGGAGCAGAAAAACAAAGAGAAAAGGAGAGAAGAGAGCACGGAAAAGCCGCAGTAGCAGGTCTGTAGGACTTCCTATGGACGTCATGTTTATGAACACTTTTACTAGAGTGTATAGCTGCTGATACCGGCTCTGAGATGAGCCAGTTAAAGTGGGGGTCAGAAGGATGTGTCCAGTGGGGGCTACCAGTGGGTCTGAACTGCTTTGAGTTGGTGTTGTTTGATCAGTGACCACGGAGCCTAAAGTGTTTGTTGTTCTGGTGCTTCATGTCCGCTTGATAACATCGTCGCTCTCCGTGGTGCTGAAGCTTCTAACTCCGCTGTTGTGGGCGTGTGTATGTTGTTGTAAAACGATGTTATCGGGAGCTTTATTATCTGATTTATTCCCCTAGTGCTGGAGATGATTGGTGATGAGGACCAGAACACCTGTCTACAGGTGGACAAGTCTGGACTCAGGTGATCCACTCAGAAGGTTCCGAAGCTAAATATTGCGGACCCATCATTTGATATTCATTAACTAGTTTTATTACTTTTGTCAGTCTCTAGTTATTTCAGTGACGACTGTGAGGTTGTTTTTTTTTTTTTTTTTATTATCTCTTTACGCCCGGCCTAATCTCAGGCTTATGTTCTAAAATGACATTTGCCCCCTCTTCCGGGGGCTCCCAGGTACATGAGGATAAAAGTGATACCAACAAATTTATCCACATGTGAATTTCAACAAACCAATGATCATTCTTGTCAGTGTGGACATCGTGCACACGCTGTATGTACGATACACGAAATTAGGCTCTGCTTTAAACCCATCAGCTAGTTTCACTAGTGAGCAGTGGGGCTGCTAGCACCAGCTCCCCGGGGAGCAACTGGGAGTTAAGGGCCTTGCTCAGGGGCCCCCAGTGATTTACCATTGTGGGCAGCCCTGGGCTTGAACCTGGGTCCTCCACACCCATCACTGTAACCACAAGGCCACCACTCCCTGTGTGAATGAAGCTGATGAGCAGAAAATATTAAATAATGTGTGTTAATGCATGGTGGCAGCATGGTGGCTCAGTGGTCAGCACTCCCCGTGTTCTCCCGTGTTCTCCCAGTGCTTGTGTGGGTTCTCTCCCACAGTCCAAAAACATGCATACTAGGTTGATTAATTATTCTAAATTGCCTGTAAGTGTGAATGTGAGTGTGCACGGTTGTCAGTCTCTGTATGTGGCCCTGCGATGGACTGGCGACCTGCCCAGGTTGCATTGGGATGCGTTTGAGTTTGCATTTTTCTGCTGTTGGAGACAGATTGCCTATAACTTGAAAAATGAAAAGGAAATGTTACTGAAGTTGATGAATCGGATATACAGACCCCCATGACCCGGAGAAGGAGGGAGTGGTGGCCTAGTGGTTACAGTGGTGGGGTTGGGCGTGGAGGACCCAGGTTCCAGCCCAGGCAGGCCACAATGGTAAATCACTGGGGGCCCCTGAGCAAGGCCCTTAACTCCCAATTGCTCCCCGGCCACTGCTCACTAGTGCATCACTAGTGCATGCATCACTAGTGCATGCATCACTAGTGCATGCATCACTAGTGCATGCATCACTAGTGCATGCATCACTAGTGCATCACTAGTGCATGCATCACTAGTGCATCATTAGTGCATGCATCACTAGTGCATGCATCACTAGTGCATGCATCACTAGTGCATGCATCACTAGTGCATGCATCACTAGAGCATGCATCACTAGTGCATGCATCACTAGTGCATCACTAGTGCATGCATCACTAGTGCATCACTAGTGCATCACTAGTGCATGCATCACTAGTGCTCACTAGTGATGCACTAGTGCATGCATCACTAGTGCATCACTAGTGCTCACTAGTGCATCACTAGTGCATGCATCACTAGTGCATCACTAGTGCATCACTAGTGCATGCATCACTAGTGCATCACTAGTGCATGCATCACTAGTGCTCACTAGTGCATCACTAGTGCTCACTCGTGCATCACTAGTGCATGCATCACTAGTGCATGCATCACTAGTGCATGCATCACTAGTGCATCACTAGTGCATGCATCACTAGTGCATGCATCATTAGTGCATGCATCACTAGTGCATGCATCACTAGTGCATGCATCACTAGTGCATGCATCACTAGTGCATGCATCACTAGTGCATGCATCACTAGAGCATGCATCACTAGTGCATGCATCACTAGTGCATCACTAGTGCATGCATCACTAGTGCATCACTAGTGCATCACTAGTGCATGCATCACTAGTGCTCACTAGTGATGCACTAGTGCATGCATCACTAGTGCATCACTAGTGCTCACTAGTGCATCACTAGTGCATGCATCACTAGTGCATCACTAGTGCATGCATCACTAGTGCATCACTAGTGCATGCATCACTAGTGCATCACTAGTGCATCACTAGTGCTCACTCGTGCATCACTAGTGCATGCATCACTAGTGCATGCATCACTAGTGCATGCATCACTAGTGCATCACTAGTGCATGCATCACTAGTGCATCATTAGTGCATGCATCACTAGTGCATGCATCACTAGTGCATGCATCACTAGTGCATGCATCACTAGTGCATGCATCACTAGTGCATGCATCACTAGAGCATGCATCACTAGTGCATGCATCACTAGTGCATCACTAGTGCATGCATCACTAGTGCATCACTAGTGCATCACTAGTGCATGCATCACTAGTGCTCACTAGTGCATCACTAGTGCTCACTAGTGCATCACTAGTGATGCACTAGTGCATGCATCACTAGTGCATCACTAGTGCTCACTAGTGCATCACTAGTGCATGCATCACTAGTGCATCACTAGTGCATGCATCACTAGTGCATCACTAGTGCATGCATCACTAGTGCTCACTAGTGCATCACTAGTGCTCACTTGTGCATCACTAGTGCATGTATCACTAGTGCATGCATCACTAGTGCATCACTAGTGCATGCATCACTAGTGCATGCATCACTAGTGCATCACTAGTGCATCACTAGTGCATCACTAGTGCATCACTAGTGCATCACTAGTGCTCACTAGTGCATCACTAGTGCTCACTCGTGCATCACTAGTGCATCACTAGTGCTCACTCGTGCATCACTAGTGCATCACTAGTGCATCACTAGTGCATCACTAGTGCTCACTAGTGCATCACTAGTGCTCACTAGTGCATCACTCGTGCATCACTCGTGCATAACTCGTGCATCACTCGTGCATGCATCACTAGTGCATGCATCACTAGTGCATCACTAGTGCTCACTAGTACATCACTAGTGCTCACTAGTGTATCACTAGTGCTCACTAGTGTATCACTAGTGCATCACTAGTGCATCACTAGTGCATCACTAGTGATGCACTAGTGATGCATGCATCACTAGTGCATGCATCACTAGTGCATCACTAGTGCTCACTAGTACATCACTAGTGCTCACTAGTGTATCACTAGTGCTCACTAGTGTATCACTAGTGCATCACTAGTGCATCACTAGAGCTCACTAGTGCATCACTAGTGCTCACTAGTGCATCACTCGTGCATCACTAGTGTTAAAAGCAGAGGTCCAATTTTGGTGTGCATTGTACATACATCATGTGCACAATGTCCATACTGACAAGAATGTTCATGAAAAAAAACAAAAAGAGTAAGCAGGTATAGATATGGGTGGATGTTCATACATGTGAGAAGTGAAAGTTCAATAGCTGTAAAACATTTTTTAGGAGCTTCTTGATTTTATTGTTGTTTGAGTATCTTCTCAAACTTCAGTCAGACTTTTTTCATATTTGAGTTTGAGTTTACGTGTTTCTGCCGTTGGAGACAGATTGCCTATAACTTGAAATAAAACAGGAAATGTTACAGAAGTTGATGAATCGACTGGAACATGAAGCTGGTCTCGATTCTTCAGTGTAATGTAAATGTTCGGCCTGGGTTCCACAAAAAACCAACCTCACCTGAAACATAACAGACACGCCCACCCTGCATCATTACTTCCACCCCTGCATTGTCACCCCCTCAAGTGAGCACTTCTTTCAACCAAGCTGTCCTCATCTTCCTCAAACACACTCCTGTTTGACTTCCATATATTACCCTGGCAATCCCTTTTCCTTGGAGAGGACATTTCAGCAGTTACATCTTATGCAAGGTTCTAAAATGGATGCAGTCACCTTGTGATCAGTATTGAATTGGTGTAGTCGGCTCTCTTTATTGGTTAGGAGATCCCAGTTCCATTTTAGAGTCTGGGAAAACCCAGCAGCAGGGATTGTTAAAATTATTATTATTGATAAGGCACTATATCAAATGGGCTGATAAATTATTGTTTGATATGACGGGAGAATGACAAACTTTTTCAATCCAATCCACGTCTCAGGGGCAGCAGCCTGAGCAGAGAGGTCCAGATGTCCCGCTTCCCAACCCTCTCTTCCAGGAGAATAACAAGGTGTTCCTTGGAAGATCAGTGGATATTCGATGATCTCATCAGTGTGTCCTGGGTCTGTGTCTGGGACTCCTCCGAGTTGGACATGTCTGAAACACCTCCTCAGGGAGGCATCCAAGAGGCATCATCAATTCAATTCAATTTTATTTATAAAGCCTCTATCACAACACAAGTTGTCTCCAAAGACCAGAACATGACCCTGATCAATTATTACATAAACAACAGCAGGTAAAAAATCCCCTTTAAGGGGGAAGAAACCTGGACCAGGACCTGGATCATAAGGGGAAAGAAACCTGGACCAGGACCTGGATCATAAGGGGAAAGAAACCTGAACCAGGACCTGGATCATAAGGGGAAAGAAACCTGGACCAGGACCTGGATCATGAGGGGAAAGAAACCTGGACCAGGACCTGGATCATGAGGGGAAAGAAACCTGGACCAGGACCTGGATCATAAGGGGAAAGAAACCTGGACCAGGACCTGGATCATGAGGGGAAAGAAACCTGGACCAGGACCTGGATCATGAGGGGGGACCCTCCTGCCGAAGACCAGCTGGGTAGAGCAAGAAATAAGAAAGAATAGAGACATAGAGACACCGTCAAAGGTACAAGACAGGATACATTAGTAACTATCATCAGTAGTCCAATTAGACTTCTGTGTATATGGGTGATATATGGATAGACGGTGATCCAAGGGGATGAGGACTGCAGGTCGGGATGTCAGCAAGTATCCAACAGACATCCACACAGACAGGTGGAGGCAGACACTGGGATGGTCAGAGGTGGAACTGCAGGTCAGCAAGCAGCTCCTGAGGTTCTGGTCCGCAGGACATGCAAAGAAGAGGAAAAGAAGGGCCAGACAAGCACAAAAAACTACAAGAACAATGGACCACAATTAAGTTTATGGGATATTGTTAATAAATGAGGGTTGAGGTGAAGAAGAGACAGAGAAGACAAAGAGAAACAGAGAAGGTGAAAGGCACCACTCAGTGGATCATGTTGGTGCCCCCCTGCAGCAGAGGCCTATAGCAGCATATCTACACCGAAGCTGTTTAAGATGAGCTGCTCTAATCTGGTCCTGCAGCTGCAGCTTTGACTACTGGTCCTGACACATTAAGGTACTAAATGTACACTAACTATATGCTTTATTAAACAGAAATGTTTTAAGTTTAGTTTTAAAGGTGGAGGTGGTGTCAGCCTCCTTCACCCAAACTGGAAGTTGGTTCCAGAGTGATGGTGCCTGATAACAGAAGACCCGTCCTCCAGATCTACATCTGGATCTTCTAGGAACTACGAGTAAACCTGCACCCTGAGAACGGAGAGCTCTATTAGGAACGTACGGTTCTATCAGGTCTTGCAAATATTGCGGCGCTAGGCCATTTTGGACTTTATATGCAAGTAATAAAATGTTGAATTGGATTCTAAATTTTACAGGGAGCCGATGGAGGGAAGCTAAAACTGGAGAGACGTGTTCTCTCTTGTTGATTCCTGTCAGCACTCGCGCTGCTGCATTTTGGATCATCTGGAGGATCTTCAGAGAATTACTTGGACATCCAGCCAACAACACGTTACAGTAATCTAGTCTAGAAGATACAAACGCATGAATTAGTTTTCCAGCATCACTCTGGGAGAGGATGCTCCTGATCTTTGTGATATTACGGAGGTGGAAAAACGCATTTTTACAAACCTGATTAATCTGCTGTTTAAATGACAAATCCTGATCGAATATAACGCCAAGGTTTCTCACGGTTTTACTGGAGGCCATCACAAGACCATCTAATCCCTTCCTGAGGTGTTTGGACCACAAACAACAACCTCTGTTTTATCAGAATTTAGTAGCAAAAATTTCTGGACATCCAGTCCTTGATGTCCTTAAGACACATCTGAAGTTTGTCTGATGGTTCTGTTTCATCTTCATAGACAGATACAGCTGCGTATCATCAGCATAAAAATGAACATTAATGTGGTTCCGGATAAAACTTCCCAAGGGCTGCATGTATAAACTGAACAAGATTGGCCCTAGAACTGAACCCTGCGGGACACCATAGCAGACCCTTGTCTGTACAGAGGAAACCTCATGAACATGAACAAACTGGAATCTATCAGACAAATCTGATTTAAACTAATCTAGAGCTGTCCCTTTAATCCCAACAACATACTCTAGTCTCTGCAGTAAAATGCTGTGATCTATAGTATCAAAAGCAGCGCTGAGGTCCAGCAGAACCAGTATGGACACTAATCCATCATCTGAGGTCCAGCAGAACCAGTATGGACACTAACCCATCATCTGAGGTCCAGCAGAACCAGTATGGACACTAATCCATCATCTGAGGTCCAGCAGAACCAGTACGGACACTAATCCATCATTTGAGGTCCAGCAGAACCAGTATGAACAATAATTCATCATCTGAGGTCCAGCAGAACCAGTCTGGACACTAATCCAGTATCTGAGGCCATAAGAAGGAGGAGTCTCATTGGAGACTGGAACCAGTGCTGTTTCTGTGCTATGATGCATCTGAACCCTGACTGAAGAACTTCAAATAGATCATTTCTATACAAACGGTCACACAGATGCTGCAACGACCTTTTCCAGAATTTTAGAGATAAATGGAAGGTTGGAAATCAGTCTATAGTTAGCTAAAATGTCTGGATCAAGAGAGGGTTTTTTAAGTAATGGTTTGATTACTGCGACTTTAAAAGCCTGTGGTACATATCCTAAGACTAGGAACAAGTTGATCTGTTTCAGTATTGTCGCACCAATAAGAGAGAAAACATTTTTGAGTAGTCGAGTTGGGATTGGGTCTAACAGACACGTGGATGATTTAGATCCATTGACGACTGAGGCCAGCTCAGAGAGGTCAACAGGAACCAAACAGTCTAGAGTCGGGTCAGGGAGGTCTACGGGAACCAGGACACATTCTGGTCAGTTTTTGAAGCCTATGTTTGATGTCCATTAGGATAAGAACATAGAATATGTGGGCATCCAACAATGCAGTGACGACGAAATCAGTTCTGAATTCTCTTAAAAAGACAAAGTTCAGAAAGCATTTGTACTGGAAACACAACAGACTTTTTTTCTCATCTTACTCAACTAATGTATTTATTTATATTCTTTATTTAACCAGTGAGTCTCACTGAGATTGAAATCTCTTTTCCAAGAGCGACCTGGCCAAGAAGGCAGCAGCTTGTTAAAAAGACACCAGACAAAACAAAACAACAAACAATCACCCTTCAAGGGAACTCATTTCTCTGCCCCACTAAACTGACTTGAATTTTCCCAGAGTAATGAGCTCTGTCAACTTTATGTCTGTTTGAACATTTTTACAGGAGGATGGAGCAGCATATTTAAAAGGGTTCTTTCGAAACTCTTTGCAAATGTTTGGGATCTGCATTTGTACTTTGGGCGTGGAGAGCATAGTGGCTTTGAGTTTGGCTCATGTAGTTGCACAGGTAAGAAGGGAGCAGTCCGAGTATGGATTTGTAAATGAAGGTATATCAGTGTGAAAGCCTGCAAATGTACAGAGATGCGTATCTCATTCCAAGTCCAGGAATCAGAGTCCAGAAATCAGAGTCCAGGAATGACAGTCCAAAAATGAGAGTCCAAGAATGCGAGTCCAGTAATGAAAGTCCAGAAAAGAGAGTCCAGGAATGCGAGTCCAGTAATGAAAGTCCAGAAAAGAGAGTCCAGGAATGCGAGTCCAGGAATGCGAGTCCAGTAATGAAAGTCCAGAAAAGAGAGTCCAGGAATGCGAGTCCAGTAATGAGTCCAGGAATGAGAGTCCAAGAATGAGAGTCCAAGAATGAGAGTCCAAGAATGAGAGTCCAGGAATGCGAGTCCAGTAATGAGAGTCCAGGAATGCGAGTCCAGTAATGAAAGTCCAGAAAAGAGAGTCCAGGAATGCGAGTCCAGTAATGAGTCCAGAAAAGAGAGTCCAGGAATGAGAGTCCAAGAATGAGAGTCCAAGAATGAGAGTCCAAGAATGAGAGTCCAGTAATGAGAGTCCAGGAATGCGAGTCCAGTAATGAGGCCAGAAAAGAGAGTCCAGGAATGAGAGTCTAGAAAAGAGAGTCCAGGAATGAGAGTCCAAGAATGAGAGTCCAAGAATGAGAGTCCAAGAATGAGAGTCCAGGAATGCGAGTCCAGTAATGAGAGTCCAGGAATGCGAGTCCAGGAATGCGAGTCAAGTAATGAGAGTCCAGAAAAGAGAGTCCAGGAATGCGAGTCCAGTAATGAGGCCAGAAAAGAGAGTCCAGGAATGAGAGTCCAGGAATGAGAGTCCAAGAATGAGAGTCCAGGAATGAGAGTCCAAGAATGAGAGTCTAGAAAAGAGAGTCCAGGAATGAGAGTCCAAGAATGAGAGTCCAGGAATGAGAGTCCAAGAATGAGAGTCTAGAAAAGAGAGTCCAGGAATGAGAGTCCAAGAATGAGAGTCCAGGAATGAGAGTCCAAGAATGAGAGTCTAGAAAAGAGAGTCCAGGAATGAGAGTCCAAGAATGAGAGTCGGGGTGCTGGTTCTAGCAGCCCACTGCTCACTAGTGAAACTAGTTGATGGGTTAAAAGCAGAGACTAATTTCGGTGCATCGTACATACGTGCACGATGTCCACACTGACAAGAATGATCATGAAAAAAAATAAAATAAAATAAAAGAAGAAACTGAGCTTAAGTTAATTTGGTGACAAGATTTTATTTATTTATTTTTTAATTTATTTATATGATTTGACTCAAATTCAATTTCAGTACCCTGGGTGCTTGTGACCTGTTGGTTTTTTGGTGTTTATAAACAACATAAACTTTATTGATGCATTGTCTCAGAAATATATGAAGGATAAAAGTTTTGATGTCTCAGCAGGACCTGGAGAAACTAGTCCTGCATTCATCTCCAGTAGACTTGATTATTGTCCCAGCATCTTCACAGGTCCACCTAAAACATCAGCTGGACAACTGCAGCTCATCCAGAACTCTGCTGCTCCAGTCCTCACTAAGACCAAAAAACTGGACCACATCAGTCCAGATCTGAGGTCTCTACACTGGCTGTCTGTCCGTCAGAGAACAGACAAAAGTTCTGATGCTGGTCTATAAAGCTCTGAATGATCCAAGACCTCCTGACCCAGTATGAACCTTCAGACCCCTCAGGTCACCTGGATCCGTTTTTTTATTAGTTCCCAGACTCAGAACCAGACATGGAGAAGCTTCCTTCAGCTTCTCTGCGCCACATATCTGGAACAAACTCCCAGAAATCCTCAGATCAGCTGAAACAGTCAGTTTATTTGAATCCAGGTTGGAGACTCACCTGCTCTCAGCTGCACTTGAAGAAGGACACAAATCTGCTCTGATATACTTTAAAGTTGATAAACTTGATCATATTTTAACCAGCACAATACATTTTGCAGTCCTGTGACTTATCTGATGTTCTAGTTTAGCAGCAGAAGAATCCAAACATGTCAGTGGCAACATCCAAACGCTGTTCTCCCTGGCTGCTGGTAACTTTGGCAGGCTTTGGTAGACCTTTACCACATCCTGAAACGTTAATGGCTTGTCTGGAAGTTGGAAGTCACCATATAATTTTCAGGAGAATTTCTCAGCACTTGGTATCTCCTTGCTTTCCATTTTGCCAGAAGCGCTACCTTCTATGGAAACTTTGGGAATCTTCTGGATTGCCAACGTAAACGCTCCCTGAATGTCTTGCATGTTTTCATTGTTGGACACGTCACGGTCAAAGACGAAGAAAGCTTTAGCCCCTTAAGAATACCTGTGACGCCCTTTTCAAACACAGACTGATGCTTCATGCTTCCCAGATGATTCATGGACAATCCCTGGACCTTTGTGGTGGCCTTGTAGTTGAGTTAATCTGGCCCGGTTTTTGGAGGTCTTGCTGTCATTCAGGTATTTCAGATCCTTCAGCTTCAACCATTCCATTCATGACACTCAACTGCAGAAATCCCTCAATATTCCGGTTGAAAGATTTGTCTTCAGTTGTTTGAGATGCATCAACTTGAAAGTTATTGTAGTTCTGTGGTCTCTCTTGTATGTGTTTCTTCAGCTCATCTTTGTCCCGCAGAGTCCATCCGAAAAAATATCAAGAGAAACATAAACCAAGTTCAGCTTATTAGTGATATAATTAAGTAATAGTTTGAGTGTTGGTGCAAAAAGCTTTGCATTCTTCTTATTTTGTTGTTTCCCATATTTTTCCTTCTTTTAAAAAACTGTTTTGGTCTCCTTTGTTTTACATCCATGACAACAGTATGGGTTTTTATGTATGTCATCAGATTCTATTTTATTATCTATAGTTAGGAGCGTGTGATTTTACCATTGTATGAAATGCATGAAAGATATATTCATGATAAATGTATACCACTGACTCATTTAGCAAATTAAAGTTAAAACAAGATAACCTAATATTTTCAGGTCTCAGATTCTGAATGATGTCAAGAACAGAACAACTTATCGTGCACTTCTACTTTTCCACTGGTTTCTTTCGGTTATGGGGTTTATCTTCCTCCGGACACTATTCCAGCTGTTTAAACAGCTTTTTAACACTAGGTCCTTGTTCCCTGCCTCGGTTCGGGATCTGTACCAACTGTTTTTGATCATGCTGTGGTCAGCCCTCGACTAAAAAGATCTCATCTTCGTACTATCCTGTCAAGTATTAGACCAGCATCTCATTTACCTTTTTCATCCAAGGTTTAGAAAAAGTTGCTCTCACCCAGTTTCTCTCTTCTTCTAAAAAAACAGAAAAGAAAAAAAAAGATTAAAAAAGACAGTGCAGCTAGTGACCTCACGGTTGACCTTTAAGTCCTCCTTTAAGTGACTTCAGCATTTCAGACAGACCTACCTGTGTTTTCAGGAAATTGTTTTTGAGATATTCAATCAGATCCACGTTTGTGAGGAGGACCACAGCGCCATCTGGTGGAGACAAAAGTTGGTGAGAATGTTCAAATCTACTTTTCCATCCATCAATCCAACTTCTGTACCCTCTCTATCCTTTGCAAGGTCATGGGGGGGTCTGCCGAAGACTATCCCAACTCAGAGGCGAGAGCCAGGGGTCTTTCTTTTTTTTATATATTTTTGTGGCACTAGTGGCCTTTCTTGGAAAAACAGGCTGGCAGGAAATAGGCAGAGAGAGAGGGAAGACACACCTGAAAGAGCGAGAGGCCAGGACTCAAACCTGTGCTGCCTGCAGGAGGGCGACAGCCTCTGTGGATGGCGCCGGCTCCACCCACTGAGCTATCCAGGGCCCAGGCTTTTCTCAGATTTGATCTTTCATCTAAACAGAGTGAACATACAATAATGTTTTTGTGTATAGTATTAAATGTTAATCTGGAGGACAACATATCATTTTACAGCAGCTGTGCCTCTCAGAGGATCAGTCTTCATTATGGTCTGGCTGGATCATTCACCCTCGCTCAGCTGTGAAGCTGCTGGTGAACCATCGCCATGACAACTTACTGTCTGTAAATGATGCTAAACGACTCCGCTTGTTCCATGCTGCCAGACATCCACGTTCAGGTGGATTTAGAACAAGAAAGAAAACGGAATTTTTGTGAATTCACCTCAACACATTGTCCACTAGATGGCACCATTTCATCTGTATTGATACAGTTCATTTACAGCACTATTCAACTGTTTAGTTACTGGGTGTTTATTTATTTAGTTTTGTCAACATTACACATTTTTTATAACTACACTCCATTTCAAGATGCTCCTGCAGCTGTGATCATCCCAACAATAAGCTGAGACAGAGAACCTCTTCATATGTTTGGTATTTGAACCTGTCTTTTAACAAGCATATTAAACAAGTTAGGATTTAAAAAAAATGTGTTTTTAACAAATAAACATATAACAAAGCCGACCCTGTGATGACAGTAATCAACGTTTTTTTGCTTTTCACAAACGGCAAGCAGCAAAACAAGACAAGTTCAAAGGAGTTGGGGTCACATGATTTATGATCACGTGACAGGATCCATCAGTATATAGTATATATCAGTATATAGAGTTTTCTGTCCATCAGACTGGTACCTGGTTAGTTGGTGGACTACAGAGACCACTATCTAAACAGGTGTAGACAGCAGACACTGAGGGGGTCAGAGGTGGGACTGCAGGTCTAGGTCTAGAGCTATGGTTTCAGACCTGCAGTTCCTCTACAGACCACTAGGGTCTGGATCCAGACCTGCAGTTCCTCTACAGACCACTAGGGTCTGCTTCCAGACCTGCATTTCCTCTACAAACCACTAGAGTCTCGATCCAGAGCTGCAGTTCCTCTACAGACCACTAGGGTCTGGATCCAGACCTGCAGTTCCTCTACAGACCACTAGGGTCTGGATCCAACGGTGAGTTCATCTCTATTGACCTCCAAGTAAAATGTCTAACTTTTCAGCAGAAATAAATATATTTACATTCTGGTTTTGGTCTGCACATCCATGACAACTGCAGGGAGGAATTTTAATGTTCCTCATCAGTTAAAATTATATCATAAAGAAATAAATGTATAAGCTTAGCAGACGCTAGCACCCTGCTAGATCAGGGACGTGTCCTTCAGCTCGACGCTTCCATGTAAACGGATTCAAAGCCTCCAGCCGGGTATCTGAGGGGGAGGAGAGAGTCCTGCTGAACTGGACATACTGGACTGGCCGTTACTCGGATACTCACATTTCAGCCACCGATAGCTGTTAATGACCCTTCTTTTCAAAACAGTCTCAAACTGCGCTAAATTGTTAAAAATGAAGCACAATTGATCATTTTCAGATGGAAATAAAAATAAAACAAGTTGAATTTCTTAGCAGGGATGTAGAAAAATGAAAATTTTTATTTTCAATTCCAAAACTGTCCGTCCTTCCTTCAGTCAGTCCGTCCGTCCGTTCGTCCGTCCGTCCATCCATCCATCCATCCATCCATCCATCATCCCTCCATCCGTCCGTCCATCCATCTGTCCATCCATCCATCCATCCATCCATCATCCCTCCATCCGTCCATACATCCATCTGTCCATCCATCTATCCATCTGTCCGTTCATCCGTCCGTCGGCCCGTCCTTTCATCCATCTATCCATCCATCATCCCTCCATCCATCCGTCCATCCATCTGTCCATCCATCTATCCATCTGTCCGTTCATCCGTCCGTCGGCCCGTCCTTTCATCCATCTATCCATCCATCATCCCTCCATCCGTCCGTCCATCCATCTGTCCATCCATCTATCCATCTGTCCGTTCATCCGTCCGTCGGCCCGTCCTTTCATCCATCCATCATTTTCACTCTCTTCTTCCTGTTCAGGGTCACAGGTTGTCTCGGTTGATATTGTTAATATTGTCGGTCGTCCTCGGGTCAACCGACCTACTGGCCACGAGACCTCTGGATTAAACTGTGATGGAAAATCTGTTATTTCCTTTATGTGCGCTTGAGTACTCTCAGTTCAGACCGGTATTGCGTCTATGCCGTTAGGTTTAGTTGTCCTACTCCGCTGCAGAGATGTTCTTCTGAGAACTGCATGTTAATTGGTCTAAAAACCCCTCGGCTCTGTTCTGGTTAAGCTGCTGCACTGGTGATGCTCGGTGTCATTCTTCATCAAACCTTCACAGATGTACGTTTGGCCCTTTTGTAAAAGATAATTAAATTCACTAAGTCAAGCCATGACTGAGTCTTTATTGAGTGTTATTGTATTACTTCAGTCTTACTCAGATATACAGTCACCTGGTGGTTAGAATCTAATATAGTCTATCACGTTAACAACTAAATGTAAGAGTTTTACCAGTAAAATTGAAACAAATGTTTTCCATGGTGTGGTGATGGTGACACAGATTGTCCAAGGTCTAGAAATCTCTGTTGTCTGCATCATTAAATGAAGTATGATCAATAATTGATCTAGAGCCTCCTGCAGAGATCCACTTTGTCAGTGTGTTGGTGGAGCCTCCCTCCACTAGAGGCATGAACAGAGGATGACATAAGAACCACTGGTGTTAATCCTCCTTATCCTGCATCAGTGGAGGACAATCAGCCAACAAATCCTTTGCATCCAGCTGCCACTTTCACTCCCGTTGTTTCGGAGCATCTCCTCCATGTGACGTGGCTTTGTGGCTTTCAGGTGACGACGACGTGAGCAGACACAGCTGATCTGCAGGCTGAGCTGCACAGAAGGAGACGGATGGAGACGGGGCGGCCAGGACACAACGGGGGGGATTCTGGTCGCCCGTCTGGGTCGTCAGCAGAGACAAAAGCCTCGTTGTTGAAGCTGCAACACGCCGGCTGAGTGGTCAGCTGACAGAGGGAGCACACACTCCGCCACACCAAGATCAGCTGTAAGGCTAGAAGAGTCCACACACCCCGCTGAACCACCGGGGTCAGAGGAGGCACGCCGAAGTAGACCAGCCCCGGCCCCAACTATAGTCCAGCACCAGCCTTGTATAAAGTCCTGGTTTCAGTTCAACGAGTCCTGCTTCCAGATATACCTAGTACTGTTTTCAGCTCTACTAGTCCTGGTTTTAGATCTACTAGACCTAGTTCCAGTTCTACTATTACTGGTTTTAGATCTACTAGTACTGGTTTTAGATCTACTAGACCTAGTTCCAGTTCTACTATTACTGGTTTTAGATCTACTAGTCCTGGTTTCAGTTCTACTAGTCCTGGTTTCAGCTCTACTAGTCCTGGTTTCAGCTCTACTAGTCCTGGTTTCAGTTCTACTAGTCCTGGTTTCAGCTCTACTAGTCCTGGTTTCAGCTCTACTAGTCCTGGTTTCAGTTCTACTAGTCCTGGTTTCAGCTCTACTGGTCCTGGTTTTAGATCTACTAGTCTACTAGCAAAGGGTAATCGTAAATACAGTAAAGTTATCATCCATGTCGGCGCTAATGACACCCGGCTACGCCAGTCGGAGGTCACTAAAATCAATATTGTCTCGGTGTGTAACTACGCCAAAACCATGTCGGACTCCGTAGTTTTCTCTGGTCCCCTCCCCAATCTGACCGGTGATGACATGTTTAGCCGCATGTTGTCGCTCCGTCGCTGGTTGTCTCGGTGGTGTTCAGAAAACGACGTGGCCTTTATTGACAATTGGAAGACGTTTTGGGGAAAGCCTGGTCTGCTTAGAAGAGACGGCATTCATCCCACCCGGGATGGTGCAGCTCTTATCTCTAGAAATCTGGCTGATATTATTAGATCCTCCCCCTGACAATCCAGGGTCCAGGCCGGGGTGCAGAGCTGCAGTCTTACACGCTTCTCTGCTGCTTCTCCAGGACTATCGCCTGCCAATAAAAAGGTAGAAGTAAATGATGTAATTGGAGATTCTAACGAGGTGCCAAGTAAAATAGATTTAGTATCGATTCCCCGTCCTCCAAATCTTCACCAAGCGCGACGTGATAGAGGCGTTAACCAAAATAACCTCGTAAAAATAAAAACAAATACGCATTTAGTGCGAACTAAAGACCAAACAATTAGATGCGGATTACTAAATATACGATCTTTAAGCTCCAAGTCTCTATTAGTAAACGATCTAATTACTGAGACCCGGAGTGACATTTTCTGCTTAACAGAAACGTGGCTCCAAGAGGAAGAGTTTGTTAGTTTAAATGAATCGACGCCGTCCGGTTACTTTAATTATCATATTCCTCGAATCACAGGTCGAGGTGGAGGAGTAGCGGCGATCTACGACTCCAGTCTTACAATAAAATCCAAACCTAAATGCGATTATAATACGTTTGAAAGCCTCACGCTCAGTTTAAAACTGCCGAGCTGGAAATCAGAGAAGCCAGTCTTGTTGGTGGTAGTTTACCGGCCTCCTGCTGGAGCTTATCTGGAGTTTCTGTCTGAGTTCTCAGATTTCTTATCTAGTTTATTGATCAGTACAGATAAAGTCATCATAGTGGGCGACTTTAACATTCATATGGATGTTGACAACGACAATCTTAAGTTGGCTTTTGATTCTCTTCTAGAATCGATGGGGATTTTACAAAAAGTTAACGAACCAACGCATTGTCTTAATCATACTCTTGATCTGGTCCTCGTCTACGGTGTAGAACTTGATAATCTGTTAGTGTCACATGTTAACTCCCTCCTATCCGACCACTATTTAATAACGTTTGAATTCAACATTGTCAACGTTACGCATAATAGGAGGAATTACTTTAGCAGGTGTCTATCCGATAAAGCTATCACTAAATTTAGGGAGGCTGTTGCTCTTCATCTTCTTACAGAGGAACATAGTGAAGCAGTTGAGGGCTGTGACCTCGGTTCTACCTCTGCAGACGTTGATTTCCTTGTTGGTAGCACTGCAGATGTGTTGCATACAGCTTTAGATGTAGTTGCTCCTTTGAGAAAGAGGTTCTCTAACCGTAGGAGCTTAACTCCCTGGTTTAACTCACATATTCGTATGTTAAAACAGAAAGTGCGTAAAATGGAAAGAAAGTGGTACTCTAGTAGGTCTGTAGATATTTATTATGCATGGAAAGATAGTCTAATAGTGTATAAAAAAGCGCTTCGCAAAGCTAGAACAGCCTATTATTCAGTGTTAATAGAGGATAATAAAAATAACCCACGTTTTCTGTTCAGCACTGTAGCCAGGCTGACAAAGAGCCACAACTCTGTTGAGCCGTGCATCCCTGCAGCTCTCAGTAGTGAAGACTTTATGAGCTTCTTTAGCAATAAAATTGTCAGAATTAGAGAGGAAATCGGCCAGGCCCTCCCGGCAGTGGCTGTGGGAATTTCTTCAACCTCGGCGACTCCCTTATGCTCCGACCTGACTCTAGACTGTTTTGTTCCTGTTGACCTCTCTGAGCTGACCTCAGTCGTCAATGGATCTAAATCATCCACGTGTCTGTTAGACCCAATCCCTACTCGACTACTCAAAAATGTTTTCTCTCTTATTGGACCGACAATACTGAAACAGATCAACTTGTCCCTAGTCTTAGGATATGTACCACAGGCTTTTAAAGTCGCAGTAATCAAACCATTACTTAAAAAACCCTCTCTTGACCCAGACATTTTAGCTAACTATAGACCAATTTCCAACCTTCCATTTATCTCTAAAATTCTGGAAAGGGTAGTTGCAAGCCAGCTGTGTGAGGATTTGTATAGAAATGATCTATTTGAAATTTTTCAGTCAGGGTTCAGATGCATCATAGCACAGAAACAGCACTGGTTCGAGTCTCGAATGACCTTCTTATGGCCTCAGATAATGGGTTAGTGTCCATACTGGTTCTGCTGGACCTCAGATAATGGGTTAGTGTCCATACTGGTTCTGCTGGACCTCAGCGCTGCTTTTGATACTATAGATCACAGCATTTTACTGCAGAGGCTAGAGTATGTTGTTGGGATTAAAGGGACAGTTCTAGGTTGGTTTAAATCATATCTGTCTGATAGATTCCAGTTTGTTCATGTTCATGAGGTTTCTTCCGTACAGACGAGGGTCTGCTATGGTGTCCCGCAGGGTTCAGTTCTAGGGCCAATCCTGTTCAGTTTATACATGCAGCCCTTGGGAAGTATTATCCGGAACCACGGCATTAATTTTCATTGTTATGCTGATGATACGCAGCTGTATCTGTCTATGAAGCCAGATGAAACAGAACCATTAGACAAACTTCAGATGTGTCTTAAGGACATCAAGGACTGGATGTCCAGACATTTTTTGCTACTAAATTCTGATAAAACAGAAGTTGTTGTTTGTGGTCCCAAACAGCTTCGGAAGGGATTAGATGGTCTTGCGATGGCCTCCAGTAAAACTGTGCGAAACCTTGGCGTTATATTCGATCAGGATTTGTCATTTAAACAGCATATTAATCAGGTTTGTAAAACTGCGTTTTTCCACCTCCGTAATATCGCAAAGATCAGGAGCATCCTCTCGCAGAGTGATGCCGAAAAACTAATTCATGCGTTCGTATCTTCTAGACTAGATTACTGTAACGTGTTGTTGGCTGGATGTCCAAGTAATTCTCTTAAAAGCCTCCAGCTGATCCAAAATGCAGCAGCGCGAGTGCTGACAGGAATCAACAAGAGACCACGTCTCTCCAGTTTTAGCTTCCCTCCATTGGCTCCCTGTAAAATTTAGAATCCAATTCAACATTTTATTACTGGCCTATAAAGTCCAAAATGGCCTAGCGCCGCGATATTTGCAAGACCTGATAGAACCGTACGTTCCTAATAGAGCTCTCCGTTCTCAGGGTGCAGGTTTACTCGTAGTTCCTAGAGTATCGAAATGTAGACTTGGAGGACGGGCTTTCTGTTATCAGGCACCATCACTCTGGAACCAACTTCCAGTTTGGGTTAAGGAGGCTGACACCACCTCCACCTTTAAAACTAAACTTAAAACATTTCTGTTTAATAAAGCATATAGTTAGTGTACATTTAGTACCTTAATGTGTCAGGACCAGTAGTCAAAGCTGCAGCTGCAGGACCAGATTAGAGCAGCTCATCTTAAACAGCTTCGGTGTAGATATGCTGCTATAGGCCTCTGCTGCAGGGGGGCACCAACATGATCCACTGAGTGGTGCCTTCACCTTCTCTGTTTCTCTTTGCCTTCTCTGTCTCTTCTTCACCTCAACCCTCATTTATTAACAATATCCCATAAACTTAATTGTGGTCCATTGTTCTGGTAGTTTTTTGTGCTTGTCTGGCCCTTCTTTTCCTCTTCTTTGCATGTCCTGCAGACCAGAACCTCAGGAGCTGCTTGCTGACCTGCAGTTCCACCTCTGACCATCCCAGTGTCTGCCTCCACCTGTCTGTGTGGATGTCTGTTGGATACTTGCTGACATCCCGACCTGCAGTCCTCATCCCCTTGTATCACCGTCTATCCATATATCACCCATATTCACAGAAGTCTAATTGGACTACTGATGATAGTTACTATTGTATCCTGTCTTGTACCTTTGACGGTGTCTCTATGTCTCTATTCTTTCTTATTTCTTGCTCTACCCGGCTGGTCTTCAGCAGGAGGGTCCCCCCTCATGATCCAGGTCCTGGTCCAGGTTTCTTCTCTCTTAAAGGGGAGTTTTTCCTGCCACTGTTTATGTAATAATTGCTCGGGGGTCAAGTTCTGGGTCTCTGGAAAGCGCCTAGAGACAACTTGTGTTGTAATAGACGCTATATAAATAAAATTGAATTGAATTGAATTGAATAGTCCTGGTTTCAGTTCTACTAGTCCTGGTTTCAGATCTACTAGTCCTGGTTTCAGCTCTACTAGTCCTGGTTTTAGATCTACTAGACCTAGTTCCAGTTCTACTATTACTGGTTTTAGATCTACTAGTACTGGTTTTAGATCTACTAGTCCTGGTTTCAGTTCTACTAGTCCTGGTTTCAGATCTACTAGTCCTGGTTTCAGCTCTACTGGTCCTGGTTTCAGCTCTACTGGTCCTGGTTTCAGATCTACTAGTCCTGGTTTCAGTTCTACTAGTCCTGGTTTCAGCTCTACTAGTCCTGGTTTCAGATCTACAGTTATTCTAATAAGCAGTTTAAACATTGTCTGAGACAATGTTTAAACTGCTTATTAGAATAAGTGATTTAAACTAGTACTATGTAAATATAATATTTCTCTCACACCGTCTTTGTGGAGCATCGTGAAGTATGAGAAAAAATGGGCTTCAGACGCTTCTAGACTCAGTTTCGGATGACCTCACAGGGAGTTTGTCCAGTTTTTCTTTTACAGCCTCAGCTTGAAAAAATATATGATCTTTGAGTTCTTCCTTTTTTCATGGTAATATATCAATGGAAATTCATGGAGATTTTTATTCATTTGTTGTAAAACAAACGTGTCCATAATTTGTCTCGTGTATCATATTTGATGTTTTGAGTAAACAAGATGACATAATGATGTAAGTGGATGCCAGAGCGGCTGCTTTGGTGCTTATCAGGAGGCTGAACTGCAGAGTGTGTATTTCTGTTGTTGTGAGGACAAGCTCTTTGGGTGACAACAAACAAAACCATGGAACACACACAATTCTATTTAAGAGTCTGGTTCAGGGGTAGAGCAATACTTATTAGTGTGAGTGTCCAGGAAATGAATGAAAGTCAGGGTAACACTTGATTCCTCTAAGTGTGTGTGTTTGATCGCTTAAACCTCGTTTGTAGCAGCGTCTCACTGTTTATTTGAATGCGTGCGTGTTTGTGTGTAACTTGTTCAGGCTGCCAAAATCCAGATTTATGCCAAGATTAATTATGAGCATGTTGTCCAGATCGGATGAAAACTGACATGACATGTGCAGTAATCACATTACAGTAAAACACAGCAGCGTTCAGGGCCAGTCGACACAGATGGAGGCATAAATCCCCCTCCCTCGTGATTTTTTTTTTTTTTTTTTCTTTTCCCTTTCTTGTCAGTGTGGACATCGTGCACACGCTGTATGTACGATGCACCCCGAAATTAGTCTCTGCTTTTAACCCATCAACTAGTTTCACTAGTGAGCAGTGGGGCTGCTAGAACCAGCGCCCCGGGGAGCAATTGGGAGTTAAGGGCCTTGCTCAGGGGCCCCCAGTGATTTACCATTGTGGGCAGCCCTGGGCTTGAACCTGGGTCCTCCACGCACAAGCCCACCACTGTAACCACTACCACTCCCTGATTGACAAAAAGGTTTGAGTCTCTGCAGATCCGAACCTCTGCAGGTCTGAACCTTTTCAGGTCCGAACCTCTGCCGCTCCGAACCTCTGCTGGGTTTAAGGCTGGAGTATAAAAATGAGTTTTCAATTGGGTTTAAAAGATGATGGTGATGGATCTTCTCTGATGATCAGCAAAGAGGTCTAAAGCTTTGGAGCTGAACTTCCGCCAGGACCTCGGTATCTCCAGAAGAAGCTGGCCAATAAGGAGAGCGCAGCGCAGAGAGGTACAGCGGGGCGAGACCATGTAAGGATTTAAAATAAATAAAAGAACTTAAAAATCTTAAAATCTTAAAACTCTAAAATGAGCAGCCAGTCATTGGAGCAGTGCTAAAATCGGCGTGATGTGACCAAGAGACGGGCGGTTGCATTTTGGACGAGTTGGAGACGTGAGAGCAAAGACTGGCTGACTCCAAGTTAAGTGAGTTACAGGACTCCAGCTGGGAGGCCATGAAGGCGTGGATTAGTGTCTCAAAACGTGGAGTTGTAAAAAATGGTTTCGCTTTTATAAAATGATGAGATTAAAAAAGCTTGACTTTACCATTGAGCTGATGACATCCTTCAAAATCGCTGTCCAATTTAAAACCCAAGTTAGAAACTGTTGGTTTTAAGAAGCTCGTTAAAAGACCCAAATCGACGAAGGAGGGGCTACCAGAGTCATTTGGCCCAAACACAAAACCTCAGCTTAGGGGTTTTAATGTCTTGGAGACATAATACACGTGGCTTCAAGGAGAAAGCATCATTCCTTTTTAGTGGCAGATAAATTTGACTGTCATCAGCATATAGATGAAAAGATGTGCAATGCTTTCTCAAAACGCTACCCTAAAGGAAGCAGTACAGAGAAACCAATAGGGGCCCTAAAACTGAGCCCTGTGGAGCCCCAAAAGACACCTGAGCTGTGGTAGATTCAAAGCCAGCTATGCTAACACACATGGTTCTTCCTGCCAAAAACTAATCTAGTACAGTACCTCAAATCCCCAGCAGATTCTGGAGCCTAGACATTAAAATCCTGTGGTCCACCATGTCAAATGATGCCGTTCAGTCAAGCAGGACAGAGACCACATAATCTTCAGCATCAGTGGCCAGGAGGATGTCGTTACTAAATCCTCAATAACACTGACTCTGTGATGTGCAGCGACCTGAAAACAGACGGAAGGATTTCCAAAATGTTATCGTGGCACAAATATGAGTTCAATAACAAGTAGACCATTTTCTCCAAAGTTTTTGATATCAAAAAGGCATCTTGACGATGGGTCTAAAATTAGCCGATGCGTTTCTGTCAAGGCTGAACAACTGCATGTTTAAAAGTGGCAGAGACACCAGCTGCCAGACTGCTGTTAATTATACTAAGAAATGTCTGAGCTACAGTTGGGAAGATCTCTTTAAAGAACTGAGGTGGGATGGTATCTACAGGTCTGAGTGGCTGCAGGTGTGAACCTCTGCAGGCCTGAATCTCTGCAGGTCTGAGTCTCTGCAGGTCTGAGTCTCTGCAGGTCTGAGTCTCTGCAGGTCTGAACATCTGCAGGTCTAAATCTCTGCAGGCCTGAATCTCTGCAGGTGTGAACCTCTGCAGGTCTAAATCTCTGCAGGTCTGAGTCTCTGCAGGTCTAAATCTCTGCAGGTCTGAGTCTCTGCAGGTCTGAGTCTCTGCAGGTCTGAGTCTCTGCAGGTCTAAATCTCTGCAGGTCTGAGTCTCTGCAGGTCTGAGTCTCTGCAGGTCTGAGTCTCTGCAGGTCTAAATCTCTGCAGGTCTGAGTCTCT
Organism: Xenentodon cancila; assembly: GCA_014839995.1. NCBI lineage: Eukaryota > Metazoa > Chordata > Actinopteri > Beloniformes > Belonidae > Xenentodon > Xenentodon cancila. The sequence goes on from CM026207.1 coordinate 1,119,490, forward strand.
GCAGGTCTGAGTCTCTGCAGGTCTGAGTCTCTGCAGGTCTGAGTCTCTGCAGGTATAAGTCTCTGCAGGTCTGAGTCTCTGCAGGTCTAAGTCTCTCCAGGTTTAAGTCTCTGCAGGTCTGAACATCTGCAGGTCTGAGTCTCTGCAGGTCTGAGTCTCTGCAGGTCTAAATCTCTGCAGGTCTGAGTCTCTGCAGGTCTGAACATCTGCAGGTCTGAGTCTCTGCAGGTCTGAGTCTCTGCAGGTCTAAATCTCTGCAGGTCTGAGTCTCTCCAGGTTTAAGTCTCTGCAGGTCTGAACATCTGCAGGTCTGAGTCTCTGCAGGTCTGAGTCTCTGCAGGTCTGAGTCTCTGCAGGTCTAAATCTCTGCAGGTCTGAGTCTCTGCAGGTCTGAGTCTCTGCAGGTCTAAGTCTCTGCAGGTCTAAATCTCTGCAGGTCTGAGTCTCTGTAGGTCTAAGTCTCTGCAGGTCTAAGTCTCTGCAGGTCTTATCCTCTGCAGGTCTTAATCTCTGCAGGTCTGAGTCTCTGCAGGTCTGAGTCTCTGTAGGTCTAAGTCTCTCCAGGTCTAAATCTCTGCAGGTCTGAGTCTCTGTAGGTCTGAGTCTCTGCAGGTCTAAATCTCTCCAGGTTAAAGTCTCTGCAGGTCTGAACATCTGCAGGTCTGAGTCTCTGCAGGTCTGAGTCTCTGCAGGTCTGAGTCTCTGCAGGTCTAAATCTCTGCAGGTGTGAACCTCTGCAGGTCTAAATCTCTGCAGGTCTGAGTCTCTGCAGGTCTGAGTCTCTGCAGGTCTAAGTCTCTCCAGGTCTAAATCTCTGCAGGTCTGAGTCTCTGCAGGTCTGAACATCTGCAGGTCAAGTCTCTGCAGGTCTGAACATCTGCAGGTCAAGTCTCTGCAGGTCTAAATCTCTCCAGGTTTAAGTCTCTGCAGGTCTGAACATCTGCAGGTCTGCAGGCCCGGCTGTATCTCTGCTCTTTAAAAGAAAAAGAACAAAAAACATCTACATATTGATAGAAATTTGTGAAATGTTATAAAACGTGCTGTCTGAAGAGTCAGACAAGGGTATTATTTTCAGTTCTCTCAGCGTTTAGTCGTGCATCACCCTCATGCAATATTCAAACAGCTGTGTAATTACTGGAGGGTTGATTTTTAGCATTTTGCTTCCAGTATCTCTGAGAGGAAAGAGGGAAACGTCTAACTTGCCTACAACATAGCACTCAACTGCAGTGATGCAGTGTGTTTATAAGTGAGAAAGCTGTGTGGTTAAAGCCACAATATGCAGCCAGACCACTCCAGACCACACGAGGGCAGCACATCTCCACAAAGTTCCCATGCTGGCCCCAAACATTTGTAGACAGTAACAAAGATGTGAGCAAAGAACCCTAGTGGAGCTATGCTGGTCCTCTTTTCACCTCCAGCAGCACTGGCGTCAGATTTTGCCAGCTAGTGTTTCAGTAGGGTCCTGAATGATCTGAAGTCCAACTTTCTCAGCTGGAGGATGCAGCTGGAGGATGCAGCTGGAGGATGCAGCTGGAGGATGCAGCTGGAGGATGCAGCTGGAGGATGCAGCTGGAGGATGCAGCTGGAGGATACAGCTGGAGGATGCAGCTGGAGGATGCAGCTGGAGGATGCAGCTGGAGGATGCAGCTGGAGGATGCAGCTGGAGGATGCAGCTGGAGGATGCAGCTGGAGGATACAGCTGGAGGATACAGCTGGAGGATGCAGCTGGAGGATGCAGCTGGAGGATGCAGCTGGAGGAAGCGGTAGAAGCTGAGGATCTAGAAGCAGCCCGGTGGGTCTCCTCTAGTTAGCATCGGCTAGCAGCCTCATTCTTGATCCTATCTATCCTCGTCAAAGAAAGTCTTCCCATCTTCATCTCAGCCACCTCCAGCTCTCCCTGACTCTTGGTCAGTGCCGTCTTGAAAAACCTCGCCCTTTACTCTCACTGCTATTCTTCTACCACAGATGAGTCCAGACACCCTACTGCAAAAGGTACTACAAGACAGACTGAAATAATTTAAACATGTTCACAAAAACACACAAAACCATGAAATCTTTTAAAACACCCTGAGGAGACATCCGTCCAGGGGTCTACCCTCTGCAATGATCCCACCATACCATGGATAAGGTGCAGGTGTTCCTGCTCTTTAATGCAGTACAGCTGTATAAGGTCACACATTTCTCTCCCTGATTGGAGGAAATGTTGATCTGCAGCACCTTTGACTCACAGCATCGCTCGGTCCCGTCAAGTTCAACGGCCCCTGATCAGTAGTGAGGTGACGGATGGCGTGAGAGCGGAGCGGCGCTCCGACATGACGAGGCCATTCATTAAACATGACCGTCTAAAAATAAAGGCCTCCTCCTTTCACCGGATCTGCTCTCTTTAATCTGGGCCAGAGCTTTGAGTGGTTTGAATCAGCACAGAGAGACAAAGAGGAGGAGGATGTTTCATCTTCACGGTGAGCAGCAGATGGACTTGTACTTCAGACGGGCGCACAGCTCAACCTCTGACCCCATCGTTTAGGAACTGAAGGCTCAAATGGAGATTATTTTCTACTATAAAGCAGAGAACCATAATGTGAACATGATGTTTCATTAAATAAAACCAAGACCGCATTATTGACCGGGACCAGCAATGTTTTTTCATCTGAGATATTTCTAAAAGCAGAAATGAGTAGTTTTGCTGGTGTGGAGTTCAGATGTGTTAAAGTGTCACAAGGCAAAGACAACAGTCAAAGCAAAAGCTGCAGCGAAACAACTGTCTGGAAAGGAAACCACTTCCGAACCACTTGGAGTTCAGTGTTCTGGAAAACTCCTCCAAGCCTATGGATGCTGCACATTTGGCCCACATGGGCTTCCCACTTAGTGTGCATGTGAGACTTATGTCATTTGCACATTTCGAAGCCCATTCTGCACCCTAATAGACCTTTTTTAGCCCACAGGAACATGCTGACTGGGATACGGGTGTGAATGTCACAGTTCCTGTGGTTCTGGAGCTAAAGCTTGTTTCAGAGTTTGTTTTGGCCTGGACATTTCTTTACATAAACTCAAGTGCAGAACTGCAGGAAGTCCTCACAGGTGCCTTCATCATACCATAAACAACCAATCAAAATCCTCCTGATTTCACTGGCTTGCGCGTGCTGTGTAGCTGCAATTTGATTGGCCGTTTCACATGTTGACTCAATGGCAAAATCAAAAATTACTTTTGTGTTTAGCCATCGTTGGTAACATGATGATTATGGACAAGGAAGCCATAACAACTAGCCATTGGCTGAGCCGACTGTCAATCAAACATGTTAGAAATAACTTGAATGCTTTATACTCTCCTGGCCTGATACAAAAAACAAAGAAAACCCCACCCCCTTCAGAGTTGTATGGATGTGAAATCAAAATGTTTAATTCTGCTCTGAAGTTGCAGGAAGACACTTTAACATGACGGTCCGACCGACTCGCGGGACAGGCTCCGGCAGACCCCGTGAACGTCTGGCTGACTCACGGCTTCTGGAGCCTCTAGTGGCCAGTCGAGGAGCTGCAACCAATCTTAGTTCCTCATGAACTCAACCTGGAAATTAAATGGTTGCTGCTTGATCAAAAGCTGACAACATCCCAAGTTTTGACAGAACCAACTCTCAGCTGGCCCCTTCAACGTGAACGGACGAGGTCATGAAAAGCTCCTCACAGCTGACACACGTGAGCGTGCGGTAAGCGTAGTAGGCAGCCTTTGCCTGTGCTTGGTTACCCGTCGCTTTGACGCCTGCCTTGCTGGACTCGGCCACCCACGGTTCCTCTGGGCAGTACTGCACCGCAGTTTGAGCTCCAGCAGCACTCGTAGTCCCAGTCATTTCAATAGCGACATCTGACATGAAGTTAGACGGACGGATTCTGAATGAGCTAAGCCAAACTAAAATATCTATCTCGTCTTAAGACAATTCCTGCCCAGGCGGCACCATGCAGACCAACAAGATACTTGAAAAGAGCTCTTCAGACCTTTGAGTGACGTCACGGGGGCGTGTCCAGATATTTTAAAGCTTTTATTGATACTGTAGGAACGCGTGTTTTAGTAGTACTGTAGGTGTTATAGAGCAAGCTTTAGTTTGGGTGCATTTATTTGCTCTGTTTTGTTTTAACCTCCTTATCTGGGTTTTTTTTATTGTTTTTGTTGTATTTTTTTACGTTACCTTTTTTCTAATGGTCTTTGAGCATACATCCAACCTTTAAATCAGCCCCCCTCCTCCTCCATCCTCTACACCTTTCCGCTGTTCTCACACTTTCACTCTCTCTCTTTCCGATAATCCTGAAGTTTCCCTCCTCCCCACCCCGCCGCCCTCCCGCCCTCACCCTCCTCACCCTCCGCTCCTTCCTCCTCTTCCTCGGTCTTGGAGGTGAGCTGCTTGATTGGGCGGCAGGTTGGAGGGTGTAGGCTTTTGGAAATCACATGGTTTCACGTTTCCAAGCCATGAGACGCCATTTTGGAGGAAAGTTTGGGATTTGTAGAGCCGGGGAGGTGCAGGGACAAGAGGGAGGAAGGAAAGAAGAGGAAAAAGAGAGGAGGCATTCCCACTCAGAGAAGTTTGACACGAATGCACCGCGCAGGCTCCACTGGGAGCAGTACGTGCGTGTGCAGCGCACCAGTGCGGGATAAATCACTGTGGACTCGGCACAAGTTTAGGTGTGTCAGCAGGCTGGACTTTGAAGTTTATTATTGTTATTTCTAGAACAGCCAGCAGAGCTCCGGAGCGGATCTTCTTCCTCCACCCGCTGCAGCGGCCAGTCTGCGCGGTGCACGCCGGACAAGGGAGCCTGTCTCACGGGGAAGCGCAACTCGGAGAGTCGGTCTCTCAGCGGAGCCCCGTCTCGCTTTCTGGAACATTAATTTAACTCGTAGCTGCTGTGGTCTGCCTTTTCCCCGGGTCGGGGGTTGGCGTTCGCCGGACGGGGCAGTTTGGTCGTCCGGGCAGTTAGTTTGCCGAGCTCGGACGGGAACTTGGTGTCGTCGTGGAGGGACTTGTTTTCTTCAGCCCAGACTCGAAGCGGTGACAGCGGGCTCTAACCCGAGGAACAGCCACCAGAAACCCGTCCAGCGCGGGGTGTATGCGGCTATCGGAGACCCGTGTCCACGCCGAGCCATGCCCGTCAGGAAGAAAGGTAAGCCGCTGCGCTCCGGACGGCAGCCGGGCGCAGCTAGCTCGGCTAGCCGCCGCGTGCGGGAAGGAAGTCCGCAGGCTCCGGCGCGGCGACGCGGACCAAAGCGTACGGAAAGCGAGTCCAGGGCCGTCCGCTCGGCTCGGCTCTGCTTCCCGAGCCGAGCCGAGCCGCGTCAGCCAGGAGAAGTGAGTTAGAGTGGCGCTAGCCCGTTAGCTGCGCTAACCAAGTTGTAAATGGGGCAGCTCGTCTGGACGGACTAAAAATAAACCGGTGTCAGTAAAACCGCGGCTCCCCGGGAACAAGCATGCATGGGCTGAGTAGTTGAACACATTCACACCCTTGAATGCGTAAACTGTAATCCGGAAAAATATCTAAATTAAGTGAGAAGTGTCAACAGCGGCATAGTTCAAAACTAATATCGGCCGATCTCCGATACTAATATCGGAGATCGGCCGATATTGTCCAAGTACCTGAATTCGGTATTGTACGATGGGGTAGATCCATAAAAGGCCTTTCGTGCTCAAAAGTTTGAAATGGTTATGATGTCATTCTGAGCCATTCATTGTATTTTATTCCGTCTCACTTCATCTAGGTGCTTACAAATATGGATGAAACAGAAATAAGTATTGAACCAATCAATAACATGGACACAAAAAAGTCAAAGAAGAGAATTGGTAGAACTCTTAAAACTCAAAACTATTTTCTTCATCATTTCACACAAGTATAAACAAAGAAAAGAATTACATTTATATATCAGTTTGAAATAAAATATCCAAAAAGTCCAAACTAATGTAGAAAATCTGTTGATATTGTGTCTGGTAAAACCAGCCAGGTCCACGGATGTGATCTACATGCTTCGACTCTGTATGTGTGATCTTCTATGTTGCATGTAGTTGTAAGGAAAAGCAAGTAAAACGCATGGAAGAGGTGGTTTTCTGCAATAAGTTGTAATAACACCTTAGGTAGGTAAAACATTAAGTATATGTTCCCGCAGTCACACACCTGGACTGATTCAGTCCAGGTGTGTGACTGCGGCTCTGAGTGGTAGATGTGCTGGACCGATGTTGCAGGACTGAGTTCCTGGATCGGTCCTTAGAGCAGCTGATTGAAGGGTCTGTCACCGGAGCTGCTCTTTAGATTGTCCAGAGGGTTCTTTGGGGGTCGTACAGGGACGACCCCTCAGACACCATCTGCGGGGTCGTCCCTGACTGCCAGCATCGTCTCCTCCACCACCTCCTCCGGGGTGACTCTACCTTTTTGATCAGTTCAGTCTGTTGGCGTCTTTTGCCTTGATGACCACACCCCAGGACACTGCAGCAAAGAAGACGGTGCTCTCCACAGCAGACTGGTCAAACATCTGGAGCATGTTGTTGCAGACGTGGAAGGACCTGAACGCCAGCTCAGGCCGTTTTTGTAGACGGCATGTGTGTTGGTGGGCCAGTCCAGGTCATTGTCCAGTGTTACACCCAGGTACTTGTGTGAGTCCACTAGATCAACATCTGTCCCACTGATGCTGACAGAAGAGGGCGGAGACTTGTTCCTCCTGAAGTCCACCGCCATTTCCTTTGTCTTCGCCACGTTCAGCTGCAGGTGGCTCTGCCCACAGCACGTTACAGAGCGGCCGACCAGGTCCCTGTGCTCCTCCCTCCACACCCCACAGTGGTTGTGTCATCAGAGCATTTCTGCAGATGACAGGACTCAGAGCAGTACTTAGTCTGACGAGTATGTGGTGAAGAGGAAGGGAGGCAGCACTGATCAGACCACCAGACACACAGTTCTGTAATCTCTCAACCTGCGGGCTGAACGTCAGATAGGCATTGACCCAAGTGAGGAAGGGAGAACTCGCCTGCATGTCCTCCAGTTTGGCCTTCAGCAGTCTGGGCTGGCTGGTGTTAAAGGTGCCGGAGAAGTCGAAGAACATGTGGACTGAGGTGCTGGGTCTGTCCAGGGAGGAGCACGCCTCTGCAGCAGGTAAATGATTGCATCGTCAACGCCAACGGGGCTGATATGTGAACTGCAGGGGGTCTTGGCATGGGCGCACCGGTGGTCTGAGATGTGCCAGGACCAGTTTCTCCATGACCTTCAGGATGTGAAAGGTCAGGGCCACTGGCCTGTAATCCTCCTATAATCCATGTAACGTTTCTTAAAGATGTAAAGCATCATACCTTCAGAGAGTCTTACTATGTACATTAAATGACAAATGTTAAAAGGATTTGGGGATTTTTGTAGTTTCACCCGGTGGTCAAACTGAAAGTTGGTTGTGTTTCGTTGTAAGCTCCTAACTTGTCATTTCTAGTTTCACATGGACATGCAGGATTTTACTGAGTATTGCAATGTTTGATCTTTTAATATACTTTTTGCAAGGCATTAAGCCCAAAATGACACAAGATTAACAAAGATTAAAATAATCTTCATTTTGATCGTTCCTGTCTGGCATCAGGTTAAATTCAGAGGATTTGTGGGGTCTTCTCGTCCTCAGCGCCGACCATGATATAGCGATAATTACTGAAGGGGGTCTTCTTTATTGTCCGTACTTGCTGAGTTTTTGTGGGTTTGAAGTCCAGTCTGTGACCACGCGAGGAGCTCGTGTAAACGAGTGAACATAAATGTTGCTCGGCGTTGTTTCTGCATGTTTTTTGGCTCATTATTTTCACCTTGTGTTTTAATGCCGCGACGAAACGGTGGATGTAGGCAGACCGAGCTCCCCCCGGGAGTTTTCTGTTGACTCCTGTGGAGGCGTGTCGCCGTCAGCCAGGATTCCTGATAAACGGGCCTCTCCCACTAAAGCGGCCGTTGGCGTAGAGCTCAGGTGGGGAAGTCCCTGGCTGCGGTAACGTTTTCTCGATGTAGATGACAACTACAAACTATCGATGGAACGGAGCCAGATAAACTTCATCCGTCCAGTATCTCCGGCTTATCCAGGTTCTGGTTGTTGTGGGGCAGCCGAAGCAGAGAGATCCAGACCTCCCTCTCCTTGACAGCTTCTCCTGAAGGACACCGAGATCAGCTTAGAGATGAATCTGTCCAGCGTGTCCCCGGTCTGCTTCTGGGTCTTTCCTGGTTGGACATTCCCATAACGCCGCCCCAGGATGGCGTCCACATGGCATAATAACCAGATGTGTAACTCGCCTTCTCTTTACTTGGAGGAGCAAACACAGGTGGGCGAACCCAGGCGACCCCAGCCAGACCCCTGACCACCAGGACAACATGCTTCTTCCCCAGAGCTCAGCCGTTTTCACAGCTAGACATGCAGCTTCACATGGTGGTCATCACATCCTCAGATGAAGCTCCATGGGCTGCAGGAGCATGCTGCTGAACTCCGATTGATTGACAATCAATCGTTCTTATGACCAAAGCCGATTTTGATCCAGTACGAAGGTGATTTATGTGAAAGTCTGTTCTGGGGTTTTGTGATGATTTCATGATGGAGGTCCACAGGTGGAGTGACGGTCACAGTTGTAGGATTCATCATCCTGGAAGATCTGCTCCTGTCAGTCTGGAAAATACTCTCTTACCGGTTACTTGAGTTACGGTGCAGTTTGCAGGGTTGGAAATGCATTTCTGAAACTGATTTTCCCAAGCTGAACATATTCGTGCAAGCTAAAATAAATTCAGGCAGTCTGCGGAGGTTTGGACCTCCGACAGATCGGATCGGTGCTCGGTAACTGCCGGTGTTCGAAGACCCGAAAACAGGCTTGATATTGAAAAGAAAAGGTATTGGGGCATCTCTAGTTGGGAGTCCCGTTTATCTGTGAAACCTGGATGCAGCTCGGTGTTTCTGCGCTGTGGTCGCTCTGCCTTCGCTGCACCTCTGAAAGCAGAGCGTCCTCAGCCTCTCAGTTGGTTGATGCTCGGTTGCGTCATTGACTCACCTGTACTGTCTCTTCTGTCCTCCAGACGCTCAGCGAGCTCTGCTGCTGCTGGAGGAGTACCGCGCCAAGCTGAACCACACCGACGACCGCCAGCTGCGACACTCCATCCAGAGGGTCATCGACATCTTCCAGAGCAACCTCTTCCAGGCTCTCATAGGTAGGCTCACCTGTCCGAGCGATCAGGGAGAAGGTCTGAGGCTCCACCTGCGGTTGTCTTGTTTTTGTAGACGACTTGACTGGAGCTAGATGGTTTTTCGTCACAAGTTTGCTTTTCCCGCCAACGTGTGTCTAAAAGTGGCTGTTGTGTTTTCAAGGACACTTGAAGAAAGTTGTTCTGTATTACAAATGATTTTCACCGGGACCGCGGCTGGCCCGGGACAGATGGCACAGGGATCTTTCCAGGCGGTTTTCCTCACATGAAGCAAATTTCAAACCTGAAAAGGCTCAGCTTCAATTGCTTCAAGACCATTTTCACAGGAACAAAACATAAATCCAGAACCAAGTGAATGCAGCAGAAACACGCGACTTCAACATGCCGCAGAAGACCGCCACCAGTGACCGACTAACCCTTGGGATCGAGGTGCAAATGAGTCGAAGAACAAGCTCTAACTCCTAAAACCAGTTTTCTCTCTGGAGAGATGGATTCTTGGTTCCGTTTCCAGCCCAGAATTCACGTGGTTCTGTTTGTTTTCAGTATTTACATCCGTCCTTTTGTGGGTGATGACTGACGTAACTGGAGTGTCTGCTGGTGCCAGTGACGTTCTGACGTTACCGCATCTTCAGGGACGTGCAGAACTTGTTGTTTGTAGACCTGCAAGACAGAAATGAGTATCGTTTGTTATAGTCTGTCTGGGAACGCCACGCTGGGGCGACGGATCGTAAAGCCCCTTGGTGGTGTTTGCTGTAAACTGGTGGTGAAGAGATGTGACATTTGTGGGCCTGAGTGAGCAGCTGGTAAACTCCTGTTTAGCAGGAGAACGTCAGACGTCATCTCAGCAGGACCTGACTCCTGCAGGTCCTGCAGTGGGTGGACTGACGAGCCTGGCGGGTGGCAGAGGTCGGGGCCGTCGTAGTCGGGGACGCCTTCTAGCGTCGTGGGATGATTGACTGAAAGTCCCAGCAGACTTCCCCTTGAAGCCCTGCAGTGATCCATGTGGCTCCTTCAACTGATCTCCACTGGTGGCGCTGCGGCAGCACCGCCAGTTAGGTTCGGTTCCTCTACTGACCACTCGGTCAGCCGGACCCGGTGGGTCCCTGGCATCCTTAGTCTGGTCTTTTTGGACCCGTTTGGTTTGGGAGACCCTCCAAAGCACAGCGGTCCCGGACAGTGTGGTTCCTGGGATCGTTGGGACCCCTCCATCACGATGAGGTGGCGATTCGGGGAGCGGTCCGAGTTTAAGCGTCAGGCAGTTGATGGTCGTAAACGGTTGCTGATTTCTGTTTGTGCCAGTTCCTGGTTGCGTTTCTTCTTTTATTGTTGTGAAACCAAATCAGCTGTTTTTTGTTTTTATCTCCAAAGAGAGAAACAGGAACCGGGCAGCGTGTTGGGTCTGGATTACAGGTCGTGTGTTCCTCGCAGCATACTAACCGTTCCAGATGTCGCGCTCTGCGGCGGGCAGCTTTCAGGGCTGTACTTCGGTTACGCAGCCCCACAACTGGCTTTCAAAGAGGATTTTGGCTTGAGCGTCGGCACGTGCGGGCTGGACGGTGTGATGGCAGCGATTAGGAAACGGACGTCTCCCAGCAGGCTTCCAGCAGTCTGTCCGTGTGCTGTGACCTCGCTGCCAGCTCACGGCACCCGAGTGAACGGCGAGGCAGCCGCAGGGTTAACGGACGGCGAGCTGCAGGAATGCGGCCCGACGTGTTTGAGTTTCCCACGACTGAATGGAGGACTGGATTTGTTGTGTTCTGCTTCCCAGCTGCCTGAGTGCAGATTGAAAAGTGTTTTTTGTTTAAAAGCGCAACACCTGATAGTTTTAAAAACTGCTGAACCAACATTCGTGGAGGTCGGCTGCTCAACAAGGCCTGCACTTAGGAGAGCACACGCTTAAGGAACTTGATTTCATGGAAGCGCTTTTCACTGCACGTGTTAAGTTATGTGATAATATCGACTCGGCTCTCGGCTGTACTTTAACGTGTTCAGGTCCTGAGCGGATGAAACGTTGAGGAATCGCAGCTCCTCCATATGGAGAAGTCTCTTTGACTTGAATGAATGGAGGATTGTTGGCAGGAAGTGACCGCCTGAAGTTTGGATCTGGGTCGGGACTTTTCCTTTGGTGCAAAGAAAAGAGCTGCCAGCTCTGTTGGACAGCACACAAAACGACGTTCCGATCAATAAAATGTTAAGAGTCTGTATTGACATACTTCCAGTAGTTGTTTTGCTTCTCTTTTTTTTCTTTTTCCTTAAGTTGGCTCTGTTTGAGGTGTTAATAAAATGCCTGACGTTATTTTGGTCAAATACTGTGGAGATGCAGCTCTGTTTATTGTAGCTGGTTTTGGGGGCGGAGTCAGGCAGTTAACTCCACCTTTTCCTGCAGAGAGGCAGGTTGAAGCTAACAAGGATGCAGGTAAACGTTGCAGTTCCTCTACAGACCACCAGGGTCCGGCTCCAGAGGCGGCTGGATCTCCATCAACCGGCACGTTGTTTCAGGCTGACCCCTCAGAACCTCGTTTTCTGCGCTGGAGCACAGAGAGGCGCGACAGAGGCGTCTAATTGTTGCCGCTGCGGGTTCAATGGTCACGTGACCTCCTCCTCAGGTTACGCCAGGGGGGGGGGGGGGGGGGGGGGGGGGTCACTGTTGTCTCCAGTGGCCACCTTCAGGCACTGAACCGGCTTCGTTTGGAAAATTGAATTCAAAGTGGACACAGTTCATGAGCTTTCTCCATCATCCTCTCAAAAATGCAGACTTGCAGTTGACTTTTGTTGGCAGTTTGTGGATCGCTGACATTTTCAGGACTTTGTCTTCAGTTCATGTCGTGTTTTCTGTAGTGTCATCTTCTGCTGGATCATGGAGACGGTGTCTTGCGGTCAAATCAATACTACTTTTCTATATGAAACGTTTATTCCAAGTCTGGTTCTGTCCAAAGACTGTAGAAGAACTGGACAAACCCTCTGTGATTTCATCGCCTTCTGAAGAGTGCCTATTTCTCCTACTACTGTTGTAAAAGACCTGAATTGGCTGGGACACGCCCACCTCTTCTGATAAGAATTGATGCTTATTAACCTAACTTTGTATTCAATCTGATCATATTTGTGTGTTGCTATGGAAACAGCAGCTAAACCCAGGACCTGGCCTGCCGCTGTGGTCAGACCACAACTGGAAACTCGTGGGCGGGTTGAACGCGGGTCAGACTTCTGTTTGGAGGGATCCTGAAATGATCCTTCAGCGGATCCACGCTGGAAGAGCTGCTGGCCAACGCTTGCGTCGGGCCCTCCCGTTTCAAATGTTGTTTCCATGGCGACAGTAATGTCTGCTGACAATGATCGACACATGCTGCATCCAGCAGTCGGGGGTACTTGGTATTACCCGTTTCAGAAAACAAATTGAACTGAAATGGTTATAATTTGGATGCTGTTGCTCACGACTTTAATACGTCTGAACTGTGCGCGGTTGTCACGCTCACCCTGGCGTCTCAGCAGCCGAACATCCCTGGTTTCCAATCTGCCGACCTCCTCCAAAGAGAGATGTCTGTCATGTCGAGCGAGTGTAATCCCTCTGTGGACACGACAATCACCCCGAGTCCATAATCCCTCCGGCCATCGCAGCCGACTTACGGAGAGCTGCAGGATTCGCTCTCCGCTTTTCTTGGCCTGATTTCACTCAAACTGATGACGATCGATGAATCTCGTCAGTTTGAGAGATCATCATTTACTTTGGCAGTCGTACAAGTTTTGATTGTATTTATTTATTTTAAGGGTTAATATTGAAACCTTTGTATTGTGATGTGATGAATTAATCAGATTTTAATGTTTTCTTGTGTGAGAACACCGAGTATTTTCAGTTTATCTTGTAAAACCATCAACAAAAGCAGACAGCTGCTGCAGTTTGGGAGTCTGAGATGAGACTAAAGTTTAATTCCCAGATTGAACTCATTAATTACGTTTGTATGACTGATATCAATAACTAAGTTTCCATTTTTATATTTAACCATCTTTAGTTTATACATGTTAAACAATAACACGTGTCACACCTCTCTCACGCCTTTACTTTTTATTTTTTCTGGTGCTGCACACCAACATGTTGTAGATGGGCGGTGGAAACTGGGCTATAAGATGGCAGGATAACGCCCGTTTCCTGGATGCAGAAGCTTCGTGCCCAGTCACGTGCACGTGACCTGGTGACACCTGCATGTCAGGGTGGAACGCTGGGTTCTCCTGCAGCCTACGTGCATTTTTCTGCAAGTTTCTGCCGTTCCTACCTGTGTGCTCCATGTGGATCGCTGTCCCTCCATCGCGGGCGCTTCACACACACAAACGTTTGTTTTTGTCCCTGGTCCTCCAGGTGGTTCAGCAGTAACCATGTGGACGCCCCAAACTTCTTCAAGAATCATGTTTTAAATTATTGCATCATTTTTGACAGAAACGCAGTCTCAAGATTCACAGATCTTTCATAAAATCCTGTATGTTTTTAATAGTTGAGAGGGTGAAGTGCCGGTTCTGAGATTCTGAGCCAGCAGACCCCAGTTTGGGGTTTGTTGCTGGACTTGGACCCTGGTTTGTTCACGTGGGGGTGGAGAGTTTGACTGCAGTCGCTGTTTTCCACAGAGGGCTGCAGCCCGATAGGTGTGGTCTCCTATTAGAGCCAACAACAGCAGCGTTGTCGGACTTCGCCGTCTGACTGCTTAATGACATCACAGTTTACAGGAGGACGCCGGCTTTCTGTCCACAGTCGTCAATCTGATTTGTGAAAGTCAGAAATAACAGTTAGAGACGCTTTTGTTCTTCAGAAACTGTGGAATCTGCGCCTGCTCTTCTGGTAAACATCCACGTGGTTCTGTTCTTGCTCATTATCGTCTTAAAACCACAATTTGGGCTTTTGATTGACAAATTTAGCTCAGCTTTGATATCGACTTCAGCAACTCCAAAAGACTGTTGTCATACATTAAAACGAGCTACTTTAGTTTAGTTGTTACAGATTTTCATCCTGTAACGTGAAAAACGTGTCCAAGTGTGGAGCTGACGAGAGACTTGGTTGTCATGATGGGTGCAAAGACTTGCAGCTCCTCTACTGACCACTAGGGATCTGGATCCAGACCTGCAGGTCTCCAGTCTTCATTCACCTCCATGTTAAAATGTTCAACTTCACAGCAGAAATAAACATTTTTAAATTGTTGTTTCTACACTTTAATTTTTGTGGCAACATCAGAAATTACCGCTGGGCTTAGTGGTCAGACAACATTTAAACTGGAGCTTCTGTTGAAAACGTGCTGGCAGCTCCACCGTTTCTCTGGTGTGGTCAGATGGAACCAGGAGCCACGTGGATCATTCCACAACCATTCCAGGGGACCTCTGTCAGGATCGCAGTTGATCGCTCTGCAACGTATGGGAGCAACGGGGCCGACGTCCTGCGCGACCGCAGGTTCCAGCAAAGCTCCTCTAGGCCTGGTTTCAGCGCTTCGGGTTCTGGTTTCCGGTCCGGCAGATCTCTTTATGTAGAAACACTTGAAATGAGGATATTTGTACAGATTTGCTCAGAAGGACTGAAGTAACTGAACTGCGGTGGGCGTGGCAGCGATCTTCCCAGCTCTGTTTGTCCCGCCTTCCAGACGCATCACAGGGGGAATGTCCAGCCCTCCTTCTGCGTGCTACATGCACAGCGTATTTTAGTTTGTTAATCTGCGTTTGCGTGATCCAGTGAGGAAATGACAGGAACCAGTTTTGTTGTGGTGTGTCGGGCTCGTCATCCTTACTGAGCATTGACGACTTTGTAGTGAAAACCTGAAGGCTAGAAATCCCTTCAAGAACATCTCGGCATTTATTAGACCAGGATATGTTTTCCTGTTCTGTGACGGGTTCTTGAAGAGATGATTGGTTTTAGATTTAACTTCCAAATGAACCAGTTTGGCACATTATTCAGACTGCTGTCATTCAGGTTGGAGTGACATATCTTATGCGGTCGCCGCCGTCACCCGAGACTCGAGCAAGTAAGTCGATTTGAGTTTTATCGTCGTAAGTCACCTGACGTGGTCATGACCCCGTCGTAGCTCCTGGCAGCCCATCGTCACACCGTGACACAGCAGTGGCGGCTGGAGGATCAGCGAACACTGACGAGCTGTAATTCTCAATTCTCAGTTTTCTTTGTCATGGTTTTTTTATGCTTAGTTCGATGTTGGACTCAATATTGTCCCTGAGTTCAGGTGTCCGTATTTGGTCTAGAGGACAAAAGATGCAGGATATCCTTTTACATGTGGTAGACATATCTCGACAGATCAAAAATATTTGGTATTTGTCCCAAAGTCCTGTTATTTCCTGAATCTGTAGTTTTTCACTGCAGTTTCTGATGTTGAAACCCCAGAGATGTTTCTACGGTTGAAGTGTAGTTCAGTGGGTTTCTGTCGGAGTGAGTCGTCTTTACATCGGTAAAATGTGTGGAGTTTAAACCGCTTTAAACGCTGGTCGCCGTAGTGACAGTTTTCTATCGATGTTGGTATCCGCTCGCAGGTGGAGTTTCGTCTCGTTTCGGTCTCGCGTTTTGTTTGAACAGCTTGAGCGACCTGGCCTGTCCCTGGTCCCGGGCCGGTGGTTTTCAGGACCCGGACAGAGACGCAGCTTGAGTCCCTCCAGGACCCCGTTCGCCTGTCGGGTAAATCGGCGCGTAAAGACGCTGGCATGTTGTCACCGGTTCTGTTTCCATGCATGCTGCAGGTGTTGACATAATGAAACCTGCAGCAGATTCGGCAGCTGGGAACATGGATTTCACCGTCGCCTGACGAGGGAACAAACACGAAGCTTATTTTGGGCAGCGGCTTCAGCGCTGTTCAGATCTGCAGCTATTTTTACCATCAAAGGTGTTACAACTTCCTGTGATGTCAGTTAAAACCGATGCGGCGCTCACCTGCAGCTGGAGAGTCACATGACCAGGAGACATTCAGGTGTAAAGGATGAACAGCTGAGCTGGTCCAGGGCGTTCCTGGGTCTCAGCTCACGGCAGTTAGGAAGCTTTTATTCTGAAATCTTTTGTGACCTTCTCTTCGGGGTGCATCATCGGAGCCACCTGCACTTTTACAGTCCCGATGTGCAGCAGGCGCCCTGCGGCGTGGACCGCTCAGTCGGTGCGTCCTCCATCACCGCGCTGCACTTTAGTTTTCACAGACGAGTCCCGACCTGAGTTTGCTTTACCCATGGTCCACCTGTCCACCAGGTGCCCAAAGGGCAAAGGTTATGAAGACATGTGCTGATGGTAATTCTCCCTTTGATCTTATGTTTTTATGTATAAAAATATGCTAAACCTAATCTGATCTTTGTGGATTTTAGTATTAATACAATCTCAGATGAAGAACACACTTTATATTTATTTTTTTGTGCACCAAGTCGTTTTATTGGCCTTTTACATTTATAAAAGAAAAGAGTACAAAGTTAGACGTCACAACTCGTGCAGAGCTTAAACCTCATTCACGCCCCGCTGTACCACTCAGTATTACTTATATCATTCATAAACTGAAAGAAATGAAATAAAACAGTTTGT
This sequence comes from Xenentodon cancila, assembly GCA_014839995.1. NCBI lineage: Eukaryota > Metazoa > Chordata > Actinopteri > Beloniformes > Belonidae > Xenentodon > Xenentodon cancila. Next base: position 1,136,192 of record CM026207.1, read on the forward strand.
AGTAATTGAATTATGCTGGTATGGGTATAAAATAAATAAAACGTGGATAAATCTGTGAAAACCAATAAAACGAGAATCAAAAGGAAGAAGACGAACACAAAGGCAGCATGCGTTCTAGATGACGTTCTAGATGACGTTCTAGATGCGCAGAACAGGGTGGACCAAGACAGCTGTCAACGGCAGCGACGTCCCGTTTCTCCACGTAACGAGGAGTGTGAAACTCTTGTGCTCAGCCGCTCGTAGAAAAGCTAATCATCTCACACCAAATAGTTTAAAAGGTCAGTGATCCACATCTTAAAGGTTGGAGGGAATCGCTCCTTTCATGTAGGAAGAATCAGTTGGCTGGCAAAGTCCCGAAGACTTTATCATTTTGATCTGTGGTTAAAATCAACATCCTGTGGGATTCCACCAACTATTACAGAGATCAGAGGGTTTTTAGGCGTCTGTAGGACGTTTGTTTCCGGCAGTCAATCTAGTTTTAAACGGGACCAAAGCACTTCCAGGAGGGTGGCTGCTGATTCCTTGATTCGATCGCAAATGGGATTGATATTGGGGACAAACTGACCGTAGACCAGCGCAGGTGATGCACAAGCTTAAACTGAATAACCAGGTGTCGTAAACAAACTGAAGAAATCTCCTCAGAGATTTCCAAACCCAGATCTTCCCCTCGGGTTTTTTTTAGGGACATTAAGAGTCTCATGTTGTGTGTGTTTAGCAGAGAGTAAATCTTCCCAGTTGTCTCTTGGAACTGTGAGGAATATTACATTTAAAAACAAGTTGGTCAAAGGATGCAAAAGTACCATCAATAAATAGATGTTGTACTGCAACAATTCCTCTTCGGCTCCTTTCGTGAAAAGCTTTGTGGTTGACTGTATGAAGTTAGGGTTCCTGTCAGTGGGTGCACACCTGGACACCTGGACAGGTTCTTGAGGGAAAACGGTCAGAACTGTCCACTTTTTAAGAAAGTGCTTCACAATTAGCCTTGAGCTAAATGTTCAAAACTCCACTTTTATCTATATCAACAAAGCAATGAATGAAGGGAGGTGTCGTCCATTAACTGGTCTGAAGTGAACGGTCTTCAACCGTCAGTGTTGCTCAGGTGACGTCCTGTCACAGCTCCACCTGGACTTCACTGAGCTCCTGAGAGCGACTCACAAATAGTTGTAAAAACAGTCTGCATGTCGAGGAGCTGGATTTTATAGACCTGTGGACATGGAAGTGTCTGGAACACCTGATTCCCATTGTTTGGATGTCTGAGCCGATACGTTGGCAGTATAGTTTATCTGCTTTCAGTGATGAGAGGATTTCAGCATTTGGTCTGCAGGTTGAGGAGTCCTGTTCTTGGGTGGTGAGCTGTTGTGGTGAGCTGTTGGAGCTCCATGCTCTGTGGCCTGTTGTTGGAGCGCCTCTGGTGAACTTGTGTTAATGAAGGTTGTTGGCCATTAACCCTACTGACTCCCAAAGTGAGATGTTAAAAATGACGCATCTGCGTTTTGTAATTCTTTGTTGGTATTGGCCTAAAAAGTACTTTGACTTGATTTTCAGCAGCGCTTGTCTTCTGTGCCAGCTGTCAGTCGTCGTCATGTACCACGACTCCAGAGGGTTAACTGTTGGGGTGGGCGGAGCCACCTTAGGACTGATGGCATCCTCCAACTGCTCTTAACATGGGCTTCAGAAGCACTCTTCAGACACCAGACAGTTTATTCAGTTCCATTTTATACGGTCCAGGTTTTGACACAATGCCAAGAGGGAAAGACATAAGTGGTTCCGTTAGAGAAAGGGTTATTGCTGCACACCCATTTGAAAACTGTTAAAAATGCCTATAAACAAATTAATTAGTCCCATGGGTCCACTATAAAAGACGGGACGGAAAAAAAAACAGTGAGAGATCATGTTGACATTTGGCTGAAAAAAGTGTGCAGCAGCTTGATGGCTCTGCAGCCTGAAGGCGGAGCGCCGAGATGTAAAGGCCAGCGGTCATGGCGAGCAGCAGCTGAAGCAGCGATCTGTCAGTTTATATGGAAACATCTGTGCCGGGCGGCGGTCAGCTGCCAGGCCAAAGAAAGCCCAGTTATTTTAGATGTGCACTCCCTGCAAGCTCCAAAAATAAAGATGCATGTTTGATGTGGCTGCTGGGCTGCAGGCTTCTTCTAAGATCAGCCCGCGTAAACGGACCGACTGGGGTCTGAACCGGACAGTCTCAGATAATTATTCAGAGACTCGTCACACGTTTATCACTCTGCTCACTTTAATCATCTAAGATCCTTTGTGATATGACTGATCTTGAGGATTCAGAGCTGAATTGTGGACTTTTATGGTGGATTTTCCCCAACATTTGTACTTTCGAAGCATACCCGGCCCGTGTCTGTGATGCGGCGCCTATATATGACAGAGAAAAGGGCATTAAAAGCTGTACGTTGTCCTCTGCGCTGGTCTGCAAAGCTCGGGTGGGTGGGTTTTATATGTTTAATTTTAATGTATATTACTTCTTAAAGTGCTTTCATATAAATAAAGTTGGCTTGAAAATTGTAGCTAGGGAAGGCGAAGTGGTGCCAGATGTTTGTGCACAGATTTATTAACAAGATGAACTAAGAAATCCCAACTTTGGTAAAGAAACGGACCAGCAGATGGTCTGCTGCAGAGATTTGAGGGCATTTTTAATGGTAAAATAAAAAGTTGTCTGAAGCTGGTGCTTTGTGGGACGATGATGTCAGAGAGTTCCTCCCTCTCCCATCGGCCGTAACTTTAACTGGGATTCCTGATGGCTCTGGGTATTTGGCGTGCTGGATGTCCGTTCGAAGTCTCTTAGCTGTTCACACATGGCGACTGAGGCCGATGGGCGACTGCCAGCTGCTCACTGATTTACCTCTGAACAGTCTGTGACTTTGGTCACTGGCTCAAAACCATGTAAGATACAGTATCACAGCTCCCCTGTCAACCCCACCTTCACGGCTTTGCTCATACCATCCTCAGGGGGCGGAGTCAGACACTCAACCCCACCTCCTGTTTTCTGAGGAGGAAGTCCGTGGGATCCCTCTTACAGTTGCTCTGCTGAGAAATTCAACTTTTTCTTCTGTCTTCTTCAGATATCCAGGAATTTTACGAAGTGACCTTATTGGACAGTCAAAGATGGACGGAATGTTCAAAGGGGGCGGACCCCGTGGTGCCCGTCAACCTGTGGGACTTCTCCAGTTTTCCAAGCACAACAGTGACCTCGGACACTCTGCCTAGTCTCAGCACCAGCATCGAGGTAAGACCGGACCCGGCGCTCAACCGTGATGCGTTCAGGCGCGAAGCTGCTCAAGGGTGTGTGGCGCTGACCGATCGGCTCTGTCCGACGGGCTGAATACAGCGGTCCTACAGCGGTTTAGCCGTTACCTGCTCCCGTTCAAATGTCCTCCGCTGCACTTTTCTGACAGCAACAAAACCTCTAAAGCTCCAAACACTGCCATATTTATAAATCCTAATCAACGAGTTTAGTCAGATCTTAAGTTGGAGCGCGCACCGACGCAAAATAACAAGGTCACCTAAAATATGTTGACAAAAGTACCACTAAAGCTTATTTAAACAAGGATGGACGATGGTCCAGGTGAATGCTCCTTAGTTTAAAGAGTCTGATCTGAGTACAAGGAAGTCTTCAAATGTCGGCCACGATGAGAGCCAGTTAGTACTTACTATAATTTATTACTTTGTCCAAGTGTTTGCTGGTGTCCACAGACAGCGGCGTTGTGAATGGTCCCTGGTTGGGAACTACAAGGCCTGTATGTGTGATACCAGTGGTCTCCACTAGAGGGAGTGAGTCTGCATCGCATGATGTCGCAGGTTTCCTGCAACTGTTTCCCAGCCAAAAGTGCCACAATAACAGACTCCGCTGATCTCCATCCAGCGACTCCAGACGGGAAGCTCCAAGTTAGTACGGGGTAACTCGACGAAGAATCGCGACTCTATAACCATGAGGTATTGGAGGACGCCTAAATACTGACACGAGCAGGCAAAGACTTGAATGACATCTGAAGGACGTTTCGGCAGGAGCAGGTACTGCAGGAGCAGGTACTGCAGGAGCAGGTACTGCAGTAGCAGGTACTGCAGGAGCAGGTACTGCAGTAGCAGGTACTGCAGGAGCAGGAACTGCAGGAGCAGGTACTGCAGGAACTGCAGGAACTGCAGGTACTGCAGGAACTGCAGGTACTGCAGGAGCAGGTACTGCAGGAACTGCAGGTACTGCAGGAGCAGGTACTGCAGGAACTGCAGGTACTGCAGGAGCAGGTACTGCAGGAACTGCAGGTACTGCAGGAGCAGGTACTGCAGGAACTGCAGGTACTGCAGGAGCAGGTACTGCAGGAACTGCAGGTACTGCAGGAGCAGGAACTGCAGGAACTGCAGGTACTGCAGGAGCAGGAACTGCAGGTACTGCAGGAACTGCAGGTACTGCAGGAACTGCAGGTACTGCAGGAACTGCAGGTACTGCAGGTACTGCAGGAACTGCAGGTACTGCAGGAACTGCAGGTACTGCAGGTACTGCAGGAACTGCAGGTACTGCAGGTACTGCAGGAACTGCAGGAACTGCAGGAACTGCAGGTACTGCAGGTACTGCAGGTACTGCAGGAACTGCAGGAACTGCAGGAACTGCAGGAACTGCAGGAACTGCAGGAACTGCAGGTACTGCAGGAACTGCAGGAACTGCAGGAACTGCAGGAACTGCAGGTACTGCAGGAACTGCAGGAACTGCAGGAACTGCAGGAACTGCAGGAACTGCAGGAACTGCAGGAACTGCAGGAACTGCAGGAACTGCAGGAACTGCAGGAACTGCAGGAACTGCTCACCGCCGAGGCGCCACCGCCGGTGAGGCACCACTGGTTTTACGGTTCAGCAGCTCACCGAGGTCCAGATGAAACAAGACAACCTGAAACCAGTGATGACTGCGTTTTAGACACACAAACTGATGAAAGGTGGGAAGATGTGGATCTGAATCAGGTCTACAACAAGATGCTCTTCTGCTTGGGGGGTGTCATGTGATCATCTGTCACATTAAAGGCTGCGTGGCTGCTTCATCGCTTTGCCCTCTGATGGCTTCCTGCCTGGTTTTGTTTTGCCGCCTGTGCTTTTTCCTGCCACCATCACGCAGGACTGTTTGCTTCTGGGGACCGGTCCAAAGAAAACCAGGGTTGAAACCGGTCCATGTATCCCGTGGTCGGGAATGGACAGAGGATGGGGTTTACTGAAGTGGATGTCAGAATCTTGACGCTCGCTCTTCTTTCAGACATCAGGGAAAGTAGATTAGTGGAGAGTAGATCTGGATTTTATGGACAGAGAAGATGTTTAATATTCCAGTCACCTTCCAGCCGTGGATGACGCTAACGAGTAGTAAGGTGCTGTTACAAGATATACTGAAGGTACTGGGAGGTTGCAGCCATAGACTGTGTAAAAAGAGCTGGACAAGACCCTATGATGTCACCCAGCGGTGTCAGAAGTGCTGTTGCAGCTGCTTTTACTGTTTCAAGACACCATGTTGGTGAACGGACTCGGCCCAACCCGTTATCAAAGAAAGGCGTTTCAACAAGCTGCCTTTGCTCTCCTTGTAAGAAAGTGTACGCAAAAGGAATAAAATATACCTGCTTGTTAATAATAAATAATAAGCTTCATTTCTGCTCAACTTTGTTCAGTGTAAACAAATCGACACCAAATACCCAACACCATATATACAGTCCTTTCATGAGTCGTGCATCCCCGCGATGCACGACTCCGGCTCCGGGCCGGACCGGCCCTGGAGCGGCCCGGAGCCCCTCCAGGTCCAGGTCCGGAGCCTAGGGGACGGTAGAGGACCCGCAGGTCCAGGTCCGGAGCCTAGGGGACGGTAGAGGACCCGCAGGTCCAGGTCCGGAGCCTAGGGGTCGTAGAGGACCCGCAGGTCCAGGTCCGGAGCCTAAGGGACGGTAGAGGACCCGCAGGTCCAGGTCCGGAGCCTAGGGGACGGTAGAGGACCCGCAGGTCCAGGTCCGGAGCCTAGGGGACGGTAGTGGACCCGCAGGTCCAGCGTAACCCCTTAGTTTGGATTCATTGGACTCATCAGGTGTTCCGATTGATTTGTAAGGATTCAGAAACTGAACAATCAGTTCTCGGTTCAGATAAACAGTTTGGTTCTGAGTTACTTCAGTCTTTAGTTTCTGACATAAATGAAGAAAGCTGGATGTTATTAGCAGGTTTTTGACCCTCCAATATTCATGATCAGCTTTGTTCTTCTCCGTTTTGTCTCTTTGACAGAAAAAGAGACTGAGGTTGTTTGTTCTTGCAGTCGGAGTCTTTAAAACGGTTTTAGCAGTTTTTCAAAATTTCTCTGCAGAAAGTGGTTTATGTAGAGCCCAGGATGGAGTATAATTCTTTTACTGATTCGTTTATTTTGTCTTTGCTGCTGTCCTTGTGAGACTTCAGCATGATTACAACTCCACCAGTCGGACATTTAAAAGCAGTGACGAGAAGAGAAAATGAACCAAACAAAACCATCAGCTGGCTTCTTTCATTTCTCTGTAATCGCATGTTTTCATGAATTTATGGGATTTGCCAGAATCAGAAACTAATCCCTGAAATGCTATTTTGCATCTTTTTTTCAGATTGATTTGTAAAGCTGAAGTTTGGAGTACAGTTGGGAGGATAAACAGCTGGTGTCTGGAGAGCTGCATCAGTTAGTCACAGGGGAATGAAACTGTCTTTTTTGGAAGGAAAACCTTCAGATTAGTGTGGGTCATCCGTGATTCATGTCCCAGAGATGGGGAGCGGTGTTATCCCGCGTGCTCCTGCAGACCTCGTTACCTCTTGCAGAAGGGAAGCCTGCTGCTGAGTCCAGAGAGACCTCTCACCAGCGAGACCACGTTCAAACCTCAGTACGACAGGAAACTGGCCCATGCATTAAGTGCTCATCTATTTCAATGACTTTGTACCTCAGGACAAAACTATTTTGTTCTGAAGTACAAAGTAAGTAGTTTGGAGCCCAGATGTTTTTTCCTCTCTGACAGTTTCCGTTACTGGGGCTTTGAGTGCCGGCAGACTACTGATCCGATACCAGTCAGCGGTCCAAATGTCCATCGCCATCACGCGTGTCCAGTCTCTTTGTGGAAGTGCAGCTTGACCGCTGTAGTTCTGAAGCCTGATGTGCTCCGTTTGATTGACTCTAACGAAAGCCAGCTGAAAAGTAAACAACCAACCAGTTTGACGTGAGTTCATGAGAAGTTCTTTCTGAAACTCGACACCCCCTAGCGTTTTGTGACGCATAAACCTTAACGCTGAAGTAGGAACGGGCTTGACGGAGACGCGTAAACTCGTAAATCCGTCATTTTCAAGCACCAGTTGGGGCTGGCCATCCAAGACCACCAGCTCCAGTTTTCTTCATTAGTGCAGTTGCTTTCTGGCTTTCTTTGACGAGTTTCTCCCACTTTTGAGCGGCTAAGTCCAGAGTTTGCAGCTGTGGTGCGTCCGTCGTCTTTGACTTTGAAAAGCTTAGTAAGTTTGCTAATGTTTGACAGCAGATGAGGGTTTAGGAGCGGAAAGCCACAAAAGTCCGGGTTCTGGTCCCTGTGGAACACATCTGTGTTTGAGGGGTGGGCCTTACTGATGAATGGGTGAATGGGATGCCATCATTTCTCATGTCAAATGCTGCAGGAAGGTCTAGATTCAAGGTTCAAGGAAGCTGTTTGCAAACGATCTGGTTTCAGAAGAATTTGAGGAATCAAAGCTGAGTCACCAAGCTGAGCATTTGCACCTTTTTGTTTCATTTCACACCATCTGATCTAGTTGTGAGCTTGTGCTTCTTTTTGTTGCTTGGTGAAGAGCATGTTGTTGTTGTGACTGGAGGCTCTCCAGGACCAGACCAGACCAAGTCCTGTAGTGGGAACCTTCAGCTGCAGGTCCTGGAGACCAGGTGGTGCTCCTGGGCCAGGGTGTATTTTTCTCTTAATGGTCTTAATGAAGTGTGGATGAATGTGTCGAAGTGATTGTTTGCTTTTTGTAATTATGAGACAGTTTATCCCGTCTACTTGGTATTAACATGCTTTACTGCCCTGCTCTGCATACCAGTAACGATCCGCAGGTCCACTGTTTTTCTAAAATCAGCCTGTTGTTTCCATTGAATGTTTTCTCTTTCTTTCCTCTTTGTCTGACTGTAAACACTCGTCGTCCCTCGTAGGACTCCCCCCTCCTAAATGAAATCCTGCACACGCTGGCGCAGGCCAAACGCTCGCCCGACCGTGATGGACAAGTAAGTACTGGATGCCTGCTGCTGTTGGTGGGAGGGGGGTGTTGGTGTTATCCACCTTCGCCGCATGTCCCATACAGTCCTCCTGTACTTTGGACCATCAGAGGGGGTGGGTCTTCTGGCTCCAGGGTCAGGCGGTGGACTCGCCCCAGACGGCCCCAGGGTGTCGCTGTGGTCCATCCCTGACGGTCTTGTTTTCTGGTTTTATTGAAGGTTCTTGGAGGAGGAACACAGCAACATTTGGGGCCCGTTTGTGTGGTGTTCAGGGGTCATGGTTCATTGTGTGTCATTCATTTTGGTTGTCGGGCCTGAACAGTACACCTCCTGTCCTCAAGAGTTTCCAAGTCTCACCAGGGTTAGTGGTACGCGACGCGCTCCTAAAGTTTGGTTACACGTGGTGCGCCGTTACGTCCAGTTGATGGAGCGTGTGAAGATTCTGCACAAGAGAACAGAGAGGCGGCAGAAATGTCCACGCCTGACACGAGCCACAGCTCTGAAAAACAAGTCCCAAAACCTGCGACTCTATTTCCAAATAACTTCACCAGAAACGACAGAACGACAGCTCGGTGACAAGCAGGAGCTGCAAGAACAAAATGATGTATCCAGGATTGTCTGGTGTGAAGAACAGGAGGGGTCACGCGGGTGGAGCGGGTGGAGGATGGCGCCTGGGGTTATTTGTTATGGAAGAATAGCAGTGAGAACAAAGGGACAGGTTCAGGAGAAGGTACTGACCAAATGAAGATGGTAGGAATCGACCAGGATGGAGAAGAAGATAACGACAGAGGACCAGCCAGGGTTGGGTGTCGTGGAGATGGTCAGAGGCCAGATTGAGGTGGCTTGTTCACTTGATGGCTCCTCAGTTACGTCTGTGCCACCTCTGGAAACCTCAACCTCACATAATGAGCATGCAGTTTTCCTGCTGGGATTCTTCATCCTAAAATGACACCGTACTGCCGACATGATGCTAATGGTGGATGTGTGCCTCAGAAGAAGCCGCTGTGGCGGAGGAAGACGATGAAGAAGGGCTACGATGGAGACGTGGCCACCTCTAAAGGGAACAGCTGAGAGGAGACTACAAAGAAGCAGAAAGTCCTGGTTGGGTTGGCGTTCATTGACTTTTCAGCATGAAATGGAGTAGAAGACCAACAATGACCTTTTATTAAAAGAAATCAAAAAACTAAAAACGAAGGTCCCAACCTGAGTGGCTCCTCCTCAAACAGCCTCTCTGCTTCAAAAGCTGCTTCCTCCCTCACCCCAACTCTGGATTAGTGAAGTTAATAGATGCACGTATGGAACCTGCTTGGACGGACCAGGAGGTCTCCTGGACGGGTGCAGACCGAGATCCTCCCGTCCAAGAGACGTCCGTCTGCATGTCGACGAGAACTTTACCGACAGGAGATCCAAGGAAGGAAATTGGAACAGAAATGAGTGAAACTGCTGACCAGGTGACGACCCGCATCATCCCGCGCTCTGGTTTAGTGGGTAGATTTTAGTTTAGATGAGCTGTGATTCTCCCAAATTACACACACAACAACTTATGATTCAAATAAAAAATTACAAATCAAAACAAGTTCTCGCTTCACGTTTAAAATGAAAGCGTTTACTGAACCTTGTCAGAGTCCCTAAATGACCCTCAGCCGTCTCCGGACCCCGGTTCCCCAACCGTCGTCCTTTTCTAACTGGCGTGGAGCTTTTATTTTGTAGTTCTGGAGACTTCTAGCATCGCTCCGAGCGACCGGAGCTGTACTGATGTTCAGGACCTTCATGGTGGTGGCTCATGTGTGTCAGGACCGACTCTTCAGGTTCCTCTGTGTTGTCAAGTGTCGCTGTGAAACACACCGACCACGTCGTCATCCGTCCATGTTGTATGTTTTTTCTGAGTGAGTGCAGCTCTTCAAAGTGACTGAAGCTCACTGAAGCTGTGGCCATAAACAAACGTCTCCACCACTGGGAGCTCTGGTGACAGCAGCTCTGATATCTGCGGCCCCGTCGCCAAGCCCATCAGAGCTGTTGCCAGAGTGGATGGATGCAAACGTTGGCAGATAATGAGTTTATCAGATTTGCTCTGGTCGTTTCCAGAAGCAAATCACTAGATTACTGAAGTTATCTGGGCACATAAAGACTGGATCATGGAGCTAGTCTGGATGACAAGAAGACGCCAAGATGGACCCCATCCATGAAGTTCTGAGCAACGTCCCTGCAGATGGCTGTGAAACTGGGGTGGCCTCTGCTTCGACTGCTGCTCCCGTGGAAGGGTGGATGGGTGGATGGGTCCAACAGTAACGAGCTGTGCTTTTCCACCCCAGTCCACACAATCTCAATCAAATCTATTCAAAACTAGTCATTTAGCTGATTTTAGATAGTGGAGTGTAAAACCATCGCATCCATCCATCCTTTCACCCATTTTCTACAAGTCGTTGAGGTAATATTTGGATCAGAGATTTCCAGACTTCTCAGTTACCTCTTCTAGATCAACCAGGCGGAAACAAAGCAAACAGATGTAATCTCTCTAAAGTCCCGGGAGATGTCCTGGGAGGCGTCTGGTGGCCATCCTGACCTTCCCAAACCTGACTACCTGTTGTGTGAAGGGTGAGTGACTCGACTCTGAGCTGGTCTCTAGTTTGGAGAGAAGCTTCTGTTCCCAGTGAGCTAAACTGTTACGGTCTAAAGTATGACATTTACTGAAAGTTCACACATTCGTGTGGTGGTCTCATGAAAGTGCAGTTCCACCTCTGACCATCCCAGTGTCTGCCTCCACCTGTCTGTGTGGATGTCTGTTGGATACTTGCTGACACCCCGACCTGCAGTCCTCATCCCCTTGGATCACCGTCTATCCATATATCACCCATATACACAGAAGTCTAATTGGACTACTGATGATAGTTACTATTGTATCCTGTCTTGTACCTTTGACGGTGTCTCTTTGTCTCTATTCTTTCTTATTTCTTGCTCTACCCGGCTGGCCTTCGGCAGGAGGGTCCCCCCTCATGATCCAGGTCCTGATCCAGGTTTCTTCCCTCTTAAAGGGGAGTTTTTCCTGCCACTGTTTGGCTTAAGGTTTTTCTTCCACTAGGGGAGATTTTACCTGCCGCTGTTTATGTAATAATTGCTCGGGGGTCATGTTCTGGTCTCTGGAAAGATCCTGGAGACAACTAGTTGTAATAGATGCTATATAAATAAAATAAAAAACTTGAAATCATGTCATGACTTTCTTGTAGACCCCAATGCCTAGGTTGAGATTCATTCACAACATGTAAACCTTCAAACTGCTGTCAGTTGAAGTGAGGAGCTCCCATGTTCTGCTGTCAGACCTTCAGACCTGATGTTTGTAAGAGTGATGCTTTGACTCCAACCACTTCCTGGACATTGTTGACCAATCAGAACCTCTCGTTGACCTTCTTACCTCCACAGATGTTGACATTAAATTGTCTCGGAGGTTCTTTGAGGGAGCGGTTAGGGCTGTGAAGATTTTACCAAAACAAACGTAACCAGATGTTGACATTAAAGATATGTTGACTGAATAAAACGGTTCTTCTGTTGAAGCGGTATTTGCGTCAGCGACTTGGTTTGTGCCATTACTGCGTCATTGGTTTTTTGCTTTGCCACACGTCTCAGAGGTCCAATACAATCACAACATCTGCTGCCTCGTTTGTTATTGGAGATTTATGACCGTAGTGTGGTTATTTATTTGTAGATTCTTTTGTGTTTGTAGAACAACTCGATGCATTAGTTTTACTCCAAAAAAAACAAACATTTGCAGGACATTGTCAGAAGCCTCCAAGCTTTTTATGAGGCTACTTCTGAGGGATTTGTGGGGTCGTTATTGACGTCCTCCTGGATCAGTGGTGGATTTGAGACCAGATTCTGGCCAGCCACCGTAACTCGTGTCCTCTTACATAGAATTACTCTGGTTGGATTGGATTCTGGTTCTGATTGGACTTTGATTTTCAGGCAGCAGTATCAATGGACATGGAAGAAAGTGCATATGGACGTCATTTGGAGAACGTCTAACCAATCAGAGAAACAAAGCATATGACGTGGGCGGAGCAACGAGACTAGTAACAATAGAAGAAGTTCAAAACAACTGTGGTCAAGAAGGAACACTAGAGAACGCTGGTTCTTCTTAGAGGAGAAGACTTAAAGCACTTTACTAGTTAGAGCTTCAAAAACTTCATGTTGGCCCTGGTCATAAAAAAGGAACTTGGCTCTCCTTGGAACAGAGTAGAACTGTTCTAATGTCATAGATGGTCTGGTCTGGAAGGTTTCGGGGTCTGGTCTGGGTGGTTTCGGGGTCTGGTCTGGGTGGTTTCGGGGTCTGGTCTGGGTGGTTTCGGGGTCTGGGTCTGTTCTGGGTCTGGTGTGGATGATTTTGGGTCTGGTCTGGATGGTTTCGGGGTCTGGTCTGGGTCTGGTCTGGAAGGTTTCGGGGTCTGTTCTGGGTCTGGTGTGGATGGTTTTGTGGGTCTGTTCTGGGTCTGTTGTGGAAAGTTTTGGGTCTGATCTGGAAGGTTTCGGGGTCCGGTCTGGATGGTTTTGTGGGTCTGTTCTGGGTCTGGTGTGGAAAGTTTTGGGTCTGGTCTGGATGGTTTCGGGGTCTGGTCTGGGTCTGGTCTGGAAGGTTTCGGGGTCTGGTCTGGAAGGTTTCGGGGTCTGGTCTGGGTGGTTTCGGGGTCTGGTCTGGGTGGTTTCGGGGTCTGGGTCTGTTCTGGGTCTGGTGTGGATGATTTTGGGTCTGGTCTGGATGGTTTCGGGGTCTGGTCTGGGTCTGGTCTGGAAGGTTTCGGGGTCTGTTCTGGGTCTGGTGTGGATGGTTTTGTGGGTCTGTTCTGGGTCTGTTGTGGAAAGTTTTGGGTCTGGTCTGGAAGGTTTCGGGGTCCGGTCTGGATGGTTTTGTGGGTCTGTTCTGGGTCTGGTGTGGAAAGTTTTGGGTCTGGTCTGGATGGTTTCGGGGTCTGGTCTGGGTCTGGTCTGGAAGGTTTCGGGGTCTGGTCTGGAAGGTTTCGGGGTCTGGTCTGGGTGGTTTCGGGGTCTGGTCTGGGTGGTTTTGTGGGTCTGTTCTGGGTCTGGTGTGGAAAGTTTTGGGTCTGGTCTGGAAGGTTTCGGGGTCCGGTCTGGATGGTTTTGTGGGTCTGTTCTGGGTCTGGTGTGGAAAGTTTTGGGTCTGGTCTGGATGGTTTCGGGGTCTGGTCTGGGTCTGGTCTGGATGGTTTCGGGGTCTGGTCTGGGTCTGGTCTGGATGGTTTCGGGGTGGCGTGAAGCGGCCATCCCCACCCCAGCTGGACTGCTTCCAACTTCTGCTTCTGGTCGGAGGACCTTCTCCTCGGATCCTTTAATTGCTGAACCTTCAAGACAAATCTGACCGATCAGATTAACCAGAGACGCCAAATAAACCCAACTGATGCCGGTGTAAAAACGTCTGGTCGTGTTTGGGCTCGGCTTCATGTGGCGTCCCGGTGTGCCCGGTTAAAGCGTGGTGGGAACATGTGGAACGAGGCCTGCTGCCTGGAAGGTCTTCAGATGTCATTCAGGTTTGAACAAACTCACCCATGAAAGATGGTTGTTTACAGCTTCAACGTACCAACGTGAGTCGGCAAAAAGCAAAAAGGTCTTCACAATGAGTGACGTTGGTTGAGATCTACACGTAAATAAACAAATCATCCTCCTCATCCTCCTCCTCTTCTTCCTCACCCTTCTCGTCCTCCTCCTCCTTGTCGTCCTCCTCCTCCTTGCCCTTCTCCTTGTCCTCCTCGTCCACCTTCTCCACCTCGTCTTCCTCCACCTCCTCGTCCTTGTCCACCTTCTCCACCTCGACCTCGTCCTCCTCCTCGCCGTCGTCCTTGTCCACCTCGTCATCCTCCACCTCCTCCTCACCCACCTCATCTTCCTCCTTCTCGTCCTCACCCACCTCGTCCTCCACCTCCTCCTTTTCGTCCTCCACCTCCTCCTCGTCGTCCTCCTCCTTTTCGTCCTCCACCTCCTCCTCGTCGTCCTCCTCCTTTTCGTCCTCCACCTCCTCCTCGTCGTCCTCCTCCACCTCGTCCTCTACCTCCTCGTCCACCTTGTCCTCGTCGTCCTCCTCTACGTCCTTCTCGTCCTCCTCTACGTCCTTCTCGTCCTCCTACGTCCTCCACCTCGTCCTTCTCGTCCTCCTCTACCTCCTCGTCCTCCACCTCGTCCTTCTCGTCCTCCTCCACCTCCTCGTCCACCTCGTCGTCGTCCTACCTCCTCGTCCTTCTCGTCCTCCACCTCGTCCTTCTCGTCCTCCACCTCGTCCTCCACCTCCTCGTCCCTGTCCTCCTCCACCTCCTCGTCCCTGTCCTCCTCCTCCACCTCGTCCTCCTCCACCTCGTCGTCGTCATCGTCGTCCACATTGTCCTCGTCGTCCTTGTCCACCTCGTCCTCCTTCTCGTCCTTGTCCACCTCGTCATCCTCCACCTCCTCCTCATCGTCGTCCACCTTGCCGCCCTCCTCGTCCACCTCCTCGTCGTCCTCCTCGTCCTCTTCCTCCTCCACCTCTTCCTTCTCCTTCTCGTCCTCCTCCACCTCGTCCTCCTCCACCTCCTCGTCCACCTCGTCATCCTCTACCTCTTCGTCCTCCTCCCTCGTCCTCCACCTCGTCCTCGTCCACCTCCTCACCGTCGTCCTCCTCCACCTCGTCCTCCTCCACCTCCTCGTTGTCCTCCACCTCGTCCTCCTCCACCTCCTCGTCGTCCTCCACCTCGTCCACCTCCTCCTCGTCTCCTCCACCTCCTCCTCACCGTCGTCCTCATCCACCTCCTCGTCCTCCTCATCCTCCACCTCCTCGTCCTCCTCCACCTCGTCCTCGTCCACCTCCTCGTCCCTGTCCTCCACCTCCTCGTCCTCCTCCACCTCCTCGTCCTCCTCCACCTCCTCGTCCTCCTCCACCTCCTCGTCCTCCACCTCCTCGTCCTCCTCACCACCACCGTTGGTGTGCTGCTGGAGTCGGAGCAGACGCAGCAGCAGTGTGCAGCGTGACTCAGGGTGAGTTTGTGCGTGCAGGACTTTTATTTTCCAGCCGTTTGATTAGTTTATGCAGTTTAGACGCTTCCAGCTGCCATCTCATTTCTGCTGCAAGATTTTTTTTTTGTTTTTTTTTTGTTTTTGTCAGAAGTCAGTTTTGAATTATTTTTAAAAACAAGATATTAAAGTGAGTCTTAGGAATGAGGTCCCCGATTATCATGAATATCGGTCTTTATGATGGTTTTTACGCTGTGCTGCGTAAGGAGGGTCTGTTGAGGGTTCATTGTGGATGCCAACCCAGCTCTGAATTCAGTCTTTGGTTTCACGCCGTCAAACATCGTGTTCCAGTGAGAAACTCCAGTAGATGGACGTCAGCCTCAGTCTTTGTGACACATTAAAATCATTTTTGACCTCGGATCACTTCTGTTAGGAGTAGGAGCGCGTAAACACAGCTGCCGAGAATCATCTTGAGGAAATGTTTTGGTTGGGTAATTCCTGATGTGATGTAGATTTGTGAACTGCCGTCTGTTCTGTCAGCTGTTAAGATCCACAGAGCTGTCAATCACTTAAGTCCGCCCAACTGTTCCTGAGATATGTCCTTACTGAAACGGCCAGATTTATCCAAATAGACCTTTTAGAGACGGAGTTGCACTCGTTTTAAATCGGGCACATCTTTTTTCAGGAATATCAAAAAATGTCTAATTAGGGAAAGAGATAAATTCGAAAGTAATTAACTGACAGATAAACTAAAGATTGTTATCGTTGAAAACGTGACGTAATGGCTTTCTTAAAGTTTTTTTCACACGTTTATCTGCATAGAAAACCAGCTTGTGTCTTCGTGTCTTAAAGGTTTTCAGGTGTTACATTTAGGGGCTGTTGGAAAAGGGTATTTTAGATAATACGTCTGTGAACATCACTTATTAGAAAACATGAACAAATTTAAATAAATTTGTATCCTCTTTTGTTGCTTTAAATTCACAAGGATACGATCGAGCATAGTTGTTTTATTATTTCTTCTTTCCTCTGAGACTCATTACGATCGGCATTATGTGAGCGCGAGTTCCGAACATGCCGTGAATGCATCGTGACTCTAGAAGCGCGGGGCTCGGTGTGACTCTGCTCCCGCTGAGCTCCTGAACCGGGATGGAGGAGGACCGGGGGAGGGAGGCGGTGGCTCTCCGCTGAGTTTTCCCTCCTCTGACTCCGGTAGAAGGCGACAGCTCGGCGTGTGTAAATGTGGCGGCATTTGTGAGCGGAGCCGGAGCCGGGCCCGGGACCGACGCGCCGACATGAGATGCTGATGCCCGCGGGCTCGGAACGATGGACTGCATATGTATCGTCACGACTAAGGTACCGTTCGGGAGAACCCCGAACCTCCTCTAGAGTCCCGCTTTCAGAGATACGGTGGTTAACAGGAATCTGGGATTGATTCGGCGCTGACGTCATTCCCAGACTGATTTTATTTCGAAAAAGAAAGTTATTTGAATGTGTTAGTTTCATCTCCCCCGTTATAGCAAATTAACGGAGATCGATCGCGAGGTCGGAGGCGGATCTTCCACAGAAGCACGTTGTTTTGACCGATCGTTTTTCTTTGTGTTTTTGGTGCTTTAACCAAAAATGAAAGATGATCTTAATTGTAAGTGTAAGTCCTTTTTCTTTTTAAATGGGTTTTGTCATGGAAATAGTTTGATTGGCTTGTTTGATCCACAGTTCAGTCTGACAGCTGTATTGATTACTGAATGTGGCTGTGATGTAATATCATCACACCTGATCTGCAGGAAGGTGTTAATGATCTTCAAAGCACCATTCTGCATTTATACAGCCTTTTGTAAACTTTGTGTGTGGAAAGCGAATGTTTTGGAAGAAGTGATCCAGCAGCTTTCAGCCGCGGCTTCAGAAACATCCGGTCTTCAGCTGTTATTTCAAACGCTGAACATTTCTTTGAAAGTCAAGACACTCTTGTGTTTTTGTTGTTGGGAACATATCGGCCGTGTCAATTTTCAGGTTTTCTTTCTTTATTCTCAGGTGTTTGAACTGTATGTGTGAGGCTGTAAACTTCATGAACACTTTTACTTTCTTTATTGACGGATCACTGTGACATCATTGAGATTTGTAGCACAAATCCTCAGCGGCAAAGCCTCCGAGGCTTTAATCAAGGGGCTACACCCTGCTCGCCGGACACGCCCTCAGAGGAAACCCGACGGGTTCCTCCACCGACCACTAGAGGTCGGCTCTAAAAGTGAGTCGATCTCTTTTAACCTCCAACTTTACAGCAGAAATGACCACACTTGCAGCTCGGACACATCCATGTCATCTGTACAGGTGGACGCTTGTGCACCATGTCAGCGGAGGTGATATAAACCAGCTGATCTGTAACTGGGAGCGCAGGTTTTTTGAGTTGGCCGGCACACATCTCCTGGGTGGGTTCGGCATTCCTCAGTGTTCCCCAGGAAGATCTGTAGGAGGCGGCTGGTGGTCTGTACGTACATGCATCTGATTCGTTTCCGAATCTGCCACATGTTCCTCCGAGCATCGTTTGTGTTCCTGTGGTTGCTAAGCAACGCCTCCACCGGGGCCAGTGACGAGCCGACGGCTGATGTCACACGGCGACTGCGGAGGAGATTGTTGTATTGGTGGCAATTCTGAGTCGGAGGAGCTGAAAGCGGCGAGTTTTAATGGAATTATTAGACATTGCATTTATTTTTAGCCAGGCACAAAATTCACCTCCAACATCACTTTTGATATGTCAGGAAGTCTTTCTCGTGTTTAGTCCAACGATCAACCCACTACTGCGCCACAGAAGGTCGTGGACGTGAGGACGGGTGTGATCCCAGTTTGGGGACACTTTCAGCTCGCTGTACATCTGTGCGAAGAGTCGCCAGAAGCGGGAACGCAGCGTTTTCCGTCTCGGAAAAACCAGAGAAGCTGACTAACAGATCTGCTCGCAGACGGAGAGAAGCATCTGGATGTTCTCCTTCACCTCCAAGGAGCCTTCTAAGTTTTATCCTTGTAGATGTTTGTCCACGATTAGATTTCTTTAAATTTATTTCTGTGTTTTATGTTTTGCACATTTGAAAGTTTTTTATTTTATAATCTTTGTTTTCTTTCTTGATTTTAGATTAAACAAGTACAAATTTAAATATACATAAAAAAAAATAAGACATTTAAAGGGGTTGGTTCGGGTGCTTGTGAGGTGACTTCAGACTAGAACCTGAAGGAACCGTGGTCTGCTCACGTCCACGGGAACGTCGTTTTATGGACCGCGTAGACCTGAACCCTGTAACGTCTGGATCAAACCTGAAACCGGGAAAGAACAGTTTATTTGTATGAAGAGTGTACAGATTTATTTAAAAAAACAAGTGTGAACAATAATGTTCTATAATGGTGTCATTTTGACAACAAAGTTGAAAATGTTTATGAAAAATGTGTGCAACTAAAATTTATCCTCTTTTATGCTATACAAACAATTCTATATGCTGAAAAAATATATACAAAGATTACACAAGTAAATGTTTTAATTTGTCTATACAATTTCAATTAATTTAAACAGTTATTAAACTTACTTTGATAAGTTTACACTTCTGCGGGAATCTCGCCGCCTTTATTTAGTTACTAGATTTATTCACTTGCGCCTGCTGTCAGGACTTTTGAATCATCTACGTCATTGATGGCCGGAATCGTTTTGAAGCCTTTTTAATGGTTAAAGGAAATGAAAGTGTTTGGAGGCGGTTGGACGGTAGACGGTTTCACGTGGTTGGCGTTGGATCTGCAGGCTGCTGGTTCAGAGGTCCTGGAGAGAGCAACGGCTGTTCTGCAGCAGATCTTTGACGCCACGACGGTCGCCGCGACGGTTAGGAGTTTCAAGATCTGCTGCTGAACAAGGCTGGAGGAGGAGCAGCAGGTTCCACACGCGGACGAAGGGCGAGCTGCCAGCAGACTGCAGGGAGGTGAGCAGAACAGAAGGAGAGGTTGGAGAGGAGGAGGAACACAGAGGATGCTGGGAAGGCGTGGGCAGAGCTCTGACATGAAAACAAAGACGGAGGAGAGGAGGGAAATAAGCTCGCCGTTCACTTGTCTGGACCATCTGACCTCCACTGATGATGTCACGGCTGTATGGGACAGCTGGGAGTTGAACCAGCAGTTTTCTGATGGAAGTTTGGTTTTAGATCATTCATGCAACATTCATGCAGGAGCAGCAGCTCAGAAAATAAATGTTCTTCCCAG
The DNA here is from genome assembly GCA_014839995.1 of Xenentodon cancila. Taxonomy (NCBI): domain Eukaryota; kingdom Metazoa; phylum Chordata; class Actinopteri; order Beloniformes; family Belonidae; genus Xenentodon; species Xenentodon cancila. The sequence continues at coordinate 1,155,642 of CM026207.1, forward strand.
AAATGTTTTTACCAAGAACAACCAAAGTGATTCTCTGTATGGAGGAGGGAAAGCTTTAGGAAGGCCTGGATGATCTTTGTGAGATCCAGATACCAGCAGAAATCTGGCGGAGCAGCATCCAAACCAGCGTAGACAAATGTTTCAAAAATAATTGTTTTAACAGAAGAATTCTTAATAAAAACACAACAGAACACCTGCAGCTGCGGGTTGGCAGCATCCTTCTGCTGAGTAGAAATAACTAGTGGGCTGCAGATGTGGGATCTAGGGGCTGGACCCGGACCTGCAGTTCCTCTGCCAGCCTCTAGGGGCTGCACCCGGGCGTGCAGATCCTCTACCGGCCTTCAGGGGCTGGACCCGGGCCTGCAGATCCTCTACCGGCCTCCAGGGGCTGCACCCGGGCCTGCAGATCCTCTGCCGGCCTCTAGGGGCTGCACCCGGGCCTGCAGATCCTCTACCGGCCTTCAGGGGCTGGACCCGGGCCTGCAGATCCTCTGCCGGCCTCTAAGGGCTGCACCCGGGCCTGCAGATCCTCTGTCGGCCTCTAGGGGCTGCACCCGGGCCTGCAGATCCTCTGTCGGCCTCTAGGGGCTGATCCATTTACTTCTTTGCACCATCTGGTGTTTAGAGTTTTGCTCTAAATACTAGCGCAGGAAGCTCCACAACAGTGACATGTAACTTCCTGTGAGTGTCCAGGTGGAGAAGCAGCAGGACGTGGATGTTGGACTGAGCTAGCTGTCCTGGACCAGCATTATATTGGCAACCAACTGACACCAGCTGGACCACGTGAAGATCATCCACGTCTACCTCCCGCAGCTTCTGAGCAATACGATAATTTGTAAATCGTTGCAAGTTGACAAACCAGACCACCAGTCAACAGGTAGCAGGTTTACTGTGCCGTGGTTACCCGTTACTCGGCCACCCGCTGCGCTGCCGTGGTTACCCGTTACTTGGTCATCACACATCCCAGTGTAGCTCTGCTTCTCCTCATTTCAGCTGTGGCAGCTCTCCTTTCAGATGTCATTTCAGCATTGACGCTTGAAATAAGGACGTTTGAATGTATTTAAGGAAACAATAATATACTTGATAAGTGAAAACCAGCCTGTTCCAAGATTTTTTTTTTTTTTTTTTTTTGTCAACCAAGTGAACCGCTGCAGTCATGCATCCTCTTACTTCAGGTTACTGTTGACTCTGCAGCAGTTTTTTTGCTGCAGATTTTCCTCCAGTCTCTGAGCCTCCACCAGCTCCTCTTTATCTCTGTTGGTATTTATGCTGATGGAGGATCTCTGCAGCTTCACAGCCTTTTGAACTCAGCTGTCATATTTGCAGTTGCACGTGCTGAATCATGATTCTCTGGCAGTCGAGGGGAGAGGAGCGAACACCAAGGAATGTCTTTTGTTGACATGAGTCATCTCCATCGGCAAACTGCTCTGAAAACAAACATCAGAAATGGATCCGGCCCTGCGGTTCCTCTACAGACCTCTAGGGTCTGGATCCTCTGTCGGCGTTTCCCGTCTGAGTTCATCAGTGTGTCTCACAGTTGTAGAGGAATTCTGGTCCATCCTTCTTCGTTCTTGGATTTTTAAAGGTCAAGATCTCGGTTATTTTTTTTTTTAATGTAGCTCTTCTGCTGTATTTAGGATCAATTTCTGTCACTGGACCCATTTTGACCCAAGCTTTAGCTGTCGGACAGACGTCCTCCCGTTTGTCTCTAGAAGACTACACCCCCTCAGTGACCTGACAGGTGTCCAGGTCCAGACCATCGTCCCTCCACCACCGTGCTTGATGGTGGGTCTGAGGCATTTCAATTTCAATTCAATTTTATTTATATAGCGTCTATTACAACACAAGTTGTCTCCAGGATCTTTCCAGAGACCAGAACATGACCCCCGAACAATTATTACATAAACAGCGGCAGGAAAAAACTCCCCTTTAAGAGGGAAGAAACCTGGACCAGGACCTGGATCATGAGGGGGGACTCTCCTGCCGAAGGCCAGCCGGGTAGAGCAAGAAATAAGAAAGAATAGAGACATAGAGACACCGTCAAAGGTACAAGACAGGATACATTAGTAACTATCATCAGTAGTCCAATTAGACTTCTGTGAATATGGGTGATATATGGATAGACGGTGATCCAAGGGGATGAGGACTGCAGGTCGGGATGTCAGCAAGTATCCAACAGACATCCACACAGACAGGTGGAGGCAGACACTGGGATGGTCAGAGGTGGAACTGCAGGTCAGCAAGCAGCTCCTGAGGTTCTGGTCTGCAGGACATGCAAAGAAGAGGAAAAGAAGGGCCAGACAAGCACAAAAAACTACAAGAACAATGGACCACAATTAAGTTTATGGGATATTGTTAATAAATGAGGGTTGAGGTGAAGCAGAGACAGAGAAGACAAAGAGAAACAGAGAAGGTGAAAGGCACCACTCAGTGGATCATGTTGGTGCCCCCCTGCAGCAGAGGCCTATAACAGCATATCTACACCGAAGCTGTTTAAGATGAGCTGCTCTAATCTGGTCCTGCAGCTGCAGCTTTGACTACTGGCCCTGACACATTAAGGTACTAAATGTACACTAACTATATGCTTTATTAAACAGAAATGTTTTAAGTTTAGTTTTAAAGGTGGAGGTGGTGTCAGCCTCCTTAACCCAAACTGGAAGTTGGTTCCAGAGTGATGGTGCCTGATAACAGAAGACCCGTCCTCCAGATCTACATCTGGATCTTCTAGGAACTACGAGTAAACCTGCACTCTGAGAATGGAGAACTCTATTAGGAACGTACGGTTCTATCAGGTCTTGCAAATATCGCGGCGCTAGGCCATTTTGGACTTTATATGCCAGTAATAAAATTTTGAATTGGATTCTAAATTTTACAGGGAGCCAATGGAGGGAAGCTAAAACTGGAGAGACGTGGTCTCTCTTGTTGGTTCCTGTCAGCACTCGCGCTGCTGCATTTTGGATCATCTGGAGGATCTTCAGAGAATTACTTGGACATCCAGCCAACAACACGTTACAGTAATCTAGTCTAGAAGATACGAACGCATGAATTAGTTTTCCAGCATCACTCTGGGAGAGGATGCTCCTGATCTTTGTGATATTACGGAGGTGGAAAAACGCAGTTTTACAAACCTGATTAATATGCTGTTTAAATGACAAATCCTGATCGAAAATAACGCCAAGGTTTCGCACAGTTTTACTGGAGGCCATCGCAAGACCATCTAATCCCTTCCGAAGCTGTTTGGACCACAAACAACAATCTCTGTTTTATCAGAATGTAGGAGTAAAACATCAGTGGACATCCAGTCCTTGATGTCCTGAAGACACATCTGAAGTTTGTCTGATGGTTCTGTTTCATCTTCATAGACAGATACAGCTGCGTATCATCAGCATAACAATGAAAATTAATGCCGTGGTTCTGGATAAAACTTCCCAAGGGCTGCATGTATAAACTGAACAGGATTGGCCCTAGCACTGAACCCTGCGGGACACCATAGCAGACCCTCGTCTGTACGGAAGAAACCTCTTGAACATGAACAAACTGGAATCTATCAGACAGATCTGATTTAAACCAATCTAGAGCTGTCCCTTTAATCCCAACAACATACTCTAGTCTCTGCAGTAAAATGCTGTGATCTATAGTATAGAAAGCAGCGCTGAGGTCCAGCAGAACCAGTATGGACACTAATCCATCATCTGAGGCCATAAGAAGGTCATTGGAGACTGGAACCAGTGCTGTTTCTGTGCTATGATGCATCTGAACCCTGACTGAAGAACTTCAAATAGATCATTTCTATACAAATGCTCACACAGCTGCTGCAACGACCTTTTCCAGAATTTTAGAGATAAATGGAAGGTTAGAAATCGGTCTATAGTTAGATGAAATGTCTGGATCAAGAGAGGGTTTTTTAAGTAATGGTTTGATTACTGCGACTTTAAAAGCTTGTGGCACATATCCTAAGACCAGGGACAAGTTGATCTGTTCCAGTATTGTCGGTCCAATAAGAAAGAAAACATTTTTAAGTAGTCGAGTAGGGATGATTTACATCTATTGAAGACTGAGGTCAGCTCAGAGAGACAGGAACCAAACAGTCTAGAGTCAGGTCAGGGAGGTCTACAGGAACAAAACAGTCTAGAGTCAGGTCAGAGCATAAGGGAGTCGCCGAGGTTGAAGAAATTCCCACAGCCACTGCCGGGAGGGCCTGGCCGATTTCCTCTCTAATTCTGACAATTTTATTGCTAAAGAAGCTCATAAAGTCTTCACTACTGAGAGCTGCAGGGATGCACGGCTCAACAGAGTTGTGGCTCTTTGTCAGCCTGGCTACAGTGCTGAACAGAAAACGTGGGTTATTTTTATTATCCTCTATTAACACTGAATAATAGGCTGTTTTAGCTTTGCAAAGCGATTTTTTTTTTAATATAGTATTAGACTATCTTTCCATTTCTGCTGGTCTTGTCCAAACATGGTTCTGGACATGAAGGCCAGACTCGTCCACTTTGGTCTCACCTGTCCAGAGGATGTTGTTCCAGAATTCTTCTGACTTGTCAACTTTAGTTGTGGCTCCATGTTCTTTTTAGACCGGAGATGTCCAGCCCTGGGAAGATGGACTGTCTTGAATGTTTTCCACTCGCTTTCCAGGCAGCAGTGGCTCCTCCTACATTTTGCTAACTTGTATGCGTTGGAAGTGTCCTCCGTCCGTCGGCTCCAGATGTGGTGACATCAGGCGTTGCTGAACTGAATTGTGTTTTGGAGGCGTCCCAGCTCCATTGGATGGTTTCCCTCAGCTGTCAGGACCATCAGCGGCCAGATGGGGGAGCCACAGCCAGGTTCGTGGCTGTGCAGGAATTGTGGGTTCCACGCCTCGTGGTGGGAGCGTCAAAAGTTGGGGAATGTTTGGATTTTCCCTCTCAGAGGTGAGCGTACATCACTTTGCAGATACACGGCTACTGCTGGTCATTGAAGTCCATTGGGGGCGGGACAGTTTACAGCAAGCGGCTCAACGGTGTGGTGAGTGGGAGGAAATGTGATTGGTTGGTTGTCAGCATGAGGGAGGGTCTTCTGATGATCAGTTCGTCGATGATGATGAGCAGCACCTGGTTGTTGCTCATGCAGGTTGTCAGGGGGACTTGGTGCCTGTGTATTTTTACCTTTTGAAATGTATTAATTAATAAATAATTAATACTAACATCAACTGTTAAAGACCAATAAAGGTGGTAGCAGTTGCAAACAGTTAAACTGTGGCTTCTTTTCTTCTTGCCTCAGTTTGGGTGAACATTACCGGGGACCTGCTCTGGTCCTTCAGCTCTGCTCTCATGAAGCTTCTTCTTTCTGGTGCAACTTTATACCGTTTTGATTACTTTCCTTCTTCTTTTTTTTCCCCACATTCTTTTTTTTTTTTTTTTTTTTTTTTTTTTTTTCCTCTCCTGTGAATCTTGTGGTCGCCTTTCAGTACAACACTGACTTTCCACTCATGTCTCACCACCGTTTCCAGTCGACTCAGCGCTTCTGGGTTGCTGATGGTGCTTCGTCAGGCCAGTGATGTCACTGCAGTCGGATCATGTTTCAGTCCTCCAGGTGGATCGGAGCTGAACTGACGGTTTCCTAGTATTACTTCACTTCTGTTTAGTCAGTTTTGTTGCTTCCATTGTCTTTACCGTGTCTGGAGTGTTTAGGAGGCCCCCCAGCTCCTCTGGATGGTTTCCCTCAGCTGTCAGGACCTTCGGCGGCCAGCAGGGGGAGCCACCTCCACAGACATGAAATCTGACAGGAAGGAAATCACCCTTCATGTTTTGCAGTGATTCCCAATCACACCCCATCACGACATTTATATTTTATTATCTGAAGTGATGCTGTTTTGTATTTGTCATGTATAGTTGAGTCTGGATTGCAGCATCAACCTCATCATGGGGGTGAAGATCCGCTGTTGCAGGTTCAAATCTCTAATACGAAGTTGATTCTTGCTTGGAACTCCGGTTTTGTGATGCATTTAAGAAGAAAAACAACATCCAGCTTTGCTCTGTGTCTGAGCAGCCAAATCAGACTTTTCCCAGAACTAAACGTATCTTTGAAATCCCCTGCCAGCTGGTGATTTATGTCATTTATATCATGTCATATCACCCAGTTGTCACAGATGTTGAATCTAATTCATGGAGACGAAGAGATTTGTGATGTTTTTGATGTCAGCGGGTTTCTAGTGGCGGTTTTCAGTGATGCTCCGTAGTCACGCGTTTTTCTGGTCTGGTTTTTCTGATCGCTCAGCTGCTTGGCCCTGTAGACCGGGGTCACGTGAGGCCGCCTGAAAGCCTGTTCTAGTCTGAGGCTGGTTTCAGAAGTGGACTTCTGTGTGAACGGCAGCAGAGTAAATTTAGACCACGGCCGTCACGTCTGGCGCCGTCAGCTGTGATCACGTCACTGCGCCGCTGCACTGTACATTCATGCGTGTGCATGTGTGGGAGTCCAGCGAGTGCGAGCGACGTACGAGTCTAGATCCAGCAGCTCACTGATGGACGCTGATGGCTGCACACGACGTGTTGTGGTTTTCAGGTGTCCACAGGTAACTGGGACAGGGACCAAATCCTGTTCCAGTTCACCGCAGACGCTGTGGTACTGGACACGCCCCCTGTGATGTCACACAGCTTTCAGAAGCGTTTGAATAGATGCACCAAAGGTCCGTCTTCCCCCAACAGAACCGTGTCTCGGTCCAGTAGATGGTGAGGTGTTCTAGAGTGTTCAGGTTCAGACTACGTGAATCCAGCTCTAAAAGAGGAAGACTCACTCAGATTTCTGCTGTCTTCATTTACTCTGATCTGATGATATTTATTCAGCATTTTACACATTTTTAATCACAGATTCATCCAAATACACATTGAAATCGCTGAGACGAACTGATTTTAGGTTGGATATGTAGGTGGAGGCGGAGTCTCAGGGATCCCAGGTGTTGAGCGTTTAGTTTGGGTGATTGGTTGTAAACGTTCCTGGTCTCTTGGGGTTCTGAGTGACCAGTTGAGGACAAAAACACCGTTGGAACCAGTAATCGGGAGGAGCTCTCACTGAAACCACAACGCACACATAATGATTTAACGTCAGAGCTGCTTCTCTCGGCTAATGTTGGTCCTCTTCACGCTGAGTGACTAACAGCTGTGGAGGAGGGCGACAGACGGTGGGTGGAAGAGAGAGTGCGTGTGTGTGTGTGTGTGTGTGTGTGTGTTCAGAAAGAACATTTCAAACTGAACCGATGGAGTGGCTCGGAGGTTTCTGTCGTCTCCATCCAGGAGCACATCTGAATCCTCATCACTTCCACAGATGGTGTCTGATTCCTTTACTGAGGATCAAATTCAGCCGGAGACACAAAAACCTGGAACAAGAAGCTCAGCAGCAGGTTAGTCTGAGCTCCTCTGATGGAATCAAAGCTGATCAGTTTCAGCTTTCTGGTACAGGAGTTGATCTAAACACCAGCATCCTGCTTCCAGGTTGAAGCCAGGTCCTCGACTGACCACTAGGGTCTGGATCCAGACCTGCAGGTCCCCGACCGACCGCCAGGGTCTGGATCCAGACCTGCAGGTCCCCGACCGACCGCCAGGGTCTGGATCCAGACCTGCAGGTCCCCGACCGACCGCCAGGGTCTGGATCCAGACCTGCAGGTCCCCGACCGACCGCCAGGGTCTGGATCCAGACCTGCAGGTCCCCGACCGACCGCCAGGGTCTGGACCCTGACCCTAGTGGGAGGACCTGCAGGTCTGGAATTGACAAAGTGGATGAGGATAGGCTGGTCTGGCCTGCACCCCCCAGATCCTGGACTTGCAGTGAATGACGGGTGGATGAATTGATGGAGGATTCCTGAAGAGATGGGTGGATCGCTCAGGCTCCTCCTTATTTTTACTCTTTTGCACATCTTCCTCATCACCATCTATATACTTAGCTCCCATTTTCCCGCCTTTTCCCGCCTCCTCTTCCTCTGTCCCACATCACTCTACTTTCCCTCAGGTTACACCCCCTACTCTCTCGCTCACTGTGTCTCTCGTTCAACCCTCCTCGTTTCCTATGAGTCATGTGACCAGTCCCCCCCCGCCCCTCCCATCTCTCCCCAGAGACCAATCACACCCCCACAGAGAAAACACACACACACACGCGGCGGCGCTCAGTCGCTCTCTTCATCATCCTCACTCAGACTACAGAGGAAGAGGAGGACAAACAGGAGACCCAGGGAGATAGGAGGTCAAGAGGGAGGGAATCTGATCTACCCGAGGAGGGGGAGGCAGAGGAGTGGGGGGAGGTTCTCCCCGAATGAAGGAAGAGCTCCGGGAGTCGTTTCCTCCCCGCCGTGATGGAGCGATGCAAGGAATGAGGGCGGATGGTGAGAGCAGGGAGCAGCAGCAGCAGCAGCAGTGGAGGAGGAGGAGGTGGCGAGGCAGGAGGTGGAGAAGGAGGAGGAGGTGGAGCCGCTGCCGCGAAAGGCAGGCAGCGCGGGAGGAGCCGCCAGCACTCCCGCAGGAGGCGGCGGCTCTTGGCCAACTGCCCCGGTGCCGAAAAGATGTCGGCCGGCATGAAGAAAGTGGAGTGCTTCTCGCCCATGCTGTGCCACTGCAAGGTGGCCTGCACCAACAGCACCATCTCCCTCATGTTTGGCTGCAAGGTGGGTGGAGGTGTCCGGAGGAGGGGGGCGTGCTTGGAGCGGCGAGGATTGGGGGCATGGGGGTTTGTTTTTGTTTGAAAAGTTTTTGAAGTTTGTCAGAAATGAGAAATCTCACAGATCCACTGAGCAGTTACTTGACTTTAAAAGTATTTTAAGTCAGTGTTACAGTTTATCCCTTTAAGCCTGAGTCGTGAAACGCGAGTGTTCTAACAGTAGTAAATACAAATACACTTGAAAACACGCGTGGGCAACACCAAGTACCCCTTCACTGCTTCAGTAAGATTTAAAAGCTGCAGACAGGTGCTGATCACCATTGATGAACTGATCAGCAGTAGAAGCAGATGTTTTGACAGCTTGCTGGTCTGGAGCATACAGGTGTGTGCTAACACAACACAGAGAGGGAAAGACATCAGCTATGGTCTCAAGCCTGAGTAATGCTTTGATGTAGCCGCTATGCATGTAAAATATCTTGTTTTGTTTATATTTGATATATATGTCATTTAACCAAACTCTAGCTGAACAGCAGATTCTATTCCGCAGTGTTAAGCGGGGAACGGCGCGGCGTGCCCTTCGGCGTGCTTTACACTGCCGGCTCCATGCTGAAGAACAAACCAGGTTTTTGAGGAGTAATCTCATATGCTAGCAGCTGTTCATCATTAGAGCGACCTGGGCTGCAGGTACCAGTCGGGGGAACGCTCTGCAGCATACTTGTGTTCAAACATTGATTTTGTCGTATCTGAGCAGGCGAACACGTATATGTGCATAAATCTACAGCATCTCAACCAGGTTCACGTCTGCACTTTCACCAGGTCGTTCCAAAACCTGGATTCTTTTCTTCTCTGTTGTTGTTGTTTCTGGGATCATTTCCTGTCACATGATCCAGTTTCAGGCAGTCTTGGGTCGCTGACAGGTCCAGCTCCAGACCATCACCCCTCCACCACTGTGCTTGACAGTGGGTTTGTGGTGTTTCTGCTCAAACGTTGTTTGGTCTTCTGGTTTTCTCCAAACATGGTTCTGGACATTTCTCTCGTTTATATCTAAATGTTGTTGGTTTTTTCTTCTTCTTTTTTTTCTAATTTTTTTTTTTTTTTGCGTTCCTGGAAACGACCCGTTTGTGCTGTCCAGAAGTCCTTTAGAAACGGTGACGGTGCTGCACAACCACGAGACTCCACAGCTTAAACCAAACGACTCCTGTTGCTTAGGTCGATCTTTTATGCTGTAAGTAATATGAATAAATACATGGCAGCATGCCGACTGATGTAAACAGATGTCTGTGTCGAAGCATCAGAAACCATCCCACTGAAACCTTGAAATCGTTGGTGCTTCCTGCTGCGAGCCTGTCAGACGTTGCTGAGGGGAAACCCACTCCTGCTATCACTGATGGAGCTGATGCTCCATGATTGGCTTTCCCTGTTGTCTCCACCTCTGTGAAAGGCCCAATCAGGGGCTCCGTGTGCAGCAGCACCGGTCGTCTGGTTGGTTGCATGGAAGCGCTGGTGGCAGGCAGATGTGCACGTGCATGTATGATGTACATGTGCTACGCAGGGAAACCCCAACAAGCCAATGCAGAGTCTTGCAGCACATCTGGTGTCAGCGGAGAGGCTGCAGGAAGGAGATCTGGAGGTCTTTGATGGTCTTTGATGATTTTGTTTCTTGAAAAGCTGATGAATCCATGATTGAATCACTCTTTTTGATCTCACGCTGCAGGCAGGTGGGCAGGTGATGACCTAAACTCACTCAATAGAAACATGAGACGGGACAGGTGAAGATCAGATTCCTCACATGTAAGAAGGAAGCTAGAGGACGGAGATGTGGTAGAACTGGTCTAAACCGAGGAGTTTTTCTCCGCCTGTCTACATGCGCGTCTGAGCGCACGAGTGGACTCAGTCAGTCAAGGCTCAGTCTGGCTTTACGCTCTGTACGGTCTTTGGTGCAATGAAGTTTAAAACCTCAGTACAGAATCAAACATGGGCATACAGACATCCATCCACATCGAGGCCATCAAGTTCATCCAAGGAATAAGAGTCTTTCCAAGCAGCAGAAAACTGTAGAGGAGTCAGAGTTAAAAACAGAGAGAAGGTGCGGAGTCCGGTGGAGGCTGCAGGCAGTCAGCAGGGAAAAGAAACGGGTGGATGTGGCAGATTTCAGTTATTTGTACATTCAGTCCATATGACGGTACAAGATCCCAGACGTGGCCTTTTTTGTGCGTGGGCTCTGAGACGGACCAGCCGTCTGGTCTCACTGCAGACGTGCCCGATGAAATCGCCAACAATTAAAAAGTCATCATATCGAGAACGACACCCAACACAAAGTTTGCAAAGTCCTGTATCGTCTTTGTTCTCCGCGCAGTGGTCTGTCGCCCAGCGACATTTAACAGTCGCACCAGCTTCTACCTAAGTTGGAGCTCAACACTGGAGCAGCTGGACCGCTGGACTAGAAAGGATGATTTAAATGCGGATGCCAGTCCTCCACCTTTGCCGGTAGTGAGAGGGGAGCGGAAGAAACTAGATCCAGGCGGCAGGAAGATCACCTTCACGGAGCCAGGTTGCAGCATGAAAAACGTTTTATTTGCAACAGATCTCTCATTCAACAACGCCAGATGGAGATTAAAAATGCCAGATGGTGAAGCACACTTCAGTCTGCGGAGGTTCCGATGGTCCACGCCGCGTCTCCCGGTCACGCCAGCTGGTTGGAGGAAGCAACACCTGATCGTTGTCCACTAAACCGCTGACGCCGTCAAAGCCACAGGCGTCGGGGAGCACTGGCCGGATCCATCGGTCCAAGAAGTGCAGATTAATGCAGCGATCAGACCCACGATCATATCTCAGAGGGCCTGGAGTCCACCCCATCAGTCCAGGTCTACATCGTCCACGGTTTGACCTTCCAGACCAACCCAGGCCCGGTCTTGGCAGTCTCTTAGTACAGTTAACAGCACCAGACTAAACTTTAATGATTGTACTGTTTGTCTTTATTCACCGTTTACAAGTCCAGAGGGACGGCCAATCAATGAAGACTCCGCCCCTAATTGAGTCACCGTTGGGGCCGGCCCGTCGTGGTTATAGATGAACTGCAGTTTTCTTCACTGCGGGTTTGTGTCGTCTCCTCTTCGTTCAGAGCCGTGCTCCACCCTCTGAATGTTTGTCTGTGAATGGATCACATGACTGCTGGTCCAGGTTTTGATCCGTATCCGGTCTGCAGATCCGCCGCTCATTGACCCTTTGATCACAGGCAGTCTTAAGTCCATTGATCGGGCCCATCGACCGCTCTTCCCAGACGCAGACTTGATGGATTGGATTGAACCGGATGTAAGCTGTTGTGAAGCCGTAAACGCGTTAACGAGCTGCTGGCGTTTCGAACCCGACTTGGTTTGACACGTAAAGCTCCAGTTCGGTAAAACCCCTCCAGCCACACCCTTTTGTCTAAATTTAAAGCATTTCCTGGGTTCCCCACACTGTTGATGATTGATCCAGGTGTATTTGACATTGAAATCCAGATGTTTAGACAGATTTGATCAGAATTGATGTAAAGTCATTTTTATTTAGCATCAGGAGGTTGGCAACGGCTAAGTCAGCCTAGCTAAAATGTATAAGTGTAATTGACGTAAGGTGGGCGTGTTCCGCTTCATAAAACGTGACATCATAGGGGGGGGGGTGTCCAGTTCTACGGGTCACATGGGCAACAACAAACAGGTGTAGTACAAACGAGGTCATTAATGTGGGCGGGACCAAATAAGGCGTGAACGTCTGAAGCGCCCCGCTGAGGTCTGACATGCCGCCGCGTTCAGCAGCTGAGATGAAAATCCACTGCAGGTGTTGTTTAAGTCTGACGGTGACCGAGAGTCATTAAATGTTCCCCAAAACTGGATGTTCGCATGATTAAATATCCAGAAGTGCGAGGATCCGCCTTCAGCCCTGGTTTTGTTTCCTTGAGCGTTGTACAGTCAGTCTTGGGTGTAAATTTGCGGCGATGTTTCCACTTCCATCAATAATCTCTCTCACTGTAGAACAATTGAGTCCAAATGATTTGGAAATGTTTTATAGTCATTTTGCAGATTGATATGCAGCGTGTCTAAGACAATTGCTGATATTGTTCCCTCTTGACATTGTGTTAACACACACTATAGAGGTCTGCACACTAATGGTGATCACCATAAAATCTTTTTGTCCTGACACAACAGCAGCTGTAGATACGGAAAATAAAACAGATTTTTTTCACCATCTCCACCCTTGCATTCCTCTTCATCACACCCCCGAATCAGCCACCTCCTCCTCCTCCTCCTCCTCCTGAACATCCTGCTTCATCCCCTTAGTGGTGTTGCTGCTATTTATAGCATCATTTGGCAGGCTGGAGTCGGCATTGTGCCTCCTCCTCCTCCTCCTCCTCCTCCTCGACAGCTCTGAGACGTGAGGAGGAGGATGTTCTCTTCATCACAGTAGCATCACCGGAACCCTCTCTGCCTCCCGTTTCCACACTCTTCCTCAGTGAGTGGGCTCGGTGTCTGTCTGGAGGACTGCAGCAGCCACTCAGCTCGTGATGCGTTCACTGACTCCTCTGTGTCTGTAACCTGTAATCAGATCATCCGGTCACTTCCGGTGCTGAGTCTGTGCTCGTTTTGCCTCCTGATGCATCTCCGTCTGTCACTTGCTGCTCAGCTCCAGTCCAGGAGGCTAAAACACGGTCATGTCAGGGTTTCGCTTGAAACTGGATAAAGGTCCCCAGGGTTTATAAAATCACTGCAAATGTTGACCTCAGCTGTTTGTAACAAGTCTCTTTTCCTGAAGTTAACCAAACTAAAAACTGACCCAAAGTTTGGCTTTGGTGATCGGATTTGTGACGGGGCCTCGTGTTTTGTGTGTCTCGCTGCACTTCGTCTGGTGATGGCTCCAGCCTTGGTTGACCTGGCCAGCACAGGTGTGACGAAGGGCCCGGTGGCCGGTCCGATCCAGGATAATCCCGTCCACATGTAGATTACATGCAGCAGCTCTTTGAATTTGCTACTGCTGATGGTTGATGGTTTTTTTGAGCTTTGCAGGATTTCTCTAATCTGCTCTCCCGTGTCGCACACTGGAACGTCCAGCAGAAACGAAGCAGGATCACGGTTCATGATCACATCAAAACGACTCCTAAAGCACCTGCTCTGAATCTAAATGAACCACAAACATGCTGCTTTTAAGCCACACTCTTGTTTTACCGGAGCTTTTCTTCATGAAAATAGCTTCTATAAGGACTTCTCCAGGAGGCTGCTTCCAAGAACCTGTAGTAGGAACACTGCGCTTCCTCTACTGACCACCAGGTTCCGGATGCAGACCTGCAGTTCCTCTACTGACCACCAGGTTCCGGATGCAGACCTGCAGTTCCTCTACTGACCACTAGGTTCCGGATGCAGACCTGCAGTTCCTCTACTGACCAGTAGGGTCTGGATCCAGACCTGCAGTTCCTCTACTGACCATTAGGATCTGGATCCAGACCTGCAGTTTCTCTACTGACCACTAGGTTCCGGATGCAGACCTGCAGTTCCTCTACTGACCACTAGGTTCCGGATGCAGACCTGCAGTTCCTCTACTGACCAGTAGGGTCTGGATCCAGACCTGCAGTTCCTCTACTGACCACTAGGTTTCGGATGCAGACCTGCAGTTCCTCTACTGACCACTAAGTTTCGGATGCAGACCTGCAGTTCCTCTACTGACCATTAGGGTCTGGATCCAGACCTGCAGTTCCTCTACTGACCACTAAGTTTCGGATGCAGACCTGCAGTTCCTCTACTGACCATTAGGGTCTGGATCCAGACCTGCAGTTCCTCTACTGACCACTAGGTTTCGGATGCAGACGTGCAGTTCCTCTACTGACCATTAGGGTCTGGATCCAGACCTGCAGTTCCTCTACTGACCATTAGGGTCTGGATCCAGACCTGCAGTTCCTCTACTGACCATTAGGGTCTGGATCCAGACCTGCAGTTCCTCTACTGACCACTAGGTTCCGGATCCAGACCTGCAGTTCCTCTACTGACCACTAGGTTCCGGATCCAGACCTGCAGTTCCTCTACTGACCATTAGGATCTGGATCCAGACCTGCAGTTTCTCTACTGACCACTAGGTTCCGGATGCAGACCTGCAGTTCCTCTACTGACCACTAGGTTCCGGATGCAGACCTGCAGTTCCTCTACTGACCACTAGGTTCCGGATGCAGACCTGCAGTTCCTCTACTGACCATTAGGATCTGGATCCAGACCTGCAGTTCCTCTATTGACCACTAGGTTCTGGATGCAGACCTGCAGTTCCTCTACTGAGCACTAGGTTCTGGATGCAGACCTGCAGTTCCTCTACTGACCACTAGGTTCTGGATGCACACCTGCAGTTCCTCTACTGACCACTAGGTTCCGGATGCAGACCTGCAGTTCCTCTACTGACCAGTAGGGTCTGGATCCAGACCTGCAGTTCCTCTACTGACCACTAGGTTCCGGATCCAGACCTGCAGTTCCTCTACTGACCACTAGGTTCCGGATCCAGACCTGCAGTTCCTCTACTGACCACTAGGTTCCGGATCCAGACCTGCAGTTTCTCTACTGACCAGTAGGGTCTGGATCCAGACCTGCAGTTCCTCTACTGACCATTAGGATCTGGATCCAGACCTGCAGTTCCTCTACTGACCACTAGGTTCCGGATGCAGACCTGCAGTTCCTCTACTGACCACTAGGTTCTGGATGCAGACCTGCAGTTCCTCTACTGACCACTAGGTTCTGGATGCAGACCTGCTGTTCCTCTACTGACCACTAGGTTCCGGATGCAGACCTGCAGTTCCTCTACTGACCACTAGGTTCTGGATCCAGACCTGCAGTTCCTCTACTGACCATTAGGATCTGGATCCAGACCTGCAGTTCCTCTACTGACCATTAGGGTCTGGATCCAGACCTGCAGTTCCTCTACTGACCATTAGGATCCGGATCCAGACCTGCAGTTCCTCTACTGACCACTAGGTTCCGGATGCAGACCTGCAGTTCCTCTACTGACCACTAGGTTCTGGATCCAGACCTGCAGTTCCTCTACTGACCATTAGGATCTGGATCCAGACCTGCAGTTCCTCTACTGACCATTAGGGTCTGGATCCAGACCTGCAGTTCCTCTACTGACCATTAGGATCCGGATCCAGACCTGCAGTTCCTCTACTGACCACTAGGTTCTGGATCCAGACCTGCAGTTCCTCTACTGACCATTAGGGTCTGGATCCAGACCTGCAGTTCCTCTACTGACCATTAGGGTCTGGATCCAGACCTGCAGTTCCTCTACTGACCACTAGGTTCCGGATGCAGACCTGCAGTTCCTCTACTGACCACTAGGTTCCGGATGCAGACCTGCAGTTCCTCTACAGACCACCAGGAACCCTGGATCCAGCGTCTGATCTTTGTTATAGGAAGCGTTTTAACTCTGCTCAAGCTGTGTTCGCTCTCTGAACCTCCAAAGACGTCTCTCTGCTGTTGGACTCGCCTTCATCCGCCTGCCTGGAAGCTGTCCGGTTATGTAACTGCAGCGTTCAGACGTGCACCTGTCAGACCGAACGCCTCCTCATGCAGACACCATCCAGATGAGTCAGATGTGACTCACGGAGATGTGCAGCGTTCGGATGACGGGCCTGGAGGAACGCCGCGAGTCTCATTGCAGCTTATGTCTCAGATTTCCTGCAGAGAGCAGTTCTGTGATTCGACGTTTGGTGGTGAAATGCACTTTGGGAGTTAGTTTCTTTTCTGTCAGAGCTGTTGGTCATCTTCATGGATGACACAGCTCCTGTTGGTAAAGAGCAAACTCTTCAAAGATGAAATCTGTTCCTGGAACGTCTGAAGAAGGCTCACACTCAGTCGCGAACGTCTGTGAAGCTGTATCCGAAGACCGGAGTCGGGTTGATCTGTTGGATTTTTAGAGGTGGGGGCCAACAAGCAGGACTCTGATTGGATCTTTCCTGAAGTGACCTGAACCGTCTGTTCTCGTGACTGAACATTCCATCTTAATCCTTCAAGCTCTTATAGTTTGGTACCTGAAGAACCTAAAAGACACTGTTATGAATAAATGTACATAAAGGCTGA
Source organism: Xenentodon cancila (assembly GCA_014839995.1). Taxonomy (NCBI): domain Eukaryota; kingdom Metazoa; phylum Chordata; class Actinopteri; order Beloniformes; family Belonidae; genus Xenentodon; species Xenentodon cancila. Next base: position 1,172,345 of record CM026207.1, read on the forward strand.
TTTTTGAAAGTCCATGTAAACATTCGTCCTCATAGAACCTCTCTGTTCCCCAGCAGGAAACTGTCTTGGTCCAGTAGACAGTGAGATGTTCTAGAAAGGGTTTCCAGATAGATGTGAGCTGTAAAAGTGGAGTCTAAATGAACCATCTCACGTGAAGGTGTGAGATGCTCCTGTCAGATGCTGCTCGGGGCTCGTTAACCCACCTGTCTGCTCTGCTCTGCTCGTCTTCTGCAGAAGTACCGGCACCACGATGAGGACTCGTCCCCCCCGGAGCACAGCTCCCCCCAGCTGACGGAGGAGGCGGGCGGGCCGGAGCTTGTCCAGGTAGCAGAGAAGAACCTGTCGCAGATCGAGAACGTGCACGGATACGTCACCCACGCTCACATCTCACCCATGAAGGTAGGAGGCGGAGTCAGAGCCACCTTTTCTAAAGGTTGATGCAAACTAACGAGCTCCTGCGCGAAGCCACGCCCCCTCCGGTGTCTGCTCCTGTCATCTGTTCATCTTTGTTCATGTTTACACGTTTGCCAGTCATCGTTCCGTTTTTCCTTCTGTCATTAATTGGTTTTAAAATGATCACATGATCCAAACCTGAATAAACGCTCGTGTTGAATAAACGTGTTCACAGCGGGACGATGAGGGCTGTCGCTCCTTCTCGCCCATGTACGTGCACCCAAACCCGAAGCTGCTCTGAGGTCTGTTTCCTGTCCGCGCACGCACGCACGCACAGTCCAGGCCTCTGTTAGACCCCGCCCCCTTAGCAGCCGCAGTTCTTCTCCAGTCTCTGGTTTTGACCTGGAAATACGTCGCCGTCTTCATGTGCTTCATAGAATTTAACAAAAAGTAGTTTTTTTTTTTGTTGACAAAAGCTAATTTCATTAATTACTTAATTTAAAAATGAATTTTAAAAAAGTTCACTGCAGTTATAATTTCAAGAGTTTCAGAGGTAAAATAAAAGATGTAGTAATTATGTAATAAATGTAGAAATGAGCGTGTAGAGAAGATGAAATGCTCCCGTGAGGCGTTGGCAGCTGAGACGTGGCCGTCACACTAGTGGTGCAGGAGACTTGACATGCCGCCGTGCCGCCGTGCCGCCGTGCCGCCGGACCTCGTGGTCGCCCCGATCAGCAGCACGTCGCTGCCTCCCGGTGGCGGCGCGGCGGCGCTGCAGCTGCAGAGCAGCTTCACTGGGAGAGAAGATGGTTCAGCAGAAATACTATCAACAAGGTCCAACCGGCACCTGAATCTGTGGAGTTGATCTGAACTCTGCTTAAACAAGGTCCAGCAGAGTTTCCACGGCCAACAAGAACTCGGAAAGACCTGGAATTAAGTTGGATTCTTCCCGTTGTCGTTGTTTAAATAACGCAGAAAGTGGTCTGAAGGTTTCCTGGTTGTACACGTCTACATGGCGTAAAAGAAAGGAAGGAAAATGTTTATTTACTTAAAATAGGTTTAACTAGACTAAAATGCACTTTTGTTGATGTTTTGTGCAGCTAGGGAATGCTTGTGGAAACTAAAATCCTTTGAAGTCGTGGGACAGATTTGAGAATGGAAGCAGGAAAATGGAAATGACGACTTAGGAGGTGGTAGTTACAAATGATAAAACTTTGTTATAAGCTGCTTTCAAATGGGTTCTTCTGCATCTTCAGTGTTGCATCGTCTGAAGAGGTTTGTTTTTCTCTTTTTTTTTTTTAAACTTGCTTCTTAGAGTAAAAAGACTTGTTCTTGAGACACAGGAACATCTGGTACGTGAAGACTCAGAAAATAGTCCATCTGGTGGACTCTGAATCTGCAGCGTGAACCTCTCCAACCTGAAAAACCTCAAACTCATGTGGTGGTGGTTTTCTGACCTGTTGGGGCTTTGCAGTGCGTGCGTGCATGCGTGCACGTGCACGTGTAAAAGGCTACAAAGACATTCCTCTTCAAAACCCTTGGAGGGAACATGAGTCCTGGTCCAGTGCATGGTGAGATGTTCCTGAGTGGATTTCTGCAGCATTTAGGTTTCTCCTGCTTGAATCCAGACAGGTGCGAGCTCTAGAAGTGGCCGATTGATCCCAACTGGACTCGGTGTTTGTGAAGTCTTGAGTTACATGTTTGGCGATCAGAGCAGTGTTTGTTACCGCAGTGAAAGACGGACCTGCTCTGGCCCCGTTGATCATTGATTATTGATCAGTGATCAGGTCTTCACTGCTCAGGGGGATCAGCTGATCTGGGACCCCTTTGTGTCTGAATCCTGTCGACACTCAGCTTCGTCCTCGTCCCTCATCGGTCTCACTTCTGCTGCTGTTCTTGTTTCTTCATCCTCAGCCTCAACTCTCAACCATAACTATTCTGACTCTTGTCTCTCACTTTTATATGCTTTTTCCTTTCAACGAACACTAAACTCTTTTTCAGACTTCCTCTTAAAGACGAGAAAGCCTTTGTCAAAGTCTGAAGTTCTCTGTCCATCCTGGTCATCAGATGTCATGTACAGATCCAAACCAACGACTGCATCCACAGAACAGTTCGCACAAACAAAATGAAAAGAAACTTTCACAGAAATTAGTCAAACATTGGGACTGGTTTTAATCACATTTACACGCCAAATAAATCCAGAGTCCCAGGTTGACGGTGTTACGGCAGCCAGTACACTAACATCTTCTCTTCCTCTCGCACGTTATTCCTTAAATTTTCATGAAGGAGAAGCAATATAAAAACTACCAAAACAGTCCCCAGCAAACTGGGTAGTTTACTGACAGATCGGTCTAAAAGATGCCTACAGGACCCCAGCGGGGAAAGACACCTGGACCAGGACCTGGATCATAAGGGGAAGACGCCTGGACCAGGACCTGGATCATAAGGGGAAAGAAACCTGGACCAGGACCTGGATCATAAGGGGAAGACGCCTGGACCAGGACCTGGATCATAAGGGGAAAGAAACCTGGACCAGGACCTGGATCATAAGGGGCGACCCTCCTGCTGAAGACCAGCTGGGTAGAACAGGAAGTAAAGAGAGACACAGACACACTGTCAAAGGTACCAAAGACCAGATCCATCAGTATAATCATCTGTTAACTGGAGAACTGAGAGTTTTCTGTCCATCAGACTGGTACCTGGTTAGTTGGTGGACTACAGAGACCACTATCTAAACAGGTGTAGACAGCAGACACTGAGGTGGTCAGAGGTGGGACTGCAGGTCTGAGGATCATGTTGGTGTCCCCCTGCAGCAGGTCTACAGCAGCAGATCCAGATGAAGCTGTGTTGAAGACCAGCTGCTCTAGTCTGGTCCTGCAGCTGCAGCTGTGACTACTGGTCCTGACACACTAAAGTTTACACCAACTAGATGTTTTACTGAACACAAACGTTGGAAGTTTGGTTTTAAAGGTGGAGGTGGTGTCAGCCTCCTTCACCCAAACTGGAAGTAGGTTCCAGAGTGATGGTTCCTGGTAGCAGAAGACCCGTCCTCCAGATCTACATCTGGATCTTCCAGGAACTACGAGTAAACCTGCACTGTTCTTGATCGTTTATACATCTGTGCAATGAGAAGTTTGAGGAAAGAAAAATATGTAGCTTGATAACATCTCCATGGATCCACATGAAAACAAGTCTCCGTTCCTTAGGGATGTCTGTAACTCAGAGGACCTGCAGGTCTGCATCCTCATAGTAACGGTGCACCAACTCTCTGAAAGGTTTGCACAACTGATCAGAAAAGGTCCTGGGTTGATTAATAACCCTGAAAACTGCTCAGTCTTCAGTTGAGGTTTGAGTCTGTACATGTCCAATGCGAAACATCACAAGTGATGGGAATGTGATCCCGACGTCCTTCAGTGCAGTTAACTGCTTCTCTCCTGGTTTTCCTTGCTGTGTTTTGACCTCTGCAAGACTCCGTCTTTCCTTCCTTCTTTCCTTCCGTCTTCCTGTACCCTGTAGGTAGCATCTCTGGAGTGCATCTTTGATGGTTCTTCAGCGTTAGGACACCTCCACTCGGAGCTCCCCTCCCCTACGCTCTCCACCCTCTACCCCCACAGAGAGGACAGCCCCCTCCCATCCTGCTCCTCCAACCCCTACCCCCCAATCCAGGTAAACCCTTCCACCCCCCTTCCACCAGGCTGTTGGGAATCATTCCATGTTCCCGTTGGCACAAGTCGAGGTTTGTTGGTTAGTCACTGTGATTGGTTCAGTAGGTTGTGTACTGGTGTAAATGGGTGTGAATGGGACGGTACCTGGGAGCTGGGGCGGCGCCGGAGGGAGCTGGGGCGGCGCCGGAGGGAGCTGGGGCGGCGCCGGAGGGAGCTGGGGCGGCGCCGGAGGGAGCTGGGGCGGCGCCGGAGGGAGCTGGGGCGGCGCCGGAGGGAGCTGGGGCGGCGCCGGAGGGAGCTGGGGCGGCGCCGGAGGGAGCTGGGGCGGCGCCGGAGGGAGCTGGGGCGGCGCCGGAGGGAGCTGGGGCGGGACCAGAGGGAGCTAGGGCGGGGTCTGAGGGAGCTGGGGCGGGACCAGAGGGAGCTGGGGCGGGGTGTGGATGCTGTCCGGGCTAAGAGCTTTACAGAGACGTTAACACATCACATAAATAAAAAGCATGATTAAAAATGGAAACGAGAAAGAAAAAAGAACAATAGATAAAATCAGTGGTTAAATTATAACCACCAACCAACATGTCTTTATTCAACTGCAGCTGAGTCTTGAACCTGGATGACCTGAGGGGTCTGGAAGGATACATCAAAATATATAGAAAAAACAGAAACCCAGCAGACGGATTGACACAAGAACATTTTTGTTTCTGAAAGAACTTTGTCAGTATAAGAACCAGAACCAGCTGGAAGTACTGTTGCTGCGCTCAGCTGCGGAGTCGCAGTGCAGAGCCAAACCTGCTCATCAGAAGCCTCTCCTGCAGACCATGCCAGAAGATATCCAAGAGGGCTGCCGGTCCTAAATAGTTGATGTAGCCATTCAGTTCCTCAGAAGGTACTGAAGAAAAGCCAGGCATGGCAGTGTAGCTCCTGGGACTATTGCCCATAAATGTCCTGGATCATGGCTAAAAACATTTCACCTGCTTCAGAAATTTGATGTCCGTCATGTATTTGGCAAGCTTATCTCCAGCCACACTGAATGCCACTTCAGCCTGGAGAAGAACTTTTGGTTTCTGCTCCTGAGGCAGCCAGGCTCGTGCAGGACAACTGCTTTGGAGAACATCCAGCATTTCCAACATGACTTTGCACTTGTCTGTGACAATATTCATTTGGACCATCAAAGACGTGACCTGCACGTGATCTTTAAGTATTTCATGAAGCTTTTCCATCGATTGTGGAGCAGTACGACCACACACCTGAAAGACAGACAGAAAAGGGATTACTGACTTTAGATGAAATAAATAAAAACATCAGGTCAAAACTGTTTACTCAGTTCCCTGTTTTGGGTCTTCTGCCATGAAGAACATCTGACTAAAATACATCATGCATGCATTGATTTGGGTGAATGGTTTGTGGAAGACTCATCCAATCACATCCAGGGTGTGTGCCATGCAGGTTGTGCGCTGACGGAGGAAACCTCCTGATACGCCTTCGGCTTGTAGGTTTCATTGTCTGTACCAAAAACAGACGACGTCATTGTCAATGTGATAGTCTTGAAGTGTCTTAACAACTGACATCGAACCCGACGAGTGGTTGCACGCGTCCAAGGAAATGTCGAGTTCTTCCAGGCATCGCAAAGGTTCAGTTCAGATGCTGTCGAATGCGACTGCTTTTCCTTTAGTTGTTGTTTTTCCTTCAAGTTAAGCTCTCCGAGGTGTTTCTCTTGATGCTGGTGAGATTCTGGGATGCTGACACCATTCAGGACCATTCAGGAACTGGCTCACCAGAGGAGGGTCGGTTTGTTGAGTGGAGTCCAAATTCAGACCCGGTCTTCACAGCTCTGTCAAGGCTCCAACACAGCAGGAGCCTGCCAGTAAAAGATATATCCAGCATCCCATTATGTCACATCATTATACGGTGTTATAAACCTAATCATTTATAATAATAAATACTTTGTATTAATGAAAGTGCTCATTTTAGAATTTATAATATGAAACCAGGTATCTTAAAACCAGTCCATTAATTGAATTGTGATTGGTTCTAGCATTATTGTTACTTTAGAATGTAATAAATGTAAATAATCGATATTTTCTTTCTTGTCGTTCAGCTCCGGCCACGCCCGTTCCTGCTGGTCGGTCGGGAACTCGTTTACCCGTTGTCTCTTTTGTATTTGACTCCGTGTAAATGGAAGTCGATCGTAGACTAAAAATCGTGACTTTGTTTTCTCGCCATATCGATCCGACTACGAGTGAAGCAGAGGCAGCAGATACGAAATAGTAAGAAATACTGCCATCTGCAGGTGGGAGTGAGCAGTCAAACCCACTTACACCCATTACTGCAAAAAATGCGGAGAATTGTTGATTTTTGCACTAATTTCTGCAATGCGGAATTGCAAAAAACTGGAGGGACTGGAAAATGATGGGAAATTAAAAAAGCCAGGCTTATTGGAACATCTCGGCTTCATGATCTTTATTTCCTCTTTTTTTGATATTTGGCGGCAACACCGGAGATATTCCCGACAGCAGGGAAACGACGGAGGAGGGACAAGGACGGATTTGGCGAGTGTTTATGTGGTAGTAAACCGAAGAACCGCCCAGCTTCTGCTCGTCTCCAGCAGACAGATTTACAGCAGTTCTCATGCGTTTTAAACACCAGGACAAAACTCGGAGACCATGAAACCATGACTTGCTGCTGCTGCTTCATCATCTCGTCTCTGCGCTCTCGGGCTCCAATCACTGCAGAGCTTCCAGAGAGGACACGCCAGCTCTATTTATGGCTTTATGGACTTTCAGGGAAATCTGGGAATGGTGACGTGGATGTGTCGACGGGCTGGAAAGTCGGGGGACTTGTAGTAACTCTCATCAGACTCAGATGATCCGTCAGAATTACTTTGATTAACATTTCACGTCATTTCTTTTTAGCCTTTTTAAAGCTCCTCCGGGTGTTTTTTTTTCATACTGGTAGTATAAGACAAATAATTTGATCTTTATTTGTTCTGGAACAAGATGGAAACACCAGAAACTCCATAAATTGGTTTTCAGGCGGTTGCTTCCTCATCCATCACATTTCACTGGCAGAAGGTGGGCGTGTCCAAAGCAGAGTCACCGTGAAATAAAATGTGGCTTCTTTGTAGGAAATGCTTATTTTTTTAACATGACAAAGACTCGGGTGTGGACTCATTTTACTCGCAGTGAAACACTTGAAATGAGATTTTCTTCAGCTCCACTGGTCGGGTCCGGTCCCGGCTTCGTCTCTACCGGTCCCGGCTTCGTCTCTACCGGTCCCCGGCTACGTCTCTACCGGTCCCCGGCGACGTCTCTACCGGTCCCCGGCGACGTCTCTACCGGTCCCCGGCCACGTCTCTACCGGTCCCGGCTCGTCTCTACCGGTACCGGGCTTCGTCTCTACCGGTACCGGGCTACGTCTCTACCGGTCCCGGGCTTCGTCTCTACCGGTCCCGGGCTTCGTCTCTACCGGTACCGGGCTACGTCTCTACCGGTCCCGGGCTTCGTCTCTACCGGTCCCGGGCTACGTCTCTACCGGTCCTGGGCTACGTCTCTACCGGTCCCGGGCTTCGTCTCTACCGGTCCCGGGCTACGTCTCTACCGGTCCTGGGCTACGTCTCTACCGGTCCTGGGCTACGTCTCTACCGGTCCCGGGCTTCGTCTCTACCGGTACCGGGCTACGTCTCTACCGGTCCCGGGCTTCGTCTCTACCGGTCCCGGGCTTCGTCTCTACCGGTACCGGGCTACGTCTCTACCGGTCCCGGGCTTCGTCTCTACCGGTCCCGGGCTACGTCTCTACCGGTCCTGGGCTACGTCTCTACCGGTCCCGGGCTTCGTCTCTACCGGTCCCGGGCTACGTCTCTACCGGTCCTGGGCTACGTCTCTACCGGTCCTGGGCTACGTCTCTACCGGTCCCGGGCTTCGTCTCTACCGGTCCCGGGCTTCGTCTCTACCGGTCCCGGCGACGTCTCTACCGGTCCCCGGCGACGTCTCTACCGGTCCCCGGCGACGTCTCTACCGGTCCCGGGCGACGTCTCTACCGGTCCCCGGCTTCGTCTCTACCGGTCCCGGCTTCGTCTCTACCGGTCCCGGGCTTCGTCTCTGCCGGTCCCGGGCTTCGTCTCTGCCGGTCCCCGGCTACGTCTCGGCAGGTCCCGGGCTACGTCTCTGCCGGTCCCGGGCTTCGTCTCTGCCGGTCCCCGGCCTGGTCTCGGCAGGTCCCCGGCCTGGTCTCGGCAGGTCCCGGGCTACGTCTCTGCCGGTCCCCGTTTCAGCTTCAGCAAGTCTAGGAAGTCCTTCAGTTCTACTGGTCCTCTGGTCTCCAAGCTGTCCTTCACAGTCGTGGTTACTCAGCATTTTCGTGGCCTGAGTGTCCCACGTCTTTTTTAAAGGAAACTGAAGTGGGACAAAGGTCAGCAGCACTAGTCCCAGTGAGGACTGAGGAGGAGGAGGAGGAGGACGGGAAGGAGGAGGAGGGAGCTGCGTGATGTTTTCAGACTGCAGAGGAGTGATCAGAGCCCCAACTTCCTGTCTGTGAACACCCTGCTCGGAGGGGGCTCCGTCTCCACCCGCTCAACCACGATCTCTCACCGCGGCAGGTTAAATCTCCCTCTTGGGGGTGGGGGTGTGCGCGCCGCTCTCCTATCCCCCATTTAGCTGAGCGTCTGGTGGCAGCTCATCGCTGACGAGAGGAGGGGGGCGGGCAGCTGCTTGTCCTGAAGCAGCAGCAGCATCTGGTCACCTCCAGCAGCTCCTCTGCAGCCTCCCTGTTTACGTCTGTGAGCAGGAAGAAGAGGGAGGGGGGCCACAAGGTGGAGCGAAGCCCCCCTCCCATCGTCTGCTCTCCAGCCAGCACCACCTCTGCTGCCCCGAAGCCTGCAGCAGGAGCAGGAGGAAGCGACGCGGCACTTGCAGCGCAGCGGCAGCGACCGCAGTCACCATGCTGAACTCCGTGTGGTACGCCAAGAAGATGGGCCGTCGCATCATGGGCACCCTGAGGAGGACCAAGCGGCTCCACCGGCGCCTGCTGGTAGGTCACAAACCCTCCCAGAGGCTGCGTCATGTGACCGACCACATCTGCTAGTTCTCCAGCCCGTTTCTAATTGTTTGTGGCGATGGAGTGGAAGCATGTGGAAGGTGATTTGTCGATAAGACTGCGGAGCCGGTTGTTACGTTGAAGTAAAGCGTGTAAACGTGAGATCACTGTGTGTTCTCACATGTTGAGGGACACGCACACAGCTGGGTGAATCTTCCAGAGCTTTCAGCGTGATGACCAGGATCCCGAGCCGGAGT
>CM026207.1:1184187-1206967 GCA_014839995.1 Xenentodon cancila
TGCAGCAGCAGCGTGCTATCGAGCTGCACCAGCAGCAGCTCCAGCAGCGACAGCCGAACCATTCTCCCGTCCAGGCTTCTCTGGCAACCTTCACCGCCTGCGCGGTTCCAGCATCCTTCCGAGCTCGCAGCAGATTCCTCAACCTCCGCGACAGCGTCAAGAAAAGCCCGACAAAGAGTACGGCTAAAGTCGTCGGAAGTGCTCTCGTAGCTGGCAGGAGGGAGCTTCCCTGGGTGCCCTTCGCTTTCAACAAGGTACTGCGACGACGCGTCGGCGTGACGCGGTACACCCGATCACATCGCATCCTTTTCATTGGTTCCATTCGTGTTCGCAAGTGTCGCTTTTATACAAAATGACACTAGCCATGCGATGATGGTCAACGCCGTCATTCCTCAATATCAGTCCTGTTGGAGCGTCATGTTTCCATGACAACTGCAGCGACGGCGGCAGAACCATTTCAGATTTGGACCCGGAGTTCAGCCAGCAGTCATTTACCAGTTTGCTAGCGTAACTTTCTTTTGCTGCGTTTTTGTGCTATTTATCAAAGTGGTGGTCAGGAGAGGAACTGCAGTTTGTCCGGTGTGTTTGAACATTTAACTCCAGATTATATACAGAATAGTGGGTGTATTTAGCTGGTGCACGACCAAGGAGCTACGGCGGGCCTTTCTGATGGCGTGCTGGCCGCCAGCGGACTGTTGCTGCAGCATTCCCATCAGTGGACCAGTTTAACGCGGATTTGTGGGAATAACAGGGCTACCGACTACCTGCGGCTGAGCTGCAGATGAGGGAGGAGTCTTGGTGGATGAAGCTGCCGGTCCGGTATTCTTGTGGTGGCGTGCTGTCATGTTCGCTGCTGTTTGCTCTAAAACGCGAGCGGTCGAGCGTCTGAGTGGAATTCATGTCCGAATGTGTGTTTGTCATGTTAAGCTGTAACAGATCTCTAAGAAGGCACAGTACAAGGAAACTGGGCGGGGGTGTTTGTGTAGCTCCGCCCCAAAACAGCTGCTTTGAATGGCGCTTTGGAAGGGTTGGGGGGCGGAGTCATAGCTGTGTTAGCAGCTGTTATGTATTGGTGCTGACCCTCTGAACGCCACCTGTTTTCACGGTGAGTATGGTGAATATCGGCGCTGTGACCTCTCAGCAGCGTGTTCGTGCGATCAGCCATCAGGTTGTGTTACTACAGCGTGTCGGGTCACGGAGAATCAATGATCCATGTCCGTGTGTGGCTGTTGTCATGACGCCTGCTGCGTCCGTGCAGCAGGACGCTGCTCTGATCTCTCTGATCTGACTTTCAGATTCATCCCCTTCAGAGCAGCTTCATGAATGGGGCTTCCCTGGCTCCCCTCCAGCCCCGGTTCCCAGCGTGTATCTGTCGACATCAGCGTGAAGGACGGCGCTGTTCACGTTTCCATGGCATGAAGCCGGTTTACAAGCTGTTGGAAGTGCAGGGAAGACACTTAACAGAGAGGCTTAGACTTAGAGTAAGAACAATCCTCACCACCACAGCATCTCAACCAGGTTCAGGTCTGGACTTTGACCAGGTCACTGCAGAACCTGGATTCATCGGTCCGATGTAGATCTGCTGCTGTGTTTGGGATAATTTCCTGTCACATGACCAAGTTTCAGTCAGTCTGCATCTGTCAGACAGATGTCATCACATTTGTCCCTAGAAGACTCTGCTCTACAGAGGACTTCATGGTCCAGATGTCCAGACAGGTGTCCAGGTCCGGACCACCATCCCTCCACCACCGTGCTTCACAGTGGGTCTGAGGTGTTTCTGCTGGTTTTCTCCAAACATGGTTCTGGACATTCAGACCAAACATCTCCACTTTGACCTCATGTGTCCTGAGGACTTTGTCCCAGAAGTCTGCTCGGTTGTTCAGAGTAGTAGTAGGGGGTACTTCTTCTTCTTTGAATAACTGATGACACGGTGAATAGAAATGTTGTCGATGTGAAACTGATCAGATTAACCATCAGGTTTTTGCTGGAACAAGCTGGGTTCTTTGTATTTGCTTGTCTACCAAAAGCAGGAAAGTACAAACCTGTGTTTCCAAACGGTCTGAATGCCGTGGCGGCGAGCAGCGGTCCAGTGGTTGGACCGCCGGGTCGATGTGGTCGATGTGCGCGGCTAATTTTAGTGGCAGACGGTTTTCCGCGAGCTTCCGTGAGGTCCCGCTGCAGCGACAATAATTCAGCCTCCAGGAAATGGCGCGGTACTTCCTGCTGCAGCTTCACGGCCTGTTGCATAACAGCGGAGACGAGGCCGGCGCTGTCGGGCCTCTCTGTCACAGCGCCGCGGGTTAGCGGGATCATGAAGCCTTTTGTTCTGAAACCACGTGAAGACGCTGTGAGCTGTTGATCACCACCCTGATGACCGGACAGCGGCCACAGCTCTGCCGCGGCTCCACATGGAGGCGCTGCACCAGCCGGAGGAGGGCCCTGGTACCCTCGAACCCACAGCTGCTCTGTTTGAGAGGAGTTCCTACATCTGGTGACATATGCACACGGACAAATGAGTTGGTATCCTGAAGTTGAAAACCTGGTCACTGAGGTCACTGAAGTTATTCTTTATCACTACTTTTGTCATCGACTAATGAAACTTTAGTTGCTTTTGAACTGAATTGCGTTGAAATAAACCTAAACTAATGAAATCGTGTGGACTAAAATGATGGATCCTCATCTTAATAAGTTTCACAACCTTAAATCCAGTGATTATCGACACTCGGTCAGCGGATTTCCATCTCGTATCTCATCCTGCCAGACTTCTCTTCCAGAAAAAGATCTTAATTTTAAAGATGGATAAAACAAGCATATTTAGTTTTGGATAAATTATTGTAACTGCTGGTAGTTTTGTTTTGTTTTTTTAATTAATGGCGTTTCCATTACAGGAATTTCTTTGCGATGTTAAGGCTTTACTCAAATGTAGAGATAATGGAAGCACAACTGGTGAGACTTCTGGTCCTCATGAACAAGCATCTGCGGATGTCTCAGGTCTGAAGGTTTCTCCTCCAGACTGCAGGTTCCAGATGTTTCCACAGATGTTCAACAGGATGTAGATCAGGACTCTTAAAGGATACTTCAGAACAGTCCAGTGTTTGGTTTTGAGTGTTTCTTGGCTGGTTTCAGTTGTGTGTTTTGGTTCATGATCCTGTTGGAGGACCAGGACCTGCGACTGGACCCAGCTTTCTGGCCCTGGGCAGCACATTTTTCTCCAGAAGGTCTTGATGGTCTTGAGGTTTCATTGTAGCTGCACAGATTCCAGACCCCTGAACCAGACGCAGCAGAGCAGCTCCAGAACAGAACCGAGCCTCCTCCATGTTCCACAGTAGATAGTCTTCTTCTCCTAGAAGGTTTCATTGTTGTGTCTGTGAACACAGAGCTGATGGGACTTGCCACAAAGGTCCAGTTTTGTCTCATCTGTCCAAAGGATGTTCTTCCAGAAGCTTTGTGGTTTGTCAACATGCTTTTTTCTGAAGTTCTTCCAACGGTGGCGTCCTCCACAGTTGTCCACTTTGGTTCCAACAGTGATGGATGATGTGGTCTGACACTGATGGACCTACACCTTGGAGGTCACCTTGAATCTCTTTGGAAGTTGTTCTGGATTTTTTGGTTTCTGTTTGTTTTATCATCTCTTCAGTTTTTCCTCAACTGTAGACATAGGACCCTCCAGCTGCTTGGAGGTGGTCTTCTAGTCTTTAATATGCTGGTCCAGAATGTTCTTCATGACCTCCTTAGACAGCTCCGTTCTCTGCTGTCTCTGGTCCATGTTCAGTGTGGTGGACACCAAACAGAAACGACACTTTCACCCTTTAAACAGTCTGACTGACTGAAGACACTTGAGTGTAACACGTCACCATGGAAACATTATCAAACATGTTTTCTAGAGGAACCGACTAATCCGTCCAATTATTTGTTTATAGAACAATTTAGAAGCAATGTCCCACTTCCATTAGTCGACGTTTATTACTTTGAGTTTCAGTTTCAAGTCCTTTCAGTGATATTCTTGGTTTGAAAATCACATAAAACAAGTTTGATAGTTTGGTACCTTAAAAACCTCAATAATGATTCAATATGTGTGTAAACATAAAAACTCTTGGGCACCTGGAACGTCAGTCCGGGTCCAGTGAGCGGTGAGATGTTCCCATGTTTGACTTGATGAATCCAAACAGACGTGAGACGAAGATGAATTCAACCGCTTTGAGTCCCTGCGTTCTGCTCATAACTACACGACCGCTGTAACTTCACGTATTACATTTATTCTGTCAGATTTATTTTAATGCAGCTTGTTGCTGCTTAGAAATGTCATTTTAGAGCTGGTTAGAGTGAGAAAATGTCAACTCTGACGACAAAAACGACATCCACCCCCTGCTGAGGGCGTGCCCAGGGGCACGCTCACAGACTCAACGGTCAGATTGACGGCTTTAATCCTCAGAGCAGCAGATGGGGGAGTTCGCCACATCGGCACCGTCCAAAAAAGAAAGTGTCACTAATCTGTCAGTCACAGAGCCGCCTGCTGTGATTGGCCAAGCTGATGTCCTGTGGCCCCGCCTTGTCAAACTCCACCCAACTGACACCTCAGCATGATGAAAACAAGCATCACTGTCAGACGCCACTCCCCCATTGTCCCGCTGCTCATCTGTGCTGCTGTTTGTCTGACCTCTGACCTTCACCATGCTGTCGTTCAGCAGGCTGATGCCGCACCGCCCTCCTCTCCCATAATCCCCGTGATCCCCATCTCGCCAATCCCAGCTGAGACCGCCATCATGCCTCCAACATCACAGGTCTTTTTATTTATTTTTTTCCTGTTTCTTTTATTTCCATGCACTTGTTTTCTGTCTGTGCTCCATCCATCCATCCATCCATCCATCCACACCGTACTCACCGATTTCTGGCGTCATGCTTCAGAGCTGCATCTTCTGCAGTGTGAAATGCGCCACGTATGTGCGGCTGATCTAATCTCTGCCTCTCATTGAACTTCGGGAGGCATGGCGTCGGCACGGTGACTAGCTTGGGTTAAAGCCTGGTGCCGTGTTAGATGGGTGGAGCTTGGGTTTTAATGGGTGGATGTTGATGGGGTTTGTTGTGTTGCTGGTGTGATGCTCTGATGTTCTCTCCTCAGGCCAACCCACCGCCCATGGTCGTCAACACAGACAGCCTGGACACACCTCCATACGTGAGTTAACACCTTCAGTCACCACACAATATGACCAAGTGTTCTTTACTAAATGCCTCTAGAAATGGTTTATTGCCAAATGGTAATGCATTATGGGTAGAAGAACCAGGCAGGTTCAGAATTCTGGCTTGGTGGGCTCCAGTCAGCAACATCTAGGGAGGTGCTGACTCCACCCAGTTTATGGTTGATCATGAAAGAGGTGGGGCTAACAAGCCCACGAGAGCCCGGTTACTACCAGCTCGCTGTTTTAAGGCACTTTGACACGTCACAGCTAGTCTGGACACAAGAACTGGTCTGTGGCAGGAATCCCAGGATAATCGGGGGGCAGGCCCGGTCTGCTGTAGCCCTGATACTGCAGCTGCCAACAGATTTCAGTTCTGTGTGGAAGGATTCTTCAGTGATCCGGGTCTCCTGGGTCCTTAAGCTGATCCGAACATTTGCAACTAGAGCTGCTAGTGATAACAGAAATAACGTTTAACTCTTGGCCAAGCGTCGTCTTCGGACCCTTCCAGACCACCGACCCATGTGTGCGTGTGTGTGAGTGTGTGCGTGTGTGCGTGTGTGTGTGTGTGCGTGCGTGCGTCGTTGTCGTTCATCATGTTTGAAATAAATGAGACATGAAACAGTCTTGCGGATTCAGAAGTTTTGAATGCCGATTGTTTTTTGTTTTTCATGCTTGTTCAGGTGAACGGGACGGAGCCTGATTACGAGTACGAGGAGATCACACTGGAGCGGGTAAGAAGACGCGCTGCCTCCCTCTGTAGTCGGACTCGTGCCAGTGATGGACTCGTTCAGGGTTATTCTTTAGTTTTGCAGTGTCTTGTTTGGATTTCCGTCTGATAATAATCCATCCCTGTTGCTGGCTGAGGGCTCAAATGTTGAAATGCTGCAGATATTTCACAATAAAAGTGTTCATCTCAGCAGCTCAGGTCTGTACTGGGAAGCTTTTAATCTGAAACCTCTATTGGAAGTTGGAAATCTCACTCCAGCTACTGTGATCCAAAAACTTCAACTTCAAATCCAAACAAAACAGTTATTACCAACCGGGTTCTATTTTTAGATCTTCTACATATCCCTCAGTGACATATTTAAGTCCCATTTGAATGTTCCTCCATGAAAGATGTTCTTTTTGTGTTCAAACTGCTCTAAGACATCATCGGATAACATTTTCACACAGTCACCATCGTAAAGCTGTGAACAACTCGGATGTCCAGGTCTCAGGTGCTTTTGCTGCTATAAATGACTGAAGAGAAACGATGAATTGTGGATGATGTAAAGCACTGGAGTTCCTCGAGTTCGAGTTGCAGCTTTGGCCTCGGTACTCTGCCTTTAAAATGGTGGCGGCTGCAGGGATAAAGGCGCGTTTGATTTACGCTGAACCTGAACCCACCCTGAGACCTGAACTGGGACTGAAACTCATCACACATCAGGGCAACATCTGACCAGATCCTTCAGCTTCCTCCTCAGCTGTCTGGAGTCTGTGCTGGAGACCCTAAAGTGATCTTGAACCTGGATGCTCAGCAGACACGTGCATTTGTTTACCATTTTCACTACATTCACTGACTTTTCAATCCGCCACTATCATCATCAACATCTGCTGTTCTTTGTGTTTTTGTGGTTGTCATGGGAACCGTCATGGTATCCAGGGAAACTCTGGGCTGGGCTTCAGCATCGCGGGCGGCACAGACAACCCCCACATCGGTGAAGACCCCAGTATCTTCATCACCAAAGTTATACCTGGAGGAGCCGCCGCCCAGGACGGGCGGCTCAGGTGAGGCAAACAGCAGTGGGTGGAGCTAAGAACAGCAGGATGTTGATTTCTACATTCAGTAAAAATATTGACCTGCAGTTAAAATTCTTCTCTTAAACAAACACAACCACAGGGTGTGAAATGAAAGTTGATTTCTACCAATCTGAAGTATCTTTGGTGCAGTTTTTGTAGTTTTGGTCTCTCATCCGTTCATCCGGACTGTTCTGAGGACACGCCCCTTCGTGCGGTTAGACATTTAAATCAAAGCTGTACAAATCAGTCTTCTCATCCATTCCCGGTTCTGCCTTGTAAAAGCTGAACCTTTCTCTGATTTTCCAAAATGTTCGTTGTTACTGCAGAAACTTAGTTCCTCCAGAACTGCAGGGGTTTAAAGGTTGTATCTAAAGAAAAATGAGGTCAGGAGCTCCCGGACGCCAGCTCCCAGCTGTCCCACGGGCAGATCAAAGCCATCTTCTCAGTTTTATAAGCTTCCACGTCAGAGTGTCTGTGTAGACGTGGTGCCTTCAATGACCAGGGGAGAAAATGACTTGGTCGGCATCTCTGTTGATCATGGTCTTCCTCCTCGCACACTCACCCTGGATGCTGCTGCTCCTCTCACCTCCATCACATCCTCAATGGGAGGAGCTAAACACCCAGAGTGCCCCCCGCCCCCCCGCAGTGCAGCGCTGCCTTTCACCGCTTCATTTATTATCCAGCAGTGTCACCTGATCCGGGTGATGGCGGTCAGCTCACGCTCTGGTGTCCTGAGAGATGAACTTGTGGAGGAAGTGAGCCGGTGAATCTTCAGTCTGCTTTCATCTTTGATGAGTTTGTCAGGAGGTCCACGTGACGCGTTTGGATAAGAACGCGTGTGTGTTTCTGACAGCGACTCTGACTCTGTTTCAGGGTCAACGATGTCATCCTGCGAGTCAATGACGCGGACGTCAGGGATGTGACCCACAGCCGCGCTGTGGAGGCGCTAAAGGAGGCGGGCTCTCTGGTCAGGCTCTACATCCGCAGGAGGAAACCCGTCTCAGAGAAAGTGATGGAGATCAAACTGGTGAAAGGACCCAAAGGTATCGTGAAGGTTGACGCCATTGGCGGAGACACTTCCAGTTTTGGTTCTGAAGCAGTACTGGTAGCTGGTTTCAGAGCGAAGGACCGCTTAGGCCAGGGTTTAGGATAGAGATCAAAGCCAGTTTGGTTTCTGGTCCCATCCTAGATGGAACCATCGCTTGTTTGTTTGAATATCCATCACCTGACTGCTCACTCTGGAATCACCATCTAGGCACCAACTGCTCCTCACTCTCCACCCTGATGGAAGCAGGGAAGTGTCTCTCCTCACTGAGGAGCTTTAGCAAAGTTCCTCAGTCCCTCAGGGCCTTGTGATTATTCAGACAAGAACCAAGGCTCAAGAACAAAGCCACAGTTTCCTCAGAAACCTCCAGAAACATTTTTGCAGCCGTGTGTCCTCATTTTTTCAGCAGCATATTTGCCTGAGCAGCAGACCTTCAGCGCTCCTCCTCACCATGTCCTCTCTTCCTGGCTGGTTGCAGGTCTTGGTTTCAGTATAGCAGGCGGGGTTGGGAACCAGCACATCCCAGGAGACAACAGCATCTACGTCACCAAGATCATCGAAGGTGGAGCCGCACACAAAGACGGGAGGCTGCAAATCGGAGATAAACTGCTGGCTGTAAGTTTTCTTTCAGCGTGGATGTTTTAGTGTTGAACAGATCTGCAGGGATTAAAGTGTCTCCAGACTAACCTGCGATACTGAGCGCAGACGTCTGTGTTCAGGTGAACAGCTCCTGTCTGGAGGAGGTGAGCCACGAACACGCCGTCACTGCCTTGAAAAACACTCCTGACGTGGTCTACTTGAAAGTGGCAAAACCCAACAGTGTCTTCATGAACGACAGCTTCGCCCCGCCCGACCTCACCAACTGTGAGTGAACGTCTCGTTTCTCACACAAACGGTCAGATTTGGGTCTTAAATGTGATGTGGACGGATTGTATATAGAAGGATTGAGAAGATCCTTGAAGTGATCCTTCCATGTCAGCAACCAATAGGAGCGCAGCAGACGTCTGGAGTTGTGTAATTGGAGACCACTCGATCCTACATTTTGGTCTGTAACTTACATCTATGACTTAAAGTCATTTCAGCCATCTAACTTGTCTTTGGTAACATGGAGTGACGCAGGTGTGCAGCAGTGATGTTCTGTGAGACCTCCTCAGTCTGTGTCCCACAAACACACAGAACCTGGTTGTGTTTCATCGGTTTCAGTTTACCACCTCCTCAGTGGCTCCCATCTTGTCCAATTAAGCGGTAACAGGAGCTGGCGGGTGAGTGCGATCAGATGTAAGAAGCCGAGACTGAAGCACAGCAGCAGACAGTGGAGATGGGAGGAGTCGATAAAACTCGTGGTTATCTGCAGGACGCCGGCTCGGACGGACGGATGTGACAGCTCGCGTTTAACCAATGACTCTCTGTTCCAGCGTACACGCAGCACATGGAGAACCATATCAGCCCCCCCGGCTGCCTGGGGCAGTCCCTCCCTCCACCGGCGCCCTCGGGACGCTACTCGCCGACACCGAAGAACATGCTGGGAGACGACGACGTCACCCGGTAATCTATAGTTTGTTTTTCTTATGATTGAGAGAGGAATTAGTTGATTGTTTCAACTGAGTCCTTTGTGTGAGGTCACATGACCTCAGGGTAATGACAGCTACTGTGTGCCGCCACAGAGAGCCCAGGAAGGTGGTCCTGCATCGAGGAGCGACGGGGCTGGGCTTCAACATTGTGGGCGGAGAGGATGGAGAAGGAATCTTCATCTCCTTCATCCTCGCTGGTGGACCAGCGGACCTGTCAGGAGAGCTGAGGAAAGGAGACAGACTTGTATCTGTGCGTAACACACACAAACCTTAGGGTCTAGTAAGACCACGTTCCCTCTGTCAGGTGACCAGGACGTGTCAGTGAGCTGATAATAAATGTGGCGACCCATCAGTGTCTCACCATAGTCATCGTTGGTAACGATGTAGATCAAGACACCATATTCTAAAAACGCAAACAAAAGCTGATTTTATTGTTAGAAGCTCGAAGGCAGACCCCAGGTCCCGTTAAGGCGGGTTTGGGGGTGGGGCTTATCTGCAAGCACCTGGTGGCCTACGTAGCTTCACGGTTCATCGGCTTTGCTGGAAATATGTCTCCGGGTCCGTGATTAGGGGGTGTCGCCCAAAAAGCATTCAGCATTTCCTTTTCAGTTTGGGCACTTTTGACTTTAAATGAGTCACAACACGCTGTTTTGACGATTACATCTGTTGAAAAAAAGAGTATTTTTCTTGGCTGCCACCGTGGATGATGTCATCCACTAAGAATTTAAATCAGGAATAATCAACGTTTTTTGTCCCAAAATGACAAATTATGACTTGTAAAATCACAAGCTTCAAAAGCTTGCAACGTTTTGTTGTAAAACTTAGATGTTTTTAATTATTCATGTAACTTTTTAGTTTAAATGTGCAACGTTTTGCCATAAAACATAAACTGACTTTTAGGTACAAGGACTTAGGACTTTCTGATGTAAAATCACAACGTTCTTAAAATTGTACAAATGTGAATTTTTCAAAAAGCCGACTGCGTCCCATCAGGAGTTCCAGTGGACATGTTTAAGTCGTGGCTGTGACCTCGGCTCGATCACACACCTCCAAGAGTTCCAGTGTCGCCACGTTTAACCTCGTGTCCGAATTGGTTTAGTCTGATCACATGAAGAAACCTGCATGTGTTTAACCTACTTTACAGTTCAGACACCAGGTCTTCAAAATCTTCAATTCTGTTTCCAGGTGAACGGGGTGGACCTGCGTAACTCCACCCATGAGCAGGCGGCCGCCACCCTGAAGAACGCTGGACAGACGGTGACCATCGTCGCCCAGTACCGACCGGAAGGTGATGCACACAATCACATGACCTCCTTTCTCCTTCTTCATCCTGGAAGCTTGCAGATTCCCTGTCCTTTCAAGTGGGGGCACAGCTGCACAGCTCAGTGGGTTGAGTGGGCGCCGTTTACAGAGGCTGTTGCCATCGTGCAGGCAGCGCAGGTTCGAATCCCAGCCTCTTTCTTCTACGTATTCCTGGGGGAAGACATACAGATGAATCTGTCTATACCCATTTCATGTCCACCTACTTTGGATAAAAGGCACTAGTGCCTCAAAACCTTTAAAAATGTGTCGGGCATTAAATGTTTTTGAAGTGCTTTTCTTTATTTGATCCAACCTCAGATTTAGTGAAAACAGACCAATCAGAAGTTTGCTTTTTTTCCCCATGACTTCTGACGTCACACTAGTGGCCATCAGCTGACCACATCCAACGGTATTAAAGGTCACAGTGGATTTCTGCTTAATGGGCAAATAAATCTGGATGCCTTCAGCCAAACAATGGAAAATTTTCTTAAAAGAAAAGATCCTAAAAACAGCGTACAGTAAGATTAACTGTAGGCTCAAAATGGAGCCTTGAGGCATCCCACAACTAAGAGAACCTGCAGAAGAAGCGCATGAATCAGCAGTTTGAGGTGATAAATTGCCAGTTGCCATTTGTGTTTCTGTAAGAAAAAATGTAGAAATGTGTGCTGAACGGTGTCTTGTGGATGTTCAGAATACAGCCGGTTTGAAGCCAAGATCCACGACCTGAGGGAGCAGATGATGAACAGCAGCATCAGTTCAGGCTCCGGATCTTTGCGGACCAGCCAGAAGAGGTCGCTGTACGTCAGGTGAGAGGACCGCTGTTTGCTCCTCTGCAGTTAAGTTACTCTAAACAAAAGTTTTGTTGTCCAGTAAAAATTAGATGGAAATAAAAAAGACTTGTCAGGTTTACTCAAATTTGGTCATATTTAGTTGTTTTTAAGACGAGATGGTGTTTTTATTCTGTGCACTTTATCCATTTCTGATGTCTGCGTCTGTGATGCAGAGCTCTGTTCGACTATGATAAGACCAGGGACTCGGGACTGCCCAGTCAGGGGTTGAACTTCAAGTTCGGGGACATCCTCCATGTGGTGAACGCCTCCGACGATGAGTGGTGGCAGGCCCGGCAGCTGACGGCACAGGGGGAGCTGGAGGAGGTGGGGGTCATCCCCAGCAAGAGACGGTCAGTTTGCCAGAAGATCGTGTGCAGCAGAAACGAGAGACCACGAATGAACCGAGGGATCTCTGCTGACCTTCTGTCCTGTTGGTCTGCAGGGTGGAGAAGAAGGAGAGGGCCAGGCTAAAGACGGTAAAGTTCAACGCCAAGTCCCGGGACCGAGGGGTGAGTGCTTGACTTCTGCTCCACGGCTGCGTCAGTGGAAACTGATCTTCTGACGGCGTTTTACTGAGAAGAAAACCAGGCGTTACACACAGCAGAATCTGAACCCTCTGGAGTCGCAGATGAGACATTTTACCAATTTACCGTTGAGACTTGGAATCGGATGGTGTTTTGATCCAGACTTGGTTTTAGCCATGTGAACCTAAAGAGAAGACCGTCCCCAAGTGTAACCGCGATAAACCAATATAATACTCAGGTCGAGTAGCTAGGGCCATGGAGACCATGTGACTGTGGAGACCATGTGACCGTGGAGACCGTGGAGACCGTGGAGACCATGTGACCGTGGAGACCATGTGACCGTGGAGACCATGTGACCGTGGAGACCATGTGACCGTGGAGACCATGTGACCGTGGAGACCATGGAGACCATGTGACCGTGGAGACCGTGTGACCATGGAGACCGTGGAGACCACGAGACCGTGGACACCACGCGACCGTGGAGACAGTGGAGACCATGCGTCTGATGCGCGGTAGCGCCATCTTCTGAGGTTAACGCGCGCCGCTTGACCAGCGGGCGACTACACAGAATCCGAGTCCGCTTCTGCGTGATCGTGATCCGTTTAGGTGGCGTTGACAGTTTAACCCAAATCACACGTAACTAGTTTAGTTTGGATTTAGATAACGGAATAAAATCACCTCCATCCTCTCAAGTACCAGGAATCAGTAGTACAAGTACTACAAGTACTACAGATGAATCCATTTTTAGCTTTTTTTTGTTTTCTACATAAACTTTATAAAACGGATCAGGTACAGAGGTCTGGTGAAGCTGATACTCAACAGCCATTGGCTCACCGGAGTTTAAGAGGCGGGGCTTACTGATCGATCAGTTCATGTGATCAGAAGCAGATAAATGGCTAACAAAAGCCTCTAAAGCAAAAAAAAAAGAAATGGTATCTCTAATATTTATTTGCATGTCTTGCTTCTGTTTGTTTTAAGTTTTTTTTTTTTTTTTTATACAAACTGAAATGACGAGCAGGGAAGTGGCGAGGACGAAGAAACGACTCCAGGGGGTTGAGCATTTTGAGGACATTTCCAGTCGATGTCCGGACGTCCGTATTGTTTGAGGACGTGCATGACCAATGACCTTCTCTGGTGGATGAACGTGTCTGAATCGTGTGTTTGAGCCGCTGCCACCTGATCTCCAGCCACTAATGAGTGTTTGACTAATGTTTACAGCCGCTGGCCGTTAACAGCATGCCGTTGTCCGTCTGAGACTCTTCACCGAGCCGCAGCAGCGCCTCCCCAGCACCTTTAAACCCGTGTGCCGCTTTAACACGCGTCGCCATTAAAAGGTCGTCCAAACAGTTCCCAACATGCATGACTCCCCCTCCTCATACAGAGTGAAACGCTTGACATTGACGTCTGCTTCCTCCTCTTCCTCCTCTTCCTCACCCTGTTCTGTCACCCTGTTGGATAACATCTGAGCATGTCATCATGTTGCTCGTCGTCCTGCTGATAAGATCCCAGCTTTCAGAGCAGAACAGACATCAGAAATCAGCAGCTTCAGCTCCTTTCAGCTCCAGTTTTAGTTCATCAGACAGACTCTAACAAAGCCGCATTTGGAGGTCAGTTGGAGGTCAGTTGATGGACACGGCGCAGGAGTAGAGAGATGAATAACAAATACTCCCCTCACAAGACTCCGTTCATTAGCTGGACCAAGAACCCAGAGAACCCGACTTTATTTTGGGTGAGTTATTATAATCCAGTAGTTTTTAACTGAATGTGTGGTTGTGTACAAAAGTTAGTACCTCCTCATACAAATAATCACATTTTGGTGGGTTGCAGAACTTTGCAAATACATCTCAAACAAAAACTTGTAACTTTTTCACAACAATGTTTTTACACACAATTCAGTAGTTTGGAGATCAACAGTGTCTCCAGGTTCTGGAGGACTTCTGGCCCGTTCTTCTGTCCAACGTTGCTTCAGTTCATTGAGGTTTTTGAACGTTCACTTCTACACAGCTCTCTGACAGTCCCACCACAGCATCTCAACCAGGTTCAGGTCTGGTCTTAAACCACGTTGTTCTAAAACCTGGATTCTTTTATTTTTATGATTTTGGCCCAGATTTGCTGCTGTTAGGGATCATTTCCTGTCATATGACGCAGTTTCAGTCAAGATCTGGCTTTTAGACAGATGTCAAATGTTTTTTGTGAATAATCTTAAATACTGTAGACCGTTGGAATCCAAATAGTTTGGACCGGTTTTATAATTTATAATCAGATTGGTGTGCAGCAACAGTTTTTTCTTTAGAACATTGCTGATGTCTTTCCCTCTTGGTGTTGTTAACACACCTGAATTGTCCAGATCAGCAAACGGCCTAACCGTCTGCTTCTCTGGGGGTCTTGAACACCTGCTGATGATCAGTTCATCAATGTTATAATGTCAATAAAAAAACAATTTAACAGCCAAGTGTAAAGTTTTATATCAACAGTAACTTTTAATTTTACAAAGTAATGATGTCAGTAGTTTTACTTTACTGCCCAAAGTGGTTAAAACTTTGAATAGCGCAGGTTTAATGATGAGGCCATCCAGCCGCTGTCGATAGATTCGGATTACACAACGTTCAGTTGCGCTTTGGGAAATGTTCTGCTGTTTTGACTGTTGGTCCTTGGCAGACGGTGGGGATGCAGTATATGTGATGTCAGTTGTTTTCATTCCAGACCTGCAACATGTTCCTGCTCTCATTCTCCCCAAAAACTCAAATTAAGGTTTCCAAATTCTCCAGGTTCTCTGTTTGGACAGGTCAGGACTGCAGCCAGACCTGCCCAGGACCCTTGTCATTGTCTTGTTCAGACGTTTCTGCAACAGATGTGATCTTGAGCAGCAGATGTTGCTGCATTCATGCTGCCATCACAGAAGTTGTTACAACTCCAGACTATCACAGAGCCTTGAATACAAACTGAAATACTGACTAGGAACATGAGTCGGAGAGAGTAGCATGCAGAATTTAAGAAGCAGAGGTCCTCATACAGAGCCTTGTGGTACTCCTAGGTTAGTACAAGTCCATGTTTCCATGGTGATTGTCCATCCCAGAGGCCTCAGTCCAGAGATTTCTCCTCTGAACAAAGTTAACATGAGGCTTTTTTTCACAGGAATGTTGTAGGTGTCATTAGTGAACGTATCTCTGCATAGTGTTGACAGGTTTCCATGGTAACCCCGGCCATGTGGTTCTCTCAGCTGTTGAATAACTGGATCCATAGATCAGAGTTTCAGCTCGGGAACAACTTCCTTTAGACTGTGGAGGATTTTTGGACCGATGACTAAACTACCAACCTGCAGTAACGGAGGTGGCCGTGTTCCAGTCAGCTTCCAGGTCTGCTCCTTCCAGAGTTGGCTCATCCGGGTTTAGTGGCATCAGTTCTTATCAACATGGTGCATTGAGACAAGGTTCTTCACTAAACCTGTAGGTGATGTCACAGGGGGCGTGTCCCGTTTCTTTTACACCTCATTTCTCCAAGACTCATGTTTTTTTTTTTTTGTTTGTTTTTTTTCCATTATCATTCTTGTCAGTACGTACGATACACCGAAATTGTACCTCTGCTTTTAACTCATCAACTAGTTTCACTGGTGAGCAGTGGGCTGCCAGCATCAGCACCCCCAGTGATTTACCATTGTGGGCAGCCCTGGGCTTGAACCTGGGTCCTCCACGCCCAAGCCCACCACTGTAACCACGCCCCAAGTTGTCGTAAAAAATTTACATTTAAACGAGGAGGCAAAAATCTCTGAGGTGGTCCGGAAGTGTCCTAATTGATCGTCACATAAAGATCAATATCAGTAACGATGTTGATCATTTAGTGGAAGGTGTTGCCTCGGGAACAGAAACCAGAGGCTGAAGGGAGCTGATCCGTAGAGGAGCGAGGTCCTTCTGCTCGTAGCTGTCTGCATGTGTCGGCTGGTCCACCCTCCTCATCCTCACTCTGCTGCCTTCACTGTCGCTGTGGAAAAAGCAGCGTCTGAAACGCTGCCAGCGCCGCGCTCCTGGTGACGGCATGGTTCAGCACCGGGCTGGTTCTGTGGCTCAGAGTGGACCAGGATTCAGCTGTGACAGGAGTTACATGGATTTTATTATTTACGTTTTCATCCAGAGGTCCGAGTTTAACGTGATTCCCTTGTTGGATGTTGGTTTTATGATTGAATATTCATTTATATTAAAATACTTACAAAAGGAGAAGTCGTGCCCACCAGCGAGCCACAGACTCAGACTCCAAGCTCCAGACCAGCGTCAGACCCCCACCCCATCTCCCCTTCCTCCTCCTCTTTTTGTTTCTCCTCTCCATCACCCCTCCTCTTCCTCTTCCTCCTCAGCAGTCCCTCAATGACAAGCGTAAAAAGAACCTCTTTACACGAAAGTTTCCGTTCTACAAGAGCAAAGAGGCAAGCGAGCAGGAGACCAGCGACGTGGACCGTAAGTACATAAGCGGCTGGGGAGGCGGGGAGGTGTGTCTGAGAAACGGCGGCAGGAAGAGAGATCAGCTGGCGGCGGCGTGCAGCATGAGCTCACCGGTTGGTGGCGAAGGGGCCCGGCTAACCCAACACACCACAAATTGTAATTAAAAACTGAGGCCTGGGTTTATGTCAGCTGACCTGTATAGGTAGCCCCTCCCCTGTTGGAGTCCCGCGGCCGCCCTGCAGCCTTCCGACCGGCGGCGCTCCTTCTGCTCTCTCTGTCTGTCGCTGGAACGCCGTAACTCTGTTTTTGTGGTTGTTTTCTCTCCTGGTCGTTCTCTCGGCTCTGCTGACTGCAGGACAACAATGACGACCTGCTGTCCAAAACCCACAGTAAGTGTCCCCCAACCCCACCCCCCTTAAATACTCTCATCAGCCTCTTTGTCGCCACCAGGATCCTCCATCCATATAACACCCATTTACGCCTGTGGGAACTGACCTTTGAGCTCAAAGGTCAATAACAAAGGGACTGTAGATCAAGACAAACGCAGCAAAACAAGACAAGAAGATCAACCAGAACTGAAAACCCGTAGTAGACCTGTTGAGCGTGCAGCGCTGTGAGGACGACGACTCCGACCAGCGCTCCGCTCGCTCCAGCCCAGCTCCAAATCCAGACTTCAGATTCAGTTTCCGGCAGAAACCTTCACTAGATTCATGGATTGATAAATCAAACATTTCAGCTCTGATAGTTTGTGCAGCGTTACAAGGATGCAGAAGCAGCACTTGTGAGAACCGTATTTACACAACATGCAGTCTTAGTTTCTCAGACCGGATATCATCTAAAGTGATGTGGATCTGTGAACGTGGTTCTGTTATCTGTGAAGAGTCTGGAGCTGTCAGCCATCCAGATCATCATCACTCCTGAGATACGTCCTTGAACAAACCCCCACAGCTCAGCAACTGCTCCACATGGGGGGCGCTAGAACATCCTGAAGATGTCACAGATGCAAACAAACCCAAAACTGATCCATTTGAATGGAATTAATATATTTAGTGACATTTATATCAAATAAATGCAGCTTTAAAGTTTAGTTCACAAAGGTGTGACTAAATGTAGCAAAAATCCAGCGGAGGTTGGTTCCAGGTGGACGTGGTCTAGCGCCCTCCTCTTCCTCACAGACCTTCAGGGATCCTCAAGGCTGGAGCTCTTCATGGGTTTCTCCACCAGCTCTCACGTTTCAACTCTTCCTTCGCTGCCGTGTGACAGTCACAACATCTGTAAATACGTTTGACAGATTTTTGATTTTGGTTTCTGAGTGTCAGAAACTGTCGTGAACATTGAGACCAGGATTAGGGATGTCCTATCAGAGCTCAGAAGAAAGTGAGACTGAGGTTTACTGCTTTATTAAAGAAGAGTCTCACTACTAGAGAATTAGGCACGTTTTTGTAATTGCAACAAAACCTTTGAACCATTTGTCTGACGATTCAGGCTGTCTTGAAAGAACAACCTCATGGGATTTAGAAAGTACAAAGAACAGTTTGATGTAGCACACACTCCAAAAGTTGGGATGGAGCAACGAGAGACGCTTGTAGAAGTGGACAAAGCAGGTCCTGCTCTGCCGGGGATGTTGGCGTCACTGTCCCTGCTCCTTTACTTTGAAAATCTGGGATGAATCCATAAAAAATCTAGGCGTGGCTGGCACTCGCATGTTTCCATGGTGATGAGCTCTGATGGTTGATGGTTGCCACGGCAACTTTAACTGCAACATTCCACATGACTGACTGATATTGCACTAAACCGGCTACAACTGTGACTCTTTTTTCTGCACATAGCAGTTGTGTTCCTGGAGGACAAGTTGACCCTTCAGTAAGTCCCACCCCTTAGTTACTTATAAAAATCTATGATCCAACTGAACGTTTATAAACTCCATAAAACTGATGAGACTTCAGGATCTCCAGTGTCTTTCTGTGGAGCTGAAAGCTGCAGATGTCTGAGTTCTGGTCCCTGTGGAACTGATACTTAACAGCCATTGGCTCTGTGTTTGAAGGGCGGAGCTTACTGATGGGTCAATTTATGTGACAAAAATCAGGTAGACGGACTGGACAGCAGCCTTTAACGAGCGGCAGAAGTGATGGAGGGTCAGTGATTTACAGACGACCCACCAGTCAGTCAGAACATCCTGAAACGTCCTCACGAACCAACAAGTCAGTTCATTCAAGCTTTCCAGCTTTCGAGAGACAAGTCCTCTCGACTCACGTTGCGTTAAAAGTTGGCGACTGTTTCAGGAGCGTCTGTGTGACGGTGATGGACGATCTCCAGACGGCAGCAGCGCGGTGGTCGAAGCTGCGGCGCCACGAACTTGACCGCTCACATTCAGATGCGCCTTAAATACAAACGAGCATGAAGACGTCCTCAGACAGGAAGTGAAGTCTGCGTCATGACATGTCATTCTGTGATTGATCTGCCGCTGCCCGGTCCCGCTGTGGAACGGCGCAGCAAAGCACTGTGGGAAGGCCGTGATGCCGCTGACGCGCTTGTTTCCTCTTTTGTTGTGATTCCAGAGCACGTGACGTCTAACGCCAGCGATAGCGAGAGTAGCTACCGTAAGTGTGACGCTCCGCCTGCTTTGCCTGATGACTAACGACCGCCCGCTAACCGCTGCCGCCCGCACTGACGACGTTAACGAGCTCGCTCAGCTCCGGCCTGCTGACACGCCCCGGGCGCTGGCTTCAGAGCTGTCGGCGGCTGCATGGACCCGGCGCCGCGCGTTAGACTGCACTAACGCCACAGAAGGCTGTTTTTACCCCGACGGCGGCGGTTTCACCTCAAAGGCCTCATTTGTTTCTGCATTTAACCGACTTTTAACGGTTTCTAAATGATTTGTTGCATCATGAACGGATCTTTAACCGCCTTCAGCTGAAGAGAGCTGGGTTGGACCCCCGCGGACCCGTGGCGCTGACCGTGGATCGGGACCGCTAAACGCCTAAACGAGAGCTGCCCGAGCAGTAACCAGCACTGGCGCTCTGGGACGCCCGGCGCTGCTCCCGGGTACGTCGCTGGACTGCAGGCGACCGCGACCACTAACGGGTCCCAGCAGCGGTCCGCTTGTCCTGGTTCCAGCTCTGGCAGCACTCGTTACGGTGGCGACACCTGATATGAGGAAATTCGGACGCATTTATCCGAAAGGTGATTGACGTGTGGAGGGCATGTTCCAGGTCTGTTGGCTCCGCCCATTTACACGTGGTGCCGTGCAGTACGTAGAAAAGAAGCTTTACAATCAGTGTGTGACTTGTTTGGGCGCTTCAAACCGCTTCCGTTCACGTCATTTTGGTCCCTGATAGTAGTTCGGTCCATTTTTTCTGCTTGTAAACAGACGAGAGGAAAAAGTCGCTCTGACCAGAACCAGACTCAGTCCGGCTGGTCGGATACCTGCGGGAGCCGACTTCAGTCAGCTCGTGTTTTTTTTACCTCTTTGAGCTGCAGATTTAAAATAATAAGCCATGTACCTGCGCAATTGTGGTGCTGCGCCGCCCGCTGCGCCGCCCGCCCTCAGCTGTGCCGCCCTCAGCTGCGCCGCCCTCTGCTGCGCCCGCCCTCAGCTGCGCCCGCCCTCTGCTGCGCCCGCCCTCTGCTGCGCCCGCCCTCAGCTGCGCCGCCCTCAGCTGCGCCCGCCCTCTGCTGCGCCCACATGCCGTGCCGCCCGCTGCGCTGCGGCTCAAACCCCAACGTCAGACTAACTTCAGTAGATGAATCTGAGCGCGTGCATCTCCTCCTCCTCTTTTTCTAGTCATTAAACTGGACGTGTGTGTTTCAGGTGGCCAGGAGGAGTTTGTCCTCTCGTACGAACCCGTCGTCCAGCAGGAAGGTGAGCCATGGTGACATCTGACACTTGAAAATATATATTTATACATTTTTAATGGTTCCATTTATTATAAAACCTGTAAAGCACTTCTGAGCATGTGGAGCAACCTTTCACAAGAAGGTTTGTCAGCCGCTGAAGTGAGACAAAGTCTCACAAGCTGAAGCACACCTGGACAGAAACCCAACAATGGAAAGAACCACAGATGTGTTTTCATCTGACGCCACAGAATCCCACCGAGAAGAAGCTCAGAAACCAGACGACAAATGATCTCTGCTGCTGTAACTCATGTTTTCACGTTTCTTCTTGGATTGTACAAAAGCAAGTTTAAATGTGTTTTCAATTACAATCATTACCTTTTTTTTTTTTTTTTGTTCCCAACATTGGCAGTTAACTACACCCGACCCGTCATCATCCTCGGCCCCATGAAGGACCGGATCAATGACGACCTGATCTCAGAGTTCCCCGATAAGTTTGGGTCATGTGTGCCCCGTAGGTCCACTTTAGACGTCTGCGTTCCCTTAAATGTCGTTTTCTGGTGTGCAGTCGTGTCTGAACGCTGTACTCGCTCTCCTCCTGAAGATACGACCCGGCCGAAGCGCGACTACGAGGTGGACGGCAGAGACTATCACTTTGTGGTTTCCAGAGAGCAGATGGAGAAGGACATCCAGGACCACAAGTTCATCGAGGCGGGGCAGTACAACAACCACCTATACGGGACCAGCGTCCAGTCGGTCCGCGAGGTGGCTGAGAAGGTGAGACGCCCAAGACCGTCTGTTTCCGTGGTAACAGTCTGATACCTGCCGATTTAAAGTGGAAGTGTGGCTCGTCATCGATGGTTTATCTCACTGTTTTTCTTGTAGGAGTTCCTGACATGGTTAGTTTATGCAAGATTCACACGTTATTAAAAAGTTACCAAATGAATGCAGGAATATATAAACAAAAAACAGCTTTCACCGCAAACTGTTGACTAAAGAGGCCCTGACAATACCGCACTGATGACCGGTGACGGGCGGCAAGTCTTGTAATACCGCTTCTGACCACTGGAGCTGCTCTTCTTCGTCTTGCGTGTAAACTAAAAGCCAACTTCTGAACGGAAGCAACGCTGGAAGTTGACTTCTTCTCCATCGACCTCCATGTTAAGATGTTCAACTTTACAGCAGAAGAGAAACAAGCAGTTTTGTCTTCCATGGTTGAAGTTCACACCCATGACGACTGGCGGGGGATTTTATGTACTGTGACTGGAGGTGGGTTGGTCCGGGAGTCGAACCTGCAGCAGTTGTTTTCCTGGCGGCACACGTTTCAGATGTCGCGTTGACGCTTGAAGACAGATGTTGGGACATGTCTGATCCAAGTGACTGTAGAGTGGTGTCAGTCAGCATCATAGGTGGGTGTGGTCCAGGTCATTTCCAGCCATATATGAGGAAAAAGAGGCTTCACTATAGGAATAAAGTATTAACGTTTAGAATCTACCATCAACAGCGGTAGTTTGGAGACGTGAAGCAGCCAATCACCTGCCAATCACCTGCCAATCACTAAGATAAGCCATTATTGATGAGATGAGTCTTGAGACAAGTTCCTTTCATGGTTGTTGATCATTTGCTGAATTTAAGAACAGAAAGCGTCATTGCAACAGGTTGGGAACCGGTCTTAAGTTCTGAATTTCTCTTGGCCTCCTGAAGTCTGCAGAGATGCTGGAACATTCAGTGTTTTCGGAGCTGTGTGATGGAGTTTAGATCTTCAACTTGGTGCAGTTTTCTCAGTCAGCCTCCAGAAGTGTTGATTGTTTCTGCTGTGTGTTCAGGGTAAACACTGTATCCTGGACGTGTCAGGAAACGCCATCAAAAGACTCCAGCTGGCTCAGCTTCACCCCATCGCCATCTTCATCAAACCCAAATCTGTGGAGAACATCATGTGAGTCAGGGGAAGGACTTTTTCTATTTCGACTTGAACTTGAAACCTGAAGCTCAATTGTTGCTAAACTTTGAGCTTAATTTGCACCTGCAGAGAGATGAACAAGCGTCTGACAGAAGAGCAGGGCAGGAAAACCTTCGACAGAGCTGCCAAGCTGGAGCAGGAGTTCACAGAACACTTCACTGGTGAGGAGCCGTCCTCGCAGCGCCGTCCCGTCTACTGACTCGTATTTGTACATCTGAAGTGGATTAAGAACACGTCACAGAAGAGAGAGTGTGTGTGTGTGTGTGTGTGTGTGTGTGTGTGTATATGTCAGTGTGTGTGTGTGTGTGTG
Source organism: Xenentodon cancila (assembly GCA_014839995.1). Lineage (NCBI taxonomy): Eukaryota > Metazoa > Chordata > Actinopteri > Beloniformes > Belonidae > Xenentodon > Xenentodon cancila. The sequence continues at coordinate 1,206,953 of CM026207.1, forward strand.
TGTGTGTGTGTGTGT
>CM026207.1:1207167-1242947 GCA_014839995.1 Xenentodon cancila
TCCATGATCTATCCATCCATCCATCCATCCACCCATCCATGATCCATCCACCCCCACACCCACCCATCCATGATCCATCCATCCACCCACCCATCCATGATCCATCCACCCCCACACCCACCCACCCATCCATGATCTATCCATCCATCCATCCACCCACCCACCCATCCATGATCCATCCATCCATCCACCCACCCACCCATCCATCCACCCATGATCCATCCACCCCCACACCCATCCATGATCCATCCATCCATCCACCCACCCATCCATGATCCATCCATCCATCCATCCACCCATCCATCCATCCATCCACCCACCCATCCATGATCCATCCACCCCCACACCCACCCATCCATGATCCATCCACCCACCCATCCATGATCCATCCACCCCCACACCCACCCACCCATCCATGATCCATCCATCCATCCACCCATCCATGATCCATCCACCCCCACACCCACCCACCCACCCATCCATGATCCATCCATCCATCCATCCACCCACCCATCCATGATCCATCCACCCACCCATCCACCCCCACACCCACCCACCCACCCATCCATGATCCATCCATGCAGTTCTGTTTACATTAGACCTGACTTGACGTTAAAGTGAACCCTTGGAGGGGCAGCTCGACACGCCCCCGTCAACATCAGGCCGTATTTTACAGCTTCCCTCCATCGGCTCCCCGGAAACTCAGAATCCAATTCAACATTTTATTACTTGTGTGTAAAGTCCTAAACGTCCAAATTCCTGGTTTTCTCCAAGACCTGATGGTTCCTCATGTTCCTAACAAGATAGAACCTGATAGTACCGTACGTTCCTAATAGAGCGCTCCGTTCTCAGGGTGCAGGTTTACTCGTAGTTCCTAGAGGATCCAGATGTAGATCTGGAGGATGGGTCTTCTGTTATCAGGAACCATCACTATGGAACCAACTTCCAGTTTGGGTGAAGGAGGCTGACACCACCTCCACCTTTAAAACTAAACTTCAAACATTTCTGTTTAATAAAGCATATAGTTAGTGTACATTTAGTACCTTAATGTGTCAGGGCCAGTAGTCAAAGCTGCAGCTGCAGGACCAGATTAGAGCAGCTCATCTTAAACAGCTTCGGTGTAGATATGCTGCTATAGGCCTCTGCTGCAGGGGGGCACCAACATGATCCACTGAGTGGTGCCTTTCACCTCCTCTGTTTCTCTTTTTACATGTGAGTTCAGGTGAGTGTGCATTTGTCTGATGTGTGCACGTGTGAGTGAGACTCACCCAGAGCATCGTGCAGGTACTTCTGTCCCACCAGCTTCAGGTACTCCTCGATGGCCTTGGTAGCCAGCGTGTTCTCCCTGAAAATCAGAACGTCGTGGTCAGCACAGCGGTCCACCTCTGACATCACCAGGTCTGTCAGGAAGTCCTGGACAAGAGGAAGAAGAAAAGAAAGGAGGTTGAGTTTGAGAAGTTGACGCGGGCCCACAGACTCAACACCAAACTGGAACCTAAATGATAAATAAACCAGTTAAAACGGACCAACAACCTAAATCCATCAAAATGCTTTCTGGCCTTTGTTACTTGTTCCTAAAAATAACTAGTTTTAGATATTCGTGCATGAAAATGACAGCCTCTTCAAAACTTTAGTTCATTTCAGCAACTAACAGGTTTATCTAAAAGAATCTGGCAACAAAATTAAAGTTGACTCGTGAGCAGAACAAATAGTATAAATATAAATATTATCAGATCAGAGTTTACATCTGTTTGGATTCATGTAATTGGAAGTTAAAAACTAAAACTCCATCCCAGATCTTCTACTTGTATAACATATTGCTGCTAAAAGTGGTAGCTACACACATTTTTGTTAAATAAAAAAACAACACAGTGATAAAAGCTACATGTTGTTCATCTGAGGTGGTACGTCCGGGTTAAACCGGCGCTGCCAGAGCTGCCGGGGCTGCCGGAGCTGCCAGAGCTGCCGGAGCTGCCGGGGCTGCCGGAGCTGCCGGGGCTGCCGGAGCTGCCGGGGCTGCCGGGGCTGCCGGAGCTGCCGGAGCTGCCGGGGCTGCCGGAGCTGCCGGGGCTGCCGGAGCTGCCGGGGCTGCCGGAGCTGCCGGGGCTGCCGGGGCTGCCGGGGCTGCCGGGGCTGCCGGAGCTGCCGGAGCTGCCGGAGCTGCCGGGGCTGCCGGAGCTGCCGGGGCTGCCGGGGCTGCCGGAGCTGCCGGGGCTGCCGGGGCTGCTACCTAGCTGCTCACCTTGGCTCTGCCCGTGCTCTGAAGGATGTGCACAAGCGCGCACGCCATCTCCTCCTTGTTCTTGACGCTGATGACGGGCTCCAGCACAGAGCACAGCATGGTGTAGTTGTTGGTGACAAACTCTGCAAACTCCTTGTACTGCTCCATGGGCAGGATGGAGATGGTCTGGAAGCGGGACTTGATGCGGATCGAAGGCCCGCCTCCCTTGGCCTTGCTGGCAGTGGGCGTGCTGACCGGGTACCACTTCTCCACAAACTGCCGTCCAGTCACGGTCGACACTGGGATGTTAACTAGGCCCACGTAGTTGTTCTTGTCCTTCTTCTTCTTCTTGTCCATGTCTCGGTAAATGTGCACAGTGATGCTGTGCATGGCTGGCAGGCTGGAGAAGTCGAAGTACTCGCCCCAGAAGAGGCTGTCGTGTCGGGTCTTGCTGGTGGTCCGGGCGTACAGGACGTCATCCAGACACAGCTCGCAAAAGTACTTCTTCTTGGGCGGCAGGTCTTTGGCTTCGATGATCCAGAGTCGCAGCAGGTTGTCGGCCCGCCGGCAGTTGTCCTGGAAACACACTCGGAGTTAGCGCTCAACAGCACATTCACATCCAGGAGAGCTGAGGACCAGCTGATTTGGAACAAACCAATGCAAAGCCGCTCCACACAGACGCCATATCTGACCACATGAGGGCAGCACATCACACAAGTTCATGTTTTAGATCCTGCTCTGGGACCACTGATGGTGTAAGACTGGACAAACTGCCTGTGATGTCACCTACTGGTCTCTAAGGAGAACACCACGGTAAAGAGGGTGGGACAAAGAGCCCTGGAAATTGACCTGAAGCCAGCACCAGCGGACCTGAACCCGGGACCAGCGGACGTGAACCCGGGACCAGCGGACGTGAACCCGGGACCAGCGGACGTGAAACCGGGACTATCGGACGTGAAACCGGGACTATCGGACGTGAAACCGGAACTAGAGGAAGTGAAACCGGGACCAGCGGACGTGAACCCGGGACCAGCGGACCTGAACCCGGGACCAGCGGACCTGAACCCGGGACCAGCGGACCTGAACCCGGGACTATCGGACGTGAAACCGGAACTAGCGGACGTGAACTGGGACGATTGTAGTCAGACCTGTGAGTGGCCTCCGTTTCTGTAAGACAGAGTCTTCTGGGACTAGAAGACGTGCTGGATCTGTCCGCCCTCATGTGCTCAGAAGTAAAACAAGGTGATATAAAACTGTCTGGCTGAAGCTCCGTTTCCAAACATTCTTATTTTGTGTGACTCACCTTGTTGGGCTGAATCGTCCTCCGCAGGTTCTCCATCCACTTATCTCTCTCGGAGGCCGATGTGCAGCTGAAACACTTGCTGCCGCCTGAAAACGTCACCTGACAAGGCGAGACAGAGGATGAGTACTGCTAATGAGGTCGCCCTCAGGTGCTCCTCCGTCCACCTCACCGTCCCCGCCTCAGCACCAGGAGGAGCAGAGCTTTCAGCCGCTCGTAAACCTCCACCAGCTCCCAGAACTCTAAGGACGAACTACTACACCCTGTCCACATGGTTGTGACGACATCACTAGAGTAAATATTTCTGATTTGATCTGTGGGATTTGAACACTGAAGTACTGAAGGAGCTTCTACGGCAGGGAGCTGCCCAGTGCCAGCTAGCTCTCAGCTCAGAGGACATCGTCTCTTCTTCTTACCGCTGTCGTCTTTACTGTTTTTACTTAGCACCTTCAGGACTAACTAGAGGATGCAACCTCGACAACCCTCAGCTTCTGCCTCCGGTAGAGGAACCGTCCCGGGGAGGCCAGCGCCCCGGGGAGGCCAGCGCCCCGGGGAGGCCAGCGTCCCGGGGAGGCCAGCGTCCCGGGGAGGCCAGCGTCCCGGGCACAATTTGTCTAATAAATTGTAATTTTTTTCTAAAAATAAAGTGAATAGGACAATTCAATCCTCCAGGGCCTGCAGGCCTTGGACTGGAGTCCTGCAGGTCTTTCAGGCCTTGGACCGGAGTCCTTCAGGCCCTTTAGGCCCTGGACTGGAGTCCGGTGGGTACATTTCACCACGGTCAGTGATTTCTTGAATCATTTGCTCAACGCTCATGACCTTTTGTTCTACTCCTAAATGCTGCTGACCAACTACCAGCCAAATGTCTGAACAAGCTGGAGAAGTCCTTCAGGCCCTGGACTGGCATCTCCAGTCCAGGAGATCCAACATCCACACAGATTCACCTCAAAGCAGAAGTCCTGTCCCAGGATGCTGCTGTGCAGTGGCTTGACAAACACGTCCTCCTCCATGCTCAGGTCCAGAGCTTCCACCGCGCTGCCCGGGCTCAGCAAGGACTCGTGGGAGCTGGACTCCTTCAGCTTGGGAAGCCCGCGAGACCTGCAACACACAGAGGAAATCGGTTTATGAGCCGTGGAGCTGCTGGGGAAGAGGGAGGCTCCCGAGAACAACTTCATGTGCTCCGTGAGGTCAACGCACATCCTCACAAACAACTGCTGCAGCAGCGAAGCAGGAGAGCTGCAATACCTACAAAAAACAACCAGAGACCCAGGTGAGCAGGGTTCCCCTAAGCATCCTGCGCCTCCGCCCACACCGCCCTCCCCCCGTCTGCCCACCTCAGCCCTCCTACAGACAGCAGGAGCTCTGTCCAGTGAGACGAGCGGGGCGTCACCTTCGCTGAGATCTCCCTGCAGGCCAGCAGCTGATAACCTGAGTCCCAGGACGCTCTTGCAGGGTGTTGCCTCCACTACAACCCTGGTGGGAGAGCAGGTGCTAGGCAGCGAGGAGCAGCAGATGTTTAACTACAGACCTGTCTCGGGAGGAGCAGATGGTGCAAACTGCAGCGGAAGAAAGTCGAATTGCCCTTAGTCCGACCTGTCCGCCTAGGACCAGTTTACCCTGGGAGACCCAACCAGGGGAACTTCCCTGGACAAGGGGGCTCCTGGGATCATTCAGACAAGCATGTGCCTCCACCATGATATGGTGTAGGTTTAAGGAATTCCACGCTTTTTAGTCAGATAAAGGGTAGGGTGGACAATCCCACAAAACAAGTCACCAAGGACTGAAAATACTGTCAGTGCTTCTTGTCAATATTGTGACTGACGTAAGGAGACAAACTCCTCCCACCGGCATTGATATGACCCCTCACATTCATCTCTGATGTCACAAGGTCTGTTTTCTTTGATGTGGATGGACAGAAGCAAAACAGGAACAAGAACAAGAACCTACAGTGCTCCTTTGGTTTGTTCCAGTTTTATTGTTGACTCTTCAAAAGCAAGAATGGACATGAACTTTTACTCAAACTTTTACTCAAAGACAGATGTCCATGGACGGATGATGGATGGATGGATCGTGGATGGATGGACGGATGGAGGGATGATGGATGGGTCGTGGATAGATGGACGGATGGATCGTGGATAGATGGACGGCTGGATCGTGGATCGTGGACGGATGGACAGATCGTGGACGGATGGACAGATCGTGGATGAATGGACGGATGGAGGGATGATGGATGGATCGTGGAGGGATGATGGATGGATCGTGGATGGACGGATAGATTGTGGACAGACGGACGGCTGGATCGTGGACGGATGGATCGTGGATGAATGGACGGATGGATCGTGGATGGACGGATGGATCGTGGATGGACTGATGGATTGTGGATAGACGGACGGCTGGATCGTGGATGGATGGAGGGATGATGGATGGATCGTGGATGGACGGATGGATCGTGGATAGATGGACGGATGGATCGTGGATGAATGGACGGATGGATCGTGGATGAATGGACGGATGGATCGTGGATAGATGGACGGATGGATCGTGGATAGATGGACGGATGGATCGTGGATAGATGGATCGTGGATAGATGGATCGTGGATAGATGGACGGATGGATCGTGGATAGATGGATCGTGGAGGGACAGATGGATCGTGGATAGATGGACGGATGGATCGTGGATGAATGGACGGATGGATCATGAATGGACGGATGGATCGTGGATGAATGGACGGATGGATCGTGGATAGATGGACGGATGGATCGTGGATAGATGGACGGATGGATCGTGGATAGATGGATCGTGGATAGATGGACGGATGGATCGTGGAGGGACAGATGGATCGTGGATAGATGGATCGTGGATGAATGGACGGGTGGATCGTTGATGAATGGACGGATGGATCGTGGATGAATGGACGGATGGATCGTGGATGAATGGACGGATGGATCGTGGATGAATGGACGGATGGATCGTGGATAGATGGACGGATGGATCGTGGATAGATGGACGGATGGATCGTGGATAGATGGATCGTGGATAGATGGATCGTGGATAGATGGACGGATGGATCGTGGATAGATGGATCGTGGAGGGACAGATGGATCGTGGATAGATGGACGGATGGATCGTGGATGAATGGACGGATGGATCATGAATGGACGGATGGATCGTGGATGAATGGACGGATGGATCGTGGATAGATGGACGGATGGATCGTGGATAGATGGACGGATGGATCGTGGATAGATGGATCGTGGAGGGACAGATGGATCGTGGATAGATGGATCGTGGATGAATGGACGGGTGGATCGTTGATGAATGGACGGATGGATCGTGGATGAATGGACGGATGGATCGTGGATGAATGGACGGATGGATCGTGGATGAATGGACGGATGGATCGTGGATAGATGGACGGATGGATCGTGGATGGATGGATCGTGGATAGACGGATGGATCGTGGATAGATGGACGGATGGATCGTGGATAGATGGACGGATGGATCGTGGATAGATGGACGGATGGATCGTGGATGGATGGATCGTGGATAGACGGATGGATCGTGGATAGACGGATTGTGGATGGATCGTGGATAGATGGATCGTGGAGGGACAGATGGATCGTGGAGGGACAGATGGATCGTGGATAGATGGATGGATGGATCGTGGATAGATGGATCGTGGATGGATCGTGGATGGATGGATCGTGGATAGATGGATCGTGGATGGATCGTGGATGGATCGTGGATAGATGGATCGTGGATAGATGGATCGTGGAGGGACAGATGGATCGTGGATAGATGGATGGATGGATCGTGGATAGATGGATGGATGGATAGACGGATGGATCGTGGAGGGGCAGATGGATCGTGGAGGGACAGATGGATCGTGGAGGGACAGATGGATTGTGGATGGATGGATCGTGGATAGATGGATCGTGGATAGACGGATCGTGGATAGATGGATCGTGGATAGACGGATGGATCGTGGAGGGACAGATGGATTGTGGATGGATCGTGGATAGATGGATGGATGGATCGTGGATGGATCGTGGATAGATGGATCGTGGAGGGGCAGATGGATCGTGGATAGATGGATCGTGGAGGGACAGATGGATTGTGGATGGATGGATTGTGGATGGATGGATCGTGGACAGATGGATCGTGGATAGATGGATCGTGGATAGACGGATGGATCGTGGAGGGACAGATGGATTGTGGATGGATCGTGGATAGATGGATGGATGGATCGTGGATGGATCGTGGATAGATGGATCGTGGAGGGGCAGATGGATCGTGGAGGGACAGATGGATTGTGGATAGATGGATCGTGGATGGATCGTGGATAGATGGGTCGTGGATGGATCGTGGATAGACGGATGGATCGTGGATAGACGGATGGATCGTGGAGGGACAGATGGATCGTGGAGGGACAGATGGATTGTGGATGGATCGTGGATAGATGGATGGATGGATCGTGGATGGATCGTGGATAGATGGATCGTGGAGGGGCAGATGGATCGTGGAGGGACAGATGGATTGTGGATAGATGGATCGTGGATGGATCGTGGATGGATCGTGGATAGATGGGTCGTGGATGGATCGTGGATGGATCGTGGAGGGACAGATGGATTGTGGATAGATGGATCGTGGATGGATCGTGGATGGATCGTGGATAGATGGATCGTGGATGGATCGTGGATGGATCGTGGAGGGACAGATGGATCGTGGATAGATGGATGGATGGATGGATGGATCGTGGATAGATGGATCGTGGAGGGACAGATGGATCGTGGATAGATGGATCGTGGATAGATGGATGGATGGATCGTGGAGGGACAGATGGATCGTGGATAGATGGATCATGGATAGACGGATCGTGGACAGATGGATCGTGGATAGACGGATCGTGGATAGATGGATTGTGGAGGGACAGATGGATCGTGGATAGACGGATCGTGGATAGACGGATCGTGGAGGGACAGATGGATTGTGGATGGATCGTGGATAGATGGATGGATGGATCGTGGATAGATGGATGGATGGATCGTGGATAGATGGATTGTGGAGGGACAGATGGATCGTGGATAGACGGATCGTGGATAGACGGATCGTGGAGGGACAGATGGATTGTGGATGGATCGTGGATAGATGGATAGATGGATCGTGGAGGGGCAGATGGATCGTGGAGGGACAGATGGATTGTGGATAGATGTGGATAGATGGATCGTGGATGGATCGTGGATGGATCGTGGATAGATGGGTCGTGGATGGATCGTGGATGGATCGTGGATAGATGGATCGTGGAGGGACAGATGGATCGTGGATAGATGGATCGTGGATAGATGGATGGATGGATCGTGGAGGGACAGATGGATCGTGGATAGATGGATCGTGGATAGATGGATCGTGGATAGACGGATCGTGGATAGACGGATCGTGGATAGATGGATTGTGGAGGGACAGATGGATCGTGGATAGACGGATCGTGGATAGACGGATCGTGGAGGGACAGATGGATCGTGGATAGATGGATGGATGGATCGTGGAGGGACAGATGGATCGTGGATAGACGGATCGTGGACAGATGGATCGTGGATAGACGGATCGTGGATAGATGGATTGTGGAGGGACAGATGGATCGTGGATAGACGGATCGTGGATAGACGGATCGTGGAGGGACAGATGGATCGTGGATAGATGGATGGATGGATCGTGGATAGATGGATGGATGGATCGTGGATAGATGGATGGATGGATCGTGGATAGATGGATCATGGATGGAGGGACAGATGGATCGTGGAGGGACAGATGGATCGTGGATAGACGGATGGATCATGGATAGACGGATGGATCTCGGAGGGACAGATGGATCGTGGATGGATGGATGCATTTTTTCTGTTCTGAAAACATCACCTGACAGTTTCAACCCAACCTCTTTACTTACTACTTGGTGACAGCAGGCAGAAAAACAAGTGAAAAAAAAAACAACTCCACGTTGTCAGAGATGAGCAGGTGTCGTATATGATGTCCTCTGAAGTGCAGCAAACACGACTGTGTGGGGGGGAGTAATCCTCATGCTGACTCAGATGAGTTATATAAACCTGGATTAGTGTTCAGATTAAACCCATGGACCAATCAGATGTGACGATGAGTCAAAGCCTCACGTGTGAATTCAAATTTCATTCAGAAATTATCCAGAGACGCTTTTGAAACCAATCTCTGCTCAGATTGAGTTGACCGTGTGGCCATATGAAATAAAATCCTTCTGAGATGCTCCTGATCATAACTGGTCTGTGCAGGAAGCCCCGCCCTCAAAGTTCCTGGAGGCTTCATCCCTGAAGAACCTAATTTCAGCTCCATTTTCATACTTTGTGACACAGAAGGGTGCACAGATGTACGAGAGACGTCACATTTCCCACCAGCTGCTGAGATGATAAAGGTGCCAGGCTCAACGTCTGAAACAGAGACCGTCCTCCGCCCGCATCCTGTATCAGTGTTTACCACACCCCTGGAAGTCATGTGATCAACCATCAGACTTAACGCAACAAAAACGTGTCAAAGAAAACTGCAGAAATCCTACAGTATTCAAAATGACATTTGTTTTCAATTTCACCCACAGATAAGATAAAAATAGAAATCTCAGCTAATATATTGACGTTTGTTTAGTGGCATGTTTAATGGAGCATGATGTCATTGCATGTCAGAGACTACTGGCTCAGCGGGAAGCTGTAGGCGGGGCCAACTGAGAGAAATGAGCTGTCGTTTCTTTAAATTCAGCGGCTGTGATGTTTGATTTCAGCTCACACCGTTAAAACTGAGGAGTGACATGATACGGAGCTGCTTCTGATGTTACCGATGGTGATCCGGATCCAGATGCTGGCAGGGAAAACTCAGATGAGTGGAACTCACAGCTGTTTACCTGAAATAAGTGATGGATAGAAGTTTTTACGACTGTTAGAACAGACAAACGAAAGCAGGAAAGCACACAACCTGTCTGGTCAAGAGGGAGTGTAAACACACACACAGAAAAGGGCTGGTCTCCTGCATTAGGACAGAAACCTGATCCACCCACAGGAAGAGGAGGAAGCGCTTACGGTCCTGATCCACGCACACACAGTTTATCTACATGCTCAACTGCAACAAAGTAAAGAGGACAAAATCAGACATGAACTGCAGTCCTGAAATTGTCCTGAATTGTTCTGGAGGATTTGCATATTCAAGACAGATGTTCTGAAGTTACTGGCGAGATTTCCAGGCGGATTTCCAAATAAAACCTCTGGAAGACTTTTATGTGAAAACTAACTTCTCTCCTTAATCCAGATCCATGTCTGGAGCAAACACAAGGCGACTGTCAGGAGAAAGAACCCACTTTCAACGAGAAGAACTGGCTTTGCTTCAGACGACCAAAGACAGTTGAATTCATCAAATAAATATCAAGAGGTACAGTTCTTCTACCGAACACCAGGGTCTGGATCCAGATCTGCAGTTCTTCTACCGAACACCAGGGTCTGGATCCAGATCTGCAGTTCTTCTACCGAACACCAGGGTCTGGATCCAGATCTGCAGTTCTTCTACCGAACACCAGGGTCTGGATCCAGATCTGCAGTTCTTCTACTGACCACCAGGGTCCGGATCCAGATCGGCAGTTCTTCTACCGAACACCAGGGTCTGGATCCAGATCGGCAGTTCTTCTACTGACCACCAGGGTCTGGATCCAGATCGGCAGTTCTTCTACCAAACACCAGGGTCTGGATCCAGATCGGCAGTTCTTCTACTGACCACCAGGGTCCGGATCCAGATCGGCAGTTCTTCTACCGAACACCAGGGTCTGGATCCAGATCGGCAGTTCTTCTACTGACCACCAGGGTCTGGATCCAGATCGGCAGTTCTTCTACCAAACACCAGGGTCTGGATCCAGATCGGCAGAACACAAATGTTTTCCACTTGTGAATAACCTTTGTCACTGTAGAAGACTGAACTCCAAATAGTTGAGAAATAATCTTATAATCCAGACGATTGCTTAGATGTGGTTTCCAAGGCAACACCTGAAAATCAGATGTTTATCAGAAGGACAGAGAGTTACCTGTCAGCATCAGGCCGGAGCGACGGCAGTCTGACGCTGGAGTTCCGGTCCAGTTTGGTCTGACTCTTCGTCCTCTTGATGGAGCCTTTAAGACGTTTACTGAAAAACCCCTAAAAGACAGAACAGAAGATGGGTCAGAGTCTTCCTCCTAGTGAGAGGAAGGTCAGGAAGGTCAGAGTAAGGTCAGGAGAGAAGGATGAGGAGAGGCTGGAGGAGGAAGAGGAAAGGATGGAAGAGGAGAGGAGGGAGGAGGAAGAGGAGAGGATGAAAGAGGAGGCCCAAGTGTCCTTGGCGGGGTGATACCAGTATGACTGAGGAAGAGTAGGAGGAAGTGACAGCTGCAGAGACCTCTAACTGACCTTCGTCTGTCTGCAGGCTCTCAAGAGCAAAACTAAAGAGAAGATCAAGATACTGTCCGTTTACCATAATCCTCCTCTCACTGTGATGAAAGTTGGAGGGTCGGAGCACGTTCAAAAGGACAACTTGGAACATTGTGGAAGATTTTTGTTTTTTATACAACAGTAAACACCAGGCTCTGGTGGAGGACAAGTCCTCTGTTCCTCTCTTGTCTGATAGTGAATTTAGTTCTCTGTATAACAGGGTCATGGTTAGAGGGTAGAGGTTCGGGGTTCAAGGTTAAATGTTCGGGGTTCAGGGTTAGAGGTTCGGGGTTAGAGGTTCGGGGTTCAGGGTTAGAGGTTCGGGGTTCAGGGTTAGAGGTTCGGGGTTCAGGGTTAAATGTTCAGGGTTAGAGGTTCGGGGTTAGAGGTTTGGGGTTAGAGGTTTGGGTTTCAGGGTTAGAGGTTCGGGGTTCAGGGTTAGAGGTTTGGGGTTAGAGGTTAGAGGTTCGGGTTTCAGGGTTAGAGGTTCGGGTTTCAGGGTTAGAGGTTCGGGTTTCAGGGTTAGAGGTTCGGGGTTAGAGGTTCGGGGTTCAGGGTTAGAGGTTCGGGGTTCAGGGTTAGAGGTTTGGGGTTCTCTGAAGACCTGATTCTTTACTTAGGCGGGTCCCTGAAAAACTTTTTTATTGGACAAATCCTTTAAAGGCCCTTGACTACAGGACTCCGATACCCAAAGACCAGGAAACAGAACTGGTATTGGTTGATACAGATACCTGTTCTGATACCAGTGTTATTTTTACTTTTATTTTGTTTACATAAGAAATTAAACAGTTTTAAACAAACATCAAATCAACAGCAGCCGTGAAACCCGACTTCTTCTCTGACCAGCGGCTCTGATCAGCTGACAAAGAACTCCACAGGGTTGTCTGTCGTGGTCCTGGTTTCAGGCTGGAAGCTGCAACCCTGCACAAGGAGCTCGTCACATTCCTGGACGGATGTTGCAGCCCACAGTCAGGTGGTTTTGGTAGCGTGAAGGCGATACCAGACCAGACACCAAGCTCAGTCTAACAGCTGATGAGCTGCTGTTGGCGGATCACCGAGACCGGAAACTTCCTGTTCCGGTTTTAAGAGCAATAAAGGAGAGTTACGGTCACGCGTGTAAATACTCACTGATACCAATAGCCCCATGTTTGGAAGCATCTCCAAGTACTCTGTACCAGAACGTTGGTACCTTCAACCAGTCCTCACCTAGTCAACGTTGGGTCACATGACTCAGCAGACAACCTGATCAAACGCTTTGACGCTCAGGTTTTCTGTCACTACAGAAGCTCTGGGACGAGCAGAGGAAGTGAGCGTCCTCATTTCCTGAGATATTAATAACCTCAAACGCTTCAAACACTCCTTCCCTACCCGACCTGCTGCCTTCGGGATGATCAATTTCCAATTAATGCTTCAGAATCCGGACCGGCGCCGGTTCCGGCTGCCTCCCTCACTTTTCATAAGGTGGTCACGGCTGTGGAAGTTGATTATTGATCGGCCTGTTGTGTGAGCTGGGATCAGAGTTTGGAGCAGGGAACCGACTGTTTTCCCGTCACTGCGTCAACACAGACTTCTGAGCTGCATCAGCTCCCAGCATGCTCTCTGCTTGTATTCAGAAGAATCTGCTCTGAAGTCTGACTGAAACTAAAAATACTCGTCCTCAGAGTCCGACCTGAGAGCTGCCTGAAGCTTCGTCACCAACTGTCACCGCCCAGTCATGAACACACGAACCTTCCCAGCGACGCCACTTCTGAGGTTCTGCTCTAAACTGACACACGGCTTTAAAAAGGGTTCGTCTCTGCAACTGCAAGCTGCTTTTGAATAAATTTGGTAACAACATAAAGGTCAAACACGAGATCACAGCAGAGTTTCTTCACAGCCAATAAAATGGACGGCCGCTCATCAGTTCACCTTCTTGTGTGGGTTTGTCACAGAACAGAACCCGTTCTGCTTGTTTCAGAGTGCTCATCCCGTCACCGTTAGTCTGTAATCTCAACACGGTCTTCTAAAAGCTTCACTTGGACCCAGCTCCTGACTTGGACTGCTCTTTTAAAGAATTGAGGCTGTTCTCCCAGCAGACTTGTCTGACGGTCTAATCCTTTAACTCCAAGGTCTTTAACACTTCAACTAATAAAACTTTTGTTTAGTTAATAACAAAAAATAAACAGAAAACGCACGCGTCACAACACCACCCAAAAGATGGGTGGTGGTGTGATGCTTCGAAGCCATCTACAACCAAGGAGTTCTTGGGCTGCTCAACAGCAACTCTTTGAGGTACAGGGTAACACTTTTTTGGACAACTTAAATTTCCTGTAAGACTTGAAGAAGTTTCTGGACATCGTCATCATCAGTGCAGCATCATGGCCTGAGCTACCAGGACATGGAGGCTTAACAGAGGCCAGAAACTTCTGTGGTCACGTCCGCCACTCACCGGCACTTTGAAAGGAGACGAGTTTGGATTGTCGACTGTGACGCTCTTCTCTGAACTCCCCAAACCAGAAAGGCTCCTCCTCCTCGGAGAGCGCTCCGAAGACACCTCTGCAGAGACAGAAAGACAAAATGATCAGATCCCCTGAAGTCGCCTCATCATCCTCTCCATCGCCATCTTCATCACTGAGGACATGCATGGACGGGAGCAGACCAGACTGTGACGTCATATAGAGAGAGAGAGAGAGAGAGAGAGAGAGAGAGAGAGAGAGAGAGAGAGAGAGAGAGAGAGAGAGAGAGAGAGAGAGAGAGATAGAGAGAGAGAGAGGAGAGAGAGAGAGAGAGGAGAGAGAGAGAGAGAGAGAGAGAGAGAGAGAGAGAGAGAGAGAGATAGAGAGAGAGAGAGAGAGAGGAGAGGAGAGAGAGGGAGAGAGATGAGAGAGAGATAGAGAGAGAGATAGAGAGAGAGAGAGAGAGATAGAGAGGAGAGAGATAGAGAGAGATAGATAGTAGAGAGATAGATATGAGTAGAGTAGATAGATGAGATAGAGAGAGATAGAGAGAGATATAGATATATATATAGATAGATATATATAGATATAGATAGATATATATATATAATATATAGATATATATATTATATAAATATATATATATATATTTATATAAATATATATATATATATTATATAAATATATATATATATATATATAAATAAATATATATATAAAACCCCCCTTATGATCTAGGTCCTGATCCAGGTTTCTTCACTCTTAAAGGGTCATGTTCTGGTCTCTGGAAAGATCCTGGAGACAACTTCTGTTGTAACAGACGCTATATAAATAAAATTGAATTGAATATATATATACATACACACACACACACACACAGCTAATATCTTCTGATCACAGCATCCACGCATCGCCAAACTTCCCTTAAACCAAGAACCAACGTCGGCCCAGCTCAAAAATCAGCAAAGGGAAACCTTTTTTGTCTGGTTTGGTTCTTCTTTGTTTGCTTTTTCCATTTTATCCCAACTGGAAGCAGCTGGACTTCAGCGGCAGATCAATCAAGCCAACAATTCTTTCAGTTACCACTTAACCCCAGATCGACAGAGTCAACCGAGGTGTCTGGTCTGCAGCGAACCCAGTCACCATGATGTCAGCATGCCACGGGGACCGACTGCAACAGGAAGCAGCGAGCCGGCAGAGCTGCAGTGAACACAGCACAGATCCAGTTCCAGCTGCAGGACGGCGGCGCTGTGCTCATGCAGCAAACTTTCATGCACCGAAGCCCTGAAGGAGGAGGAGGAGGGCAAGCGAAGGCGCTTCTGAACGCTCCCACCACCACCGCTGCTCTTCCTCCTCCTCCCATGACACCAAAGTTAAGGCAACATGCAGCAGGAAGCTGACGGGCCGGTCACATGACAGAAACATACAGAGAGAGAGAGGAACGGTACCTCGATCGCAGCTGTTCCCCATCATCTGAGGAGAGGGCACACGGGATTGGCCGGAGCAGCCGCCACCTGTCAGCCAATGAGGTTAAGCTGCAAACGTCCGTCTTCATCCCGTCCTCATCCTCCTCTTCCTTTCTCTCTCTCTCCACCCAGCAGTAATTCTAAACCTTGATCTTTCTCTCTCTAAAAAGGTTTTACCGCATTTATTCAATCAATCCTCCATCTGCACACTCTTCTTCCTCCCCTCCTCGTCTCTCTCTTTCTCTCTCTCTGCTGCAGCTCGGTCGTAGCCTCGCACGCCCCCCGCCCCCTCCCTCATGCATCGCTGTGCTCACTCGCAGGATAATTACTAAATAAGTTTCCCTTCAGCCGCCTGATGTGGGACACAACTCTGGGGGGTGCAGCTAATAACTCAGTGTGAGACTGCGTGGAGTGAGTGAGTGAGCGAGCAAGTTAGTGAGTGAGCGAGCAAGTTAGTGAGTGAGCGAGTGACAAATCTCACTCCCTCACTCGCTCGCTTGCTCACTGAACTTGCACGCGAGAAAATCTCGTCCACAGCCTTCAAGGACCTGGACTTTAACCGACAGTCAATCAACGCTGTCTGGAAATGATGTAAGACTTTAATGACATTGTAACTGCAAGAAGCACAGAGTGAACAGAAATATGATTATAAAACCATTTGATATTACAAAACATGCAAAATCCCAGGCAGTTCTTTAAAAGGTTTGAGCAACAAACTAACCCTTTCTAACAATAGTGCCCCTTCTGGCCAACTGATGTCACATTTAATATACTTTTTAATATACTTTCCCATGTGTCCTTTTGAACAAGCTTATCCAGACCATAAATACTGGCCTCTGAAATTTGATGTGGTCTGAAGAAGACTTCTTCACATCTGCTGTGTGGCACTTTAGATTCTGCAGACAATCTCACCGGCTTCATACATCTTCATGATACGTGTCTGGTATCCCGTCGTTCATTCACTGAGATGCCCGCCAGTTCCACTGGTACAGAACGTACCAAACCAGTCACAGCAGCGTGGGGGCGGGATTTACATGATTACACACAGGAGCGTCCAAGAGACAATTCGGACTTTTAGCAAAAATAACTGAATAAAACTCTTTTTAACAATTGATTATCTACGATGGTTCTAAGTGACATGAACCATCTCAGATAGGCTGAAGAAGATCCTTCAGCTGAGGTCCAAAACTCTGGAATTCTGGGAGAACATTGCAAACGGCACTCAAGAGACCCGACAGATTTTTATCCGAGTTCCTGAAAATGAGACGACTAAACAACCAGCAGCTCTCTCTCCGCCTGCCAATCGAGTTATTGATCAGAGGAGGCTCCACTCAATCGTTTCAGTGGATTCAAGACGGTCACCTCGACCTTTAAGAGGTCACAGTCAAACTGGGGCAGACCTGCAGACAGATCCATCTGGACCAAAATGAAGGCAAAGATCTCTGCTGAGATTCTTCATTCTCACCTTTAATATTTAAACCAGATATTT
Source organism: Xenentodon cancila (assembly GCA_014839995.1). Lineage (NCBI taxonomy): Eukaryota > Metazoa > Chordata > Actinopteri > Beloniformes > Belonidae > Xenentodon > Xenentodon cancila. The sequence goes on from CM026207.1 coordinate 1,224,544, forward strand.
GCAAATAAACCTCTTAGATGTAGATATACATTCATTTTAAATTAGGGATGTCGTTTTGAAGCAGGAATAAAACCGTATTCATTATTTCATGAATAAGGTTGATGCTTTAGAATGGGATGATGTGGAGGTGTTTCGGGAGCGCCCCCCGGTGGCCCTCAATGGTCCTGCGCCTGAAAGAAGCCATAACTTCCACCCTCAGTTGCTGAGGATGCATTTACAGGTATGTTTCTGGATATTCAGTTGTGCTGTTTTGTCTAAATTGTCATTAAATTAGTTTGTGGGCCTCCTGCACATCAGTCCAGGTTCTGGACTGGTGGCTTCAGCTTGGAGGACGAGGAGTTGTGTACTGCTGGAACTCACACAGATCAGCTTTCACAACAAGTATTCAAGGAATTTCTTTTCAGAGGATGAAACCAGCTCTGAGCGCCGCCGCCTCCCACATCTCCTCACATTTCTCTGGATTCACAAACGTCACCAAGTTGTCGTCATTTTGGTGTAAAAACATGGTACAAGTCATCTGATCATAGTAGGGCTCAACATTTTTCTCTGTGCCATTAAATAAAAAAATAATAAATAAAACTAAAACAGGAAAATAAACTCATGTGCAAAATCCAAAGTATCCCCGGCGTGCTTCCACAGGATTTAAGAGCTGCAGTTTATCGCTCTGCTGTATTTGGGTTTCTGCTAATGAAATGTTATGGGTTGGAAAAATCTTTCCAGACTATTTGAAGCTCAATGTTCTCCATTCTAAGAAACATTCACGACCGTTGTCAGTTTGGCCAAAAGTGGATGTCTCAGCAACTGTACGGTCAGACTGCGCAAAAGCTCAGAGAAATACAGGAAAACAAAACGATACTCTGGAACAGAGACTTCAAGCCTCTGTCATGAACGGTGGCAGGGGGGTGAAGGAAAATGACAAGTATGGAATGAAGAGTTCTCACCGGATGTAAGGATGGACGGACAGACGGTTGGACGCAAGGATGGATGGACAGACGGACGGATGTAAGGATGGATGGACAGACGGACGGACGTAAGGATGGATGGACAGACAGACGGACGTAAGGATGGATGGACAGACGGACGGACGTAAGGATGGATGGACAGACAGACGGACGTAAGGATGGATGGACAGACGGACGGACGTAAGGATGGATGGACAGACGGACGGACGTAAGGATGGATGGACAGACGGATGTAAGGATGGATGGACAGACGTACGTAAGGATGGACAGACAGACGGACGGACGTAAGGATGGATGGACAGACGGTCGGACGTAAGGATGGATGGACAGACGGTCGGACGTAAGGATGGATGGACAGACGGTCGGACGTAAGGATGGATGGACAGACGGTCGGACGTAAGGATGGATGGACAGACGGTCGGACGTAAGGATGGACGGACAGACGGACGGACGTAAGGATGGATGGACAGACGGTCGGATGTAAGTATGGATGGATGGATGGATGTAAGGACTGATGGATGGATGGATTGACAGATGAATGTAAGGATTGACAGATGGATGGACGGATGTAATGATAGATGGAAGGATGAACAGAGACGTATGGATGGACAGACGGACGGATGGAAGGATTGCTCATGTGATTAAACAGCAGTGATGGAGGAGGCGGAGTCTTCAGGTGAAGGAAAAGCTCCAAGTTACCTGGAAACGATGACTACGATGTCTTCATCTTTTACAAAATCCAATTCATGACATGAGAAAAAAGAAAAAAGTCCTAAGTTTACAAAATAAAGTCATAGTTTTACGACAACAGAGTTAAAACTTTACTAGATAAAAGCTGCAATTTGTCAATCAGAAACCGACTTCCATATTAACGAGCTGCTCCGCGTGCTTCTTATTCAACACGACTCTTTCTAAATATAGTATTTTTGCAGTTTGACGACTGACCGCGCCTTCACCGCCGCTGCTCTGCCCCTCTGGAGTTCCCTCCCATCAGAAACTCCGACTCGCTCCAGATTTTCAACAGTTGGCATTCCCATCGTCTATAACAAAAGTATTTGGCTTATTCGTACTTTACTGGGCTGTTAAGCATCTTTGAGTGTCCTGCTGTGTCCATTTGATGTATTATTACTTCTAGAACTTTATTCACGATATATTGTTTTTTTTTACGTGTAAACTACTTTTTTTGTCTTCATATTGGAACTTTATTCTCGTAACATTATGGATGTTTTCTAGTAAAACAAATTTTTTTTATACAGTCAGTACTTTTATCTTGTAGTACTTCAGCTTCAGTCTCATATTTGTACTTTTACTATGTTTTTATTTCAATTTTAGGGCCTTTTTCCTCACTAAACAATAACTTGTTACTTTTATTTTTTTTAGGATAAGATTATTTTTCCTTTATTTTTACAGTTTTGTTGTCATATTAATAGTTTAATTCATGATACATTCACTTTTATACTTAAAATGATACATTTATTTTTTCCCTTTGAGTGAGGGTTTTATTCTCATTATACTTTACGCTTCTAAGTCACAAAAATTGCAACTTTTTTGACATGAAACTGACTGTTTCTTCATTATATTACCGTTTTACAGACTATTTCACTGAAAATTGCAACTTCGTTCTAATATAATGGCTTTTTTTCCGATTGTAAAATCTATAGCATTTTTAGAAACTAGTAACGTTTTCGTATGGCTTTTTTGTCATAGTAAAATACAAGATTTGTTTTCTTGCGATATTACAACGGTTTTTATTTTTTTCCCACAGAAATTCATGACGTAACTCTTGTTCCTGATTTTTCTTTAAAAACTGTTCAAAAGTTTGTTTTTTCTTTAAGACGACGACTTTATTTTGAAAATCTCCCTCGGGCTACCCCGAGTCCTCCGGGACCTTGCGGTTCTGATGTCTGGAGATCACGGTGGATTCTTCTGGATCGATTGTGATCTCCTGCGGGCACCACAGTTGCGTTTTGAATCAGGTGAAACTACAAACGCCCAGAAAAGTTCATTACGTTTATGAGCTGAGTTAGTACAGCTGATTTTCCGCTGCTGATTCTCATCAATAGATCGGTAACTCATCGCCCTGACCTCGCCGCTGAGAACCGGGACCATTTCAGCCCCACAGCCCGGTTTCAGCCTCCTTCTGCGGCTGTGAGGCAGCCGGTTCCTGCGGGCGGAGACAACTCTCAACTTCACGGGAGTTTCGCCACTCGCAAAGCCGGAGGAGCGAGCTCAGACTCGGCCGGCAGATTGCAGACCTTCCGGTGTCCCGGGCACCGGAGGAAGGAGAGCGGGAAAACGAGCGGACTCACCCAGAAGGTCCATCAGAGGCACGCGGAACTCGTGTCCTCATCCACCGCGAGCGGCTCTCTTCATCAATAACACGAACTCACGCGCACTTCCGGTCCACCTTCCCTATAAAAGCCCCGATTTCTCTGCGTCACATGGAAACTTGTGACAAAACGTTACACCTACAGGGAACGACATAATTAATGACCTCAGAGAAACAAATGTTTCTGCTGATGGTCATTTCATGTTTGTACTTTTTGTCCTGTGACAAAATAAATCAACAGTCTGATCGACCGGATTGATAGGAAAAAAAGTCTGGTTAGAAATACAACCGGAAACCTGCCGTAACGACAGTTCTGATCAGAAATGTTGGGAAGATGAGCGCTATGGTCCAGATCCAGACCTGCACTAGGGTCCGGATCCAGACCTGCGATTCTTTTACTTACCACTAGGGTCCAGATCCAGACCTGCAGGTTCTCAACTCACCGCTAGGGTCCGGATCCAGACCTGCAGGTCCTTTACTGACCACTAGGGTCCAGATCCAGACCTGCAGGTTCTCAACTCACCGCTAGGGTCCGGATCCAGACCTGCAGGTCCTTTACTGACCACTGGGGTCCGGATCCAGACCTGCAGGTCCTCTTCTGACCACTAGGGTCCGGATCCAGACCTGCAGATCCTTTACTGACCACTAGGGTCCGGATCCAGACCTGCAGGTTCTCAACTCACCGCTAGGGTCCGGATCCAGACCTGCAGGTCCTTTACTGACCACTGGGGTCCGGATCCAGACCTGCAGGTCCTCTTCTGACCACTAGGGTCCGGATCCAGACCTGCAGGTCCTCTTCTGACCACTAGGGTCCGGATCCAGACCTGCAGATCCTTTACTGACCACTAGGGTCCGGATCCAGACCTGCAGGTCCTCTACTGACCACTAGGGTCCGGATCCAGACCTGCAGGTCCTCTACTGACCTCTAGGGTCCGGATCCAGACCTGCAGGTCCTCTAGTGACCACTAGGGTCCGGATCCAGACCTGCAGGTCCTCTACTGACCACTAGGGTCCGGATCTAGACCTGCAGGTCCTCTACTGACCACTAGGGTCCGGATCCAGACCTGCAGGTCCTCTACTGACCACTAGGGTCCGGATCCAGACCTGCAGGTCCTCTACTGACCACTAGGGTCCGGATCCAGACCTGCAGGTCCTCTAGTGACCACTAGGGTCCAGATCCAGACCTGCAGGTCCTCTAGTGACCACTAGGGTCCAGATCCAGACCTGCAGGTCCTTTACTGACGTTTCCTGTTTCAACACACCTGATTCAGATGAATGTGTCATTAACAGACTTGTGTAGACCTTGATGAGCAGCTGACGGGGACCTGGTCTTTTGAATCAGGTGTGTGTGCAGGAAACATCTAAAACATGCAGGACCAGAGTTAGGCAAGCCTGTTCCAAGCCTGCTTTTACTGTGAAGGTGCAGCTGCAGCCCTGCAGGATGCAGGGGTTTATTGTGGTGGGGCTGACAGGTGGAGGCGGACAGGAATGCAGCAGATCAACCGATGAACTCGGTCAAAGCTGCAATTCAAGCTCAGAGCGAAACAACAACAGAGGACACACAAAGGCGCGATTCAGCCAGTAGCTCCACATCCAGCGAGCGAAACAACTCCTGTCTGAACGGGTTTGATGAAGCCACACTTCCTGTCAACGTTTGATCCCCGGAGCTGAGACTCCAGACTTCCACAGATGTTCACAAACCGTTCTGTCTCTCCATCAGATTCTGAACACTCCTCACATCTCATTGGACTTTTATTGTTTTTATGTAAAGTACTTTAAATTGTCTTGTACATGAAATAATAAACTTTATTCACCTTAATGGAATGTAGTAGAAGATTCCATCACAAAGGAAAAAGCTTTAATTTTACAGACGGAAGCTGGAAAATTCTGGAAAATGCTCCTGGAAAGTTGCTGTGGGTTCAAAATGCTTCAGTTATGCTCCACAAAGGTGTAGGGCAGATATGCAATAAGGAGCTGCAGGTCTGGATCCAGGCCCCAGTGGAGGAGCTGCAGGTCTGGATCCAGGCCCCAGTGGAGGAGCTGCAGGTCTGGATCCAGACCCCAGTAGAAGAGCTGCAGGTCTGGATCCAGACCCCAGTAGAAGAGCTGCAGGTCTGGATCCAGGCCCCAGTGGAGGAGCTGCAGGTCTGGATCCAGACCTCAGTAGAAGAGCTGCCGGTCTGGATCCAGACCTCAGTAGAAGAGCTGCAGGTCTGGATCCAGACCCCAGTAGAAGAGCTGCAGGTCTGGATCCAGACCCCAGTAGAAGAGCTGCAGGTCTGGATCCAGACCCCAGTAGAAGAGCTGCAGGTCTGGATCCAGACCCCAGAAGAATGCTGCAGGTCTGGATCCAGACCCCAGTAGAAGAGCTGCAGGTCTGGATCCAGACCTCAGTAGAAGAGCTGCAGGTCTGGATCCAGACCTCAGTAGAAGAGCTGCAGGTCTGGATCCAGACCCCAGTGGAGGAGCTGCCGGTCTGGATCCAGACCCCAGTGGAGGAGCTGCCGGTCTGGATCCAGACCCCAGTGGAGGAGCTGCAGGTCTGGATCCAGACCCCAGAAGAATGCTGCAGGTCTGGATCCAGACCCCAGAAGAATGCTGCAGGTCTGGATCCAGACCCCAGAAGAATGCTGCAGGTGTGGATCCAGACCCCAGTGGAGGAGCTGCAGGTCTGGATCGATAGAGGAACTGTCCCTCTCTTTGACTCCTGGTTTGAGTCGGACTAGAAAACCCGACGTGGCGCCTTCAGCTGAACTGAAGCTTTTTTGGCATCTCTGAGGGATTTTGAACAAAAGTGTCCCAGAGAATAAATTTAGACCTCAGGAACGTGGGAACTAAGGTGTTCTGTGGTGCTGCAGGAGTCCCCGAGCTGAGCTGGTTAACGAGCAGCCGTCAACGCTGTAATTAGACCGAAGCTTCAACAGCGGACCACAATTAGAGCTGAGCTGCTGTCGTGACTGCGGCTCAGCTGACGAAGAGGAAGAGGACCGTTCAAGCGGCTCTAAAGTCTCATCATCAGTCTGGAAACAAGTGTTTGATCCAGTTAAAGTTAAACATCCAAAATCCAGCCTGCTCTTCCCTACTGGTTAATCCAGCATCAAACTTAACATAAATCCAGTTAACATTGCATTAAACGCGAGAACAATCAGGCCCCAGTATAATGAAAGCATGAACCCAGTTTAAACTGGTTGTTAGGGCACATTAACATATAAATACCCCCGTCACCCCCCCCGGCCTGTGGGAGAGGGGGGGGTGACGGGGCATTAAGGAGGTCAGAGAATGAAGACTTCTGTGGATGAATGAACAGGCAGGAGATCAATACCCTCATCAACAACACCCAGTCCGAGTCCCAGCCTCCTGAGAGTTCAGGCGGTCGTCCCGTCTGCTCCCAGATCCGGTTCTGTTCAGTGAAAACCAGGTCTCGACCCCTGCAGCTCTGAGTGGGAATCCCCCTCAGCCCAGGGATCCCACAGGGGGCCGGAGAGGTCAATCTACCTCATCTAGACCGACTAAGACACAGACACTGCACGCTTTGTCCACCAACATTCCCCAGTGGGAGCCGACGTTCCCACACAGAGCTGCTAAATTACAGGCTGCACCCGAACGCCTCGTTGAAGCAGCAGAGAAAAACATCCACCGTGCTCTGATCCAACGCTCCGAAATCCACGTCGACTCCCGGGATGTTAGTAAAATCCAGAAGCTACTGCTGGAATTTCCAAACATCCCAACTCCTTATTTACTGTTAATTGGTTATTTAATGTTAATTATTTACTATACTTTACTATAGCTATTTTAAGTTAATGTACCGCGACATTGGCTCCGGTTACTCAAAGTTCCCATTTTGTTCCACAAGATGTCACTAAATCGGAACACTGAACACTTTCACTCTGCCATAAAATAAAATAATAAAAATAATAAAAATATTGACCTTTTGCTTCTGTTGGACATAGTTATACAACCATCCATTATCTATTCCCGCTTACTCCATCTCTGGGGTGTGTCGGAGACTATCCCGACGCAGGGGTCCTGTCCAGGTGGACCCCACCAGGTGGACCCCACCTGGACAGGTCGCCAGTCCATCGCAGGGCCACATACAAGACAGACAATTTAGTGTGATCAATCAACCTACCCTGCATGTTATTGGACTGTGGGAGGAAGCCGGAGTACCCGGAGGGAACCCACGCAAGCACGGGGAGAACATGCAAACTCCACACAGAAAGAACCAGGGAATCGAACCTTCTTGCTGTGAGGCAACAGCGCTGACCACTACGCCACCGTGCTGCCTCCACAGTTATACAATAGAGTTTTAAAGACATTTCAAACGGAAAAGAAAATCCTGAAATGAAAAATATCAAACTATTATACCAGTCTAAATTTTACCACAAAAAAGTTGAAATGTTGAAAATGTAGAAACAAGTGTAAATACAAAGTAATAAAATTATGACAATAAAATCAAACTATTACAGACTAAAGTTACAATTTTACGATGAAAAGTGGTGATCTTCATGTCTGGGCTGAACAGACGATGTGGCGCCGGAGCCGCCAAACGAAGGCTGGACGCTGGACGCCCAACTCCAGAGACCCTGACTACACTAATACGGTACTTCGAGACTGTGGCTGAACTCAAGTTGCAGTTTCATTGGCGACCACTAGGGGCGGGTCTAAGCTCCCATCTCTGTAGATGGCTCTGATACAACCGTACATTTGTGTTCCTCAGGTAGAATCGGATTAAACGAGTTAGTTACACAATCCTCCTGGGAGAAGTTTGGAACGTCGGCTGGCACCGAGCAACCAGAGCACCGCCACGAGCCAAGGTCCCGGTGGAGCTCCGCTAATTATGGTTTAAGCTCCACTGGTCAAGCTTTCAAGTCTACAACTCCTGGTTTCAAGGCTACCAGTCCAGGTTTCTATTCGTTCTACCAATCCTGGTTTCAGCTCTACCAGTCCAGGTTTCAGTTCTACCAGTCCTGGTTTCAGGTCTACCAGTCCAGGTTTCAAGTCTACCAGTCCTGGTTTCAAGTCTACCAGTCCTGGTTTCAAGTCTACCAGTCCTGGTTTCAAGTCTACCAGTCCTGGTTTCAGGTCTACCAGTCCAGGTTTCAGGTCTACCAGTCCTGGTTTCAGTTCGTTATACCAGTCCCGGTTTCAGCTCATTCTACCAGTCCCGGTTTCAGTTCGTTCTACCAGTCCAGGTTTCAGGTATACCAGTCCTGGTTTCAAGGCTACCAGTCCAGGTTTCTATTCGTTCTACCAGTCCTGGTTTCAGGTCTACCAATCCTGGTTTCAGCTCTACCAGTCCAGGTTTCAGTTCTACCAGTCCTGGTTTCAGGTCTACCAATCCTGGTTTCAAGTCTACCAGTCCAGGTTTCAAGTCTACCAGTCCTGGTTTCAAGTCTACCAGTCCTGGTTTCAAGTCTACCAGTCCTGGTTTCAGGTCTACCAGTCCAGGTTTCAGGTCTACCAGTCCTGGTTTCAGTTCGTTATACCAGTCCCGGTTTCAGCTCATTCTACCAGTCCCGGTTTCAGCTCATTCTACCAGTCCCGGTTTCAGTTCGTTCTACCAGTCCAGGTTTCAGGTATACCAGTCCTGGTTTCAAGCCTACCAGTCCTGGTTTCAAGTCTACCAGTCCTGGTTTCAGGTCTACCAGTCCTGGTTTCAGGTCTACCAGTCCTGGTTTCAGGTCTACCAGTCCTGGTTTCAGTTCGTTATACCAGTCCTGGTTTCAGCTCGTTCTACCAGTCCCGGTTTCAGCTCGTTCTACCAGTCCCGGTTTCAGCTCGTTCTACCAGTCCCGGTTTCAGCTCGTTCTACCAGTCCCGGTTTCAGCTCTAACATTCCTGGTTTCTATTCGTTCTACCAGTCCTGGTTTCAGCTCATTCTACCAGTCCCAGTTTCAGCTCATTCTACCAGTCCCGATTTCAGCTCATTCTACCAGTCCCGGTTTCAGATCTAACATTCCTGGTTTCTATTCGTTCTACCAATCCTGGTTTCAGTTCATTCTACCAGTCCAGGTTTCAGTTCGTTCTACCAGTCCTGGTTTCAGCTGTACCAGTCCAGGTTTCAGTTCGTTCTACCAGTCCAGGTTTCAGTTCGTTCTACCAGTCCAGGTTTCAGCTGTACCAGTCCAGGTTTCAGTTCATTCTACCAGTCCCGGTTTCAGCTCTAACATTCCTGGTTTCTATTCGTTCTACCAGTCCTGGTTTCAGCTCATTCTACCAGTCCCGGTTTCAGCTCTAACATTCCTGGTTTCTATTCGTTCTACCAGTCCTGGTTTCAGCTCATTCTACCAGTCCCGGTTTCAGCTCTAACATTCCTGGTTTCTATTCGTTCTACCAGTCCTGGTTTCAGCTCGTTCTACCAGTCCCGGTATCAGCTCATTCTACCAGTCCCGGTTTCAGCTCATTCTACCAGTCCCGGTTTCAGCTCTAACATTCCTGGTTTCAGTTCGTTATACCAGTCCAGGTTTCAGTTAGTTCTACCAGTCCAGGTTTCAGTTAGTTCTACCAGTCCTGGTTTCAGCTGTACCAGTCCAGGTTTCAGTTCGTTCTACCAGTCCAGGTTTCAGTTCGTTCTACCAGTCCTGGTTTCAGCTGTACCAGTCCAGGTTTCAGTTCGTTCTACCAGTCCAGGTTTCAGTTCGTTCTACCAGTCCAGGTTTCAGTTCGTTCTACCAGTCCAGGTTTCAGCTGTACCAGTCCAGGTTTCAGTTCATTCTACCAGTCCCGGTTTCAGCTCATTCTACCAGTCCCGGTTTCAGCTCTAACATTCCTGGTTTCTATTCGTTCTACCAGTCCCGGTTTCAGCTCATTCTACCAGTCCCGGTTTCAGCTCATTCTACCAGTCCCGGTTTCAGCTCTAACATTCCTGGTTTCTATTCGTTCTACCAGTCCTGGTTTCAGTTCGTTATACCAGTCCTGGTTTCAGTTCGTTATACCAGTCCAGGTATCAGGTCTACCAATCCTGGTTTCAAGTCTACCAGTCCTGGTTTCAAGTCTACCAGTCCTGGTTTCAGGTCTACCAGTCCTGGTTTCAAGTCTACCAGTCCTGGTTTCAGGTCTACCAGTCCAGGTTTCAGGTCTACCAGTCCTGGTTTCAGTTCGTTATACAAGTCCCGGTTTCAGCTCATTCTACCAGTCCCGGTTTCAGCTCATTCTACCAGTCCAGGTTTCAGTTCGTTCTACCAGTCCAGGTTTCAGGTATACCAGTCCTGGTTTCAAGCCTACCAGTCCTGGTTTCAAGCCTACCAGTCCTGGTTTCAGGTCTACCAGTCCTGGTTTCAGGTCTACCAGTCCTGGTTTCAAGTCTACCAGTCCTGGTTTCAGGTCTACCAGTCCAGGTTTCAGGTCTACCAGTCCTGGTTTCAGTTCGTTCTACCAGTCCCGGTTTCAGCTCGTTCTACCAGTCCCGGTTTCAGCTCGTTCTACCAGTCCCGGTTTCAGCTCTAACATTCCTGGTTTCTATTCGTTCTACCAGTCCTGGTTTCAGCTCATTCTACCAGTCCCAGTTTCAGCTCATTCTACCAGTCCCGATTTCAGCTCATTCTACCAGTCCCGGTTTCAGATCTAACATTCCTGGTTTCTATTCGTTCTACCAATCCTGGTTTCAGTTCATTCTACCAGTCCAGGTTTCAGTTCGTTCTACCAGTCCTGGTTTCAGCTGTACCAGTCCAGGTTTCAGTTCGTTCTACCAGTCCAGGTTTCAGTTCGTTCTACCAGTCCAGGTTTCAGCTGTACCAGTCCAGGTTTCAGTTCATTCTACCAGTCCCGGTTTCAGCTCTAACATTCCTGGTTTCTATTCGTTCTACCAGTCCTGGTTTCAGCTCGTTCTACCAGTCCCGGTTTCAGCTCGTTCTACCAGTCCCGGTTTCAGCTCGTTCTACCAGTCCCGGTTTCAGCTCGTTCTACCAGTCCCGGTTTCAGCTCGTTCTACCAGTCCCGGTTTCAACTCTAACATTCCTGGTTTCTATTCGTTCTACCAGTCCTGGTTTCAGCTCATTCTACCAGTCCCGGTTTCAGCTCTAACATTCCTGGTTTCTATTCGTTCTACCAGTCCTGGTTTCAGTTCGTTCTACCAGTCCTGGTTTCAGCTCGTTCTACCAGTCCCGGTTTCAGCTCATTCTACCAGTCCCGGTTTCAGCTCTAACATTCCTGGTTTCAGTTCGTTCTACCAGTCCAGGTTTCAGTTAGTTCTACCAGTCCAGGTTTCAGTTAGTTCTACCAGTCCTGGTTTCAGCTGTACCAGTCCAGGTTTCAGTTCGTTCTACCAGTCCAGGTTTCAGTTCGTTCTACCAGTCCTGGTTTCAGCTCGTTCTACCAGTCCCGGTATCAGCTCATTCTACCAGTCCCGGTTTCAGCTCATTCTACCAGTCCAGGTTTCAGCTCTAACATTCCTGGTTTCAGTTCGTTATACCAGTCCAGGTTTCAGTTAGTTCTACCAGTCCAGGTTTCAGTTAGTTCTACCAGTCCTGGTTTCAGCTGTACCAGTCCAGGTTTCAGTTCGTTCTACCAGTCCAGGTTTCAGTTCGTTCTACCAGTCCTGGTTTCAGCTGTACCAGTCCAGGTTTCAGTTCGTTCTACCAGTCCAGGTTTCAGTTCGTTCTACCAGTCCAGGTTTCAGTTCGTTCTACCAGTCCAGGTTTCAGCTGTACCAGTCCAGGTTTCAGTTCATTCTTTCAGTCCCGGTTTCAGCTCATTCTACCAGTCCCGGTTTCAGCTCTAACATTCCTGGTTTCTATTCGTTCTACCAGTCCCGGTTTCAGCTCATTCTACCAGTCCCGGTTTCAGCTCATTCTACCAGTCCCGGTTTAGGCTCTAACATTCCTGGTTTCTATTCGTTCTACCAGTCCTGGTTTCAGTTCGTTATACCAGTCCTGGTTTCAGTTCGTTATACCAGTCCAGGTATCAGGTCTACCAATCCTGGTTTCAAGTCTACCAGTCCTGGTTTCAAGTCTACCAGTCCTGGTTTCAGGTCTACCAGTCCTGGTTTCAAGTCTACCAGTCCTGGTTTCAGGTCTACCAGTCCAGGTTTCAGGTCTACCAGTCCTGGTTTCAGTTCGTTATACAAGTCCCGGTTTCAGCTCATTCTACCAGTCCCGGTTTCAGCTCATTCTACCAGTCCCGGTTTCAGCTCATTCTACCAGTCCCGGTTTCAGTTCGTTCTACCAGTCCAGGTTTCAGTTCGTTCTACCAGTCCAGGTTTCAGTTCGTTCTACCAGTCCAGGTTTCAGCTGTACCAGTCCAGGTTTCAGTTCATTCTATCAGTCCCGGTTTCAGCTCATTCTACCAGTCCCGGTTTCAGCTCTAACATTCCTGGTTTCTATTCGTTCTACCAGTCCCGGTTTCAGCTCATTCTACCAGTCCCGGTTTCAGCTCATTCTACCAGTCCCGGTTTCAGCTCTAACACTCCTGGTTTCTATTCGTTCTACCAGTCCTGGTTTCAGTTCGTTATACCAGTCCTGGTTTCAGTTCGTTATACCAGTCCAGGTATCAGGTCTACCAATCCTGGTTTCAAGTCTACCAGTCCTGGTTTCAAGTCTACCAGTCCTGGTTTCAAGTCTACCAGTCCTGGTTTCAGGTCTACCAGTCCAGGTTTCAGGTCTACCAGTCCTGGTTTCAGTTCGTTATACAAGTCCCGGTTTCAGCTCATTCTACCAGTCCCGGTTTCAGCTCATTCTACCAGTCCAGGTTTCAGTTCGTTCTACCAGTCCAGGTTTCAGGTATACCAGTCCTGGTTTCAAGCCTACCAGTCCTGGTTTCAAGCCTACCAGTCCTGGTTTCAGGTCTACCAGTCCTGGTTTCAGGTCTACCAGTCCTGGTTTCAGGTCTACCAGTCCTGGTTTCAGGTCTACCAGTCCAGGTTTCAGGTCTACCAGTCCTGGTTTCAGTTCGTTCTACCAGTCCCGGTTTCAGCTCGTTCTACCAGTCCCGGTTTCAGCTCGTTCTACCAGTCCCGGTTTCAGCTCGTTCTACCAGTCCCGGTTTCAGCTCGTTCTACCAGTCCCGGTTTCAGCTCTAACATTCCTGGTTTCTATTCGTTCTACCAGTCCTGGTTTCAGCTCATTCTACCAGTCCCAGTTTCAGCTCATTCTACCAGTCCCGATTTCAGCTCATTCTACCAGTCCCGGTTTCAGATCTAACATTCCTGGTTTCTATTCGTTCTACCAATCCTGGTTTCAGTTCATTCTACCAGTCCAGGTTTCAGTTCATTCTACCAGTCCTGGTTTCAGCTGTACCAGTCCAGGTTTCAGTTCGTTCTACCAGTCCAGGTTTCAGTTCGTTCTACCAGTCCAGGTTTCAGCTGTACCAGTCCAGGTTTCAGTTCATTCTACCAGTCCCGGTTTCAGCTCTAACATTCCTGGTTTCTATTCGTTCTACCAGTCCTGGTTTCAGCTCGTTCTACCAGTCCCGGTTTCAGCTCGTTCTACCAGTCCCGGTTTCAGCTCGTTCTACCAGTCCCGGTTTCAGCTCGTTCTACCAGTCCCGGTTTCAGCTCTAACATTCCTGGTTTCTATTCGTTCTACCAGTCCTGGTTTCAGCTCATTCTACCAGTCCCGGTTTCAGCTCTAACATTCCTGGTTTCTATTCGTTCTACCAGTCCTGGTTTCAGCTCGTTCTACCAGTCCCGGTTTCAGCTCATTCTACCAGTCCCGGTTTCAGCTCATTCTACCAGTCCCGGTTTCAGCTCTAACATTCCTGGTTTCAGTTCGTTATACCAGTCCAGGTTTCAGTTAGTTCTACCAGTCCAGGTTTCAGTTAGTTCTACCAGTCCTGGTTTCAGCTGTACCAGTCCAGGTTTCAGTTCGTTCTACCAGTCCAGGTTTCAGTTCGTTCTACCAGTCCTGGTTTCAGCTCGTTCTACCAGTCCCGGTATCAGCTCATTCTACCAGTCCCGGTTTCAGCTCATTCTACCAGTCCCGGTTTCAGCTCTAACATTCCTGGTTTCAGTTCGTTATACCAGTCCAGGTTTCAGTTCGTTCTACCAGTCCAGGTTTCAGTTCGTTCTACCAGTCCTGGTTTCAGCTGTACCAGTCCAGGTTTCAGTTCGTTCTACCAGTCCAGGTTTCAGTTCGTTCTACCAGTCCTGGTTTCAGCTGTACCAGTCCAGGTTTCAGTTCGTTCTACCAGTCCAGGTTTCAGTTCGTTCTACCAGTCCAGGTTTCAGTTCGTTCTACCAGTCCAGGTTTCAGCTGTACCAGTCCAGGTTTCAGTTCATTCTACCAGTCCCGGTTTCAGCTCATTCTACCAGTCCCGGTTTCAGCTCTAACATTCCTGGTTTCTATTCGTTCTACCAGTCCCGGTTTCAGCTCATTCTACCAGTCCCGGTTTCAGCTCATTCTACCAGTCCCGGTTTCAGCTCTAACATTCCTGGTTTCTATTCGTTCTACCAGTCCTGGTTTCAGTTCGTTATACCAGTCCTGGTTTCAGTTCGTTATACCAGTCCAGGTATCAGGTCTACCAATCCTGGTTTCAAGTCTACCAGTCCTGGTTTCAAGTCTACCAGTCCTGGTTTCAGGTCTACCAGTCCTGGTTTCAAGTCTACCAGTCCTGGTTTCAGGTCTACCAGTCCAGGTTTCAGGTCTACCAGTCCTGGTTTCAGTTCGTTATACAAGTCCCGGTTTCAGCTCATTCTACCAGTCCCGGTTTCAGCTCATTCTACCAGTCCAGGTTTCAGTTCGTTCTACCAGTCCAGGTTTCAGGTATACCAGTCCTGGTTTCAAGCCTACCAGTCCTGGTTTCAAGCCTACCAGTCCTGGTTTCAGGTCTACCAGTCCTGGTTTCAGGTCTACCAGTCCTGGTTTCAGGTCTACCAGTCCAGGTTTCAGGTCTACCAGTCCTGGTTTCAGTTCGTTATACCAGTCCCGGTTTCAGCTCGTTCTACCAGTCCCGGTTTCAGCTCGTTCTACCAGTCCCGGTTTCAGCTCATTCTACCAGTCCCGGTTTCAGCTCATTCTACCAGTCCCGGTTTCAGCTCTAACATTCCTGGTTTCTATTCGTTCTACCAGTCCTGGTTTCAGCTCATTCTACCAGTCCCGGTTTCAGCTCATTCTACCAGTCCCGGTTTCAGCTCATTCTACCAGTCCCGGTTTCAGCTCTAACATTCCTGGTTTCTATTCGTTCTACCAATCCTGGTTTCAGTTCGTTCTACCAGTCCAGGTTTCAGTTCGTTCTACCAGTCCAGGTTTCAGTTCGTTCTACCAGTCCCGGTTTCAGCTCATTCTACCAGTCCCGGTTTCAGCTCATTCTACCAGTCCCGGTTTCAGCTCTAACATTCCTGGTTTCTATTCGTTCTACCAGTCCTGGTTTCAGCTCATTCTACCAGTCCCGGTTTCAGCTCATTCTACCAGTCCCGGTTTCAGCTCATTCTACCAGTCCCGGTTTCAGCTCTAACATTCCTGGTTTCTATTCGTTCTACCAATCCTGGTTTCAGTTCGTTCTACCAGTCCAGGTTTCAGTTCGTTCTACCAGTCCAGGTTTCAGTTCGTTCTACCAGTCCTGGTTTCAGCTGTACCAGTCCAGGTTTCAGTTCGTTCTACCAGTCCCGGTTTCAGTTCGTTCTACCAGTCCAGGTTTCAGCTGTACCAGTCCAGGTTTCAGTTCATTCTACCAGTCCCGGTTTCAGCTCTAACATTCCTGGTTTCTATTCGTTCTACCAGTCCCGGTTTCAGCTCATTCTACCAGTCCCGGTTTCAGCTCATTCTACCAGTCCCGGTTTCAGCTCTAACATTCCTGGTTTCTATTCGTTCTACCAGTCCTGGTTTCAGTTCGTTATACCAGTCCTGGTTTCAGTTCGTTATACCAATCCAGGTTTCAGGTCTACCAATCCTGGTTTCAAGTCTACCAGTCCAGGTTTCAAGTCTACCAGTCCTGGTTTCAGGTCTACCAGTCCTGGTTTCAAGTCTACCAGTCCAGGTTTCAGGTCTACCAGTCCTGGTTTCAGTTCGTTATACAAGTCCCGGTTTCAGTTCGTTATACAAGTCCCGGTTTCAGCTCATTCTACCAGTCCCGGTTTCAGCTCATTCTACCAGTCCCGGTTTCAGCTCATTCTACCAGTCCCGGTTTCAGCTCATTCTACCAGTCCCGGTTTCAGTTCGTTCTACCAGTCCAGGTTTCAGGTATACCAGTCCTGGTTTCAAGCCTACCAGTCCAGGTTTCAAGTCTACCAGTCCTGGTTTCAGGTCTACCAGTCCTGGTTTCAGGTCTACCAGTCCTGGTTTCAGGTCTACCAGTCCAGGTTTCAGGTCTACCAGTCCTGGTTTCAGTTCGTTACACCAGTCCTGGTTTCAGCTCGTTCTACCAGTCCCGGTTTCAGCTCGTTCTACCAGTCCTGGTTTCAGCTCGTTCTACCAGTCCCGGTTTCAGCTCGTTCTACCAGTCCCGGTTTCAGCTCGTTCTACCAGTCCCGGTTTCAGCTCTAACATTCCTGGTTTCTATTCGTTCTACCAGTCCTGGTTTCAGCTCATTCTACCAGTCCCGGTTTCAGCTCATTCTACCAGTCCCGGTATCAGCTCATTCTACCAGTCCCGGTTTCATCTCTAACATTCCTGGTTTCTATTCGTTCTACCAATCCTGGTTTCAGTTCGTTCTACCAGTCCAGGTTTCAGTTCGTTCTACCAGTCCAGGTTTCAGTTCGTTCTACCAGTCCAGGTTTCAGTTCGTTCTACCAGTCCTGGTTTCAGCTGTACCAGTCCCGGTTTCAGCTCATTCTACCAGTCCCGGTTTCAGCTCATTCTACCAGTCCTGGTTTCAGTTCGTTATACCAGTCCTGGTTTCAGCTCGTTCTACCAGTCCCGGTTTCAGCTCGTTCTACCAGTCCCGGTTTCAGCTCATTCTACCAGTCCTGGTTTCAGTTCGTTCTACCAGTCCCGGTTTCAGCTCGTTCTACCAGTCCCGGTTTCAGCTCGTTCTACCAGTCCCGGTTTCAGCTCTAACATTCCTGGTTTCTATTCGTTCTACCAGTCCTGGTTTCAGCTCATTCTACCAGTCCCGGTTTCAGCTCATTCTACCAGTCCTGGTTTCAGTTCGTTATACCAGTCCTGGTTTCAGCTCGTTCTACCAGTCCCGGTTTCAGCTCGTTCTACCAGTCCCGGTTTCAGCTCATTCTACCAGTCCCGGTTTCAGCTCATTCTACCAGTCCCGGTTTCAGCTCTAACATTCCTGGTTTCTATTCTTTCTACCAGTCCTGGTTTCAGCTCGTTATACCAGTCCCGGTTTCAGCTCGTTCTACCAGTCCCGGTTTCAGCTCATTCTACCAGTCCTGGTTTCAGTTCGTTATACCAGTCCTGGTTTCAGCTCATTCTACCAGTCCCGGTTTCAGCTCATTCTACCAGTCCAGGTTTCAGCTCATTCTACCAGTCCCGGTTTCAGCTCATTCTACCAGTCCCGGTTTCAGCTCATTCTACCAGTCCCGGTATCAGCTCATTCTACCAGTCCCGGTTTCAGCTCATTCTACCAGTCCCGGTTTCAGCTCTAACATTCCTGGTTTCAGTTCGTTATACCAGTCCAGGTTTCAGTTAGTTCTACCAGTCCAGGTTTCAGTTAGTTCTACCTGTCCTGGTTTCAGCTGTACCAGTCCAGGTTTCAGTTCGTTCTACCAGTCCTGGTTTCAGCTGTACCAGTCCAGGTTTCAGTTCGTTCTACCAGTCCAGGTTTCAGTTCGTTCTACCAGTCCAGGTTTCAGCTGTACCAGTCCAGGTCTCAGTTCATTCTACCAGTCCCGGTTTCAGCTCATTCTACCAGTCCCGGTTTCAGCTCATTCTACCAGTCCCGGTTTCAGCTCTAACATTCCTGGTTTCTATTCGTTCTACCAGTCCCGGTTTCAGCTCATTCTACCAGTCCCGGTTTCAGCTCTAACATTCCTGGTTTCTATTCGTTCTACCAGTCCTGGTTTCAGTTCGTTATACCAGTCCCGGTTTCAGCTCTAACATTCCTGGTTTCTATTCGTTCTACCAGTCCTGGTTTCAGCTCATTCTACCAGTCCCGGTTTCAGCTCATTCTACCAGTCCCGGTTTCAGTTCGTTCTACCAGTCCAGGTTTCAGTTCGTTCTACCAGTCCTGGTTTCAGCTGTACCAGTCCCGGTTTCAGCTCATTCTACCAGTCCCGGTTTCAGCTCATT
>CM026207.1:1243147-1298347 GCA_014839995.1 Xenentodon cancila
CTGTTTTGTCTGCTTGTCTGGTTGTCTGGTTGTCTGGTTGTCTGTTTGTCAGGCTGTCTGGATGTCTGTTTGTCTGGTTTTTCTGGTTGTCTGTTTGTCTGGCTGTCTGCTTGTCTGTTTGTGTGATTTTCTGGTTTTCTGTTTGTCTGGTTGTCTGTTTGTCTGGCTGTCTGTTTGTCCTGCTGTCTGCTTGTCTGTTTGTCTGGTTTTCTGGTTGCCTGGTTGTCTGTCTGGCTGTGTGGTTGTCTGGATGTCTGGTTGTCTGTCTTGCTGTCTGGTTGTCTGGATGTCTGCTTGTCTGTCTGGCTGTCTGGTTGTCTGGTTGTCTGGTTGTCTGTCTGGCTGTCTGCTTGTCTGCTTGTCTGCTTGTCTGGTTGTCTTTCTGGGTGTCTGGTTTTCTTTCTGGGTGTCTGGTTGTCTCGCTGGGTGTTTGATTTTCTGTCTGGCTGTCTGGTTGTCTGTCTGGCTGTCTGGTTGTCTGGTTGTCTGGTTTTCTGGTTGTCTGGTTGTCTGGTTGTCTGGTTTTCTGTTTGTCTGTTTGTCTGGTTGTCTGCTTGTCTGCTTGTCTGGTTGTCTGGTTTTCTGTTTGTCTGTTTGTCTGGTTGTCTGGTTGTCTGTTTGTTTGGTTGTCTGGTTGTCTGCTTGTCTGGTTGTCTGGTTGTCTGGTTTTCTGTTTGTCTGTTTGTCTGGTTGTCTGGTTGCCTGGTTGTGTGTTTGTTTGGTTGTCTGTTTGTCTAGTTGTTTGCTTGTCTGCTTGTCTGGTTGTCTTTCTGGGTGTCTGGTTTTCTTTCTGGGTGTCTGGTTGTCTCGCTGGGTGTTTGATTTTCTGTCTGGCTGTCTGGTTGTCTGTCTGGCTGTCTGGTTGTCTGGTTGTCTGGTTTTCTGGTTGTATGGTTGTCTGGTTGTCTGGTTTTCTGTTTGTCTGTTTGTCTGGTTGTCTGCTTGTCTGCTTGTCTGGTTGTCTGGTTTTCTGTTTGTCTGGTTGTCTGGTTGTCTGTTTGTTTGGTTGTCTGGTTGTCTGCTTGTCTGGTTGTCTGGTTGTCTGGTTTTCTGTTTGTCTGTTTGTCTGGTTGTCTGGTTGCCTGGTTGTGTGTTTGTTTGGTTGTCTGTTTGTCTAGTTGTTTGCTTGTCTGTTTTGTCTGCTTGTCTGTTTGTCTGGTTGTCTGTTTGTCTGGCTGTCTGCTTGTCTGTTTGTCTGGTTTTCTCTATTTCTGTTTGTCTGGTTGTCTGTTTGTCTGGCTGTCTGTTTGTCTGGCTGTCTGATTGTCTGCTTGTCTGTTTGTCTGGTTTTCTGTTTGTCTGTTTGTCTGTTTGTCTGGTTGTCTGGTTGCCTGGTTGTGTGTTTGTTTGGTTGTCTGTTTGTCTGGTTGTTTGCTTGTCTGTTTTGTCTGCTTGTCTGTTTGTCTTGATGTCTGTTTGTCTGTTTGTCTGTTAGTCTGGTTGTTTGCTTGTCTGGTTGTCTGTTTGTCTGGTTTTGTGGTTGTCTGGTTGTCTGTCTGGCTGTGTGGTTGTCTGGATGTCTGGTTGTCTGTCTGGCTGTCTGGTTTTCTGGTTGTCTGTCTGGCTGTCTGGTTGTCTGTCTTGGTGTCTGGTTGTCTGGCTGGCTGGCTGGCTGACTGTCTGGGTGTTTGATTTTCTGTCTGGCTGTATGGTTGTCTGTCTGGTTGTCTGGTTGTCTGGCTGTCTGGCTGTCTGGTTGTCTGGTTGTCTGGTTGTCTGTCTGGCTTTCTGGTTGTCTGAATGTCTGGCTGTCTGGTTGTCTGGTTGTCTGGTTTTCTGGTTGTCTGTCTGGCTATTTGGCTTTCTGGTTGTCTGAATGTCTGGCTGTCTGTCCAGCTTTCTTGTTGTCTGGTTGTCTGGCTGTCTGGTTGTCTGGTTGTCTGTCTGGCTTTCTGGTTGTCTGGATGTCTGGCTGTCTGTCCAGCTTTCTTGTTGTCTGGTTGTCTGGTTGTCTGTCTGGCTGTCTGGTTGTTTGGTTGTCTGTCTGGGTTTCTGGTTGTCTGTTTGTCTGGTTGTCTGTCTGGCTGTCTGGTATTCTGGTTGTCTGGTGTTCTCTCTGGGTTTCTGGTTGTCTGGCTGTCTGACAGTCTGGTTGTCTGGTTGTCTGTCTGGGTTTCTGGTTGTCTGGTTGTCTGGTTGTCTGGTTGTCTGGCTGTCTGGTTGTCTGGTTGTTTGGTTGTCTGGTTGTCTGTCTGGGTTTCTGGTTGTCTGGTTGTCTGTCTGGGGTTTCTGGTTGTCATGTTTGTCTGGTTGTCTGTCTGCTGGCTGGTTCTGGTTGTCCTGGTTTTCGGGCTGTCTGACTGTCTGGTTGTCTGGCTGTTCCAGTCTCTGCAATAAACTGTGGTGGAGCATAGTGGGCAACCTGGAGTCTAGCAGTTCAGCAAGTGAACCTAGAAGGGCCCTGGATTGGTTCAGGACCAGGGGTTCTCAACCAGGAGAGCAGGTCCTGGCTTCTGCAGAAGGTAGCAGCAAACCAGCTTGAAGCTGCCGGACCAGACGTCTAGTTAGAACTGGGTAACAGTCTTCAAGCGGGAATTTAAGTAGCTGCCTCTGACTGCATAGCTAATCTTCCCCTGAAACCTTCCAGGCCAACTCAGAACCAGTCACCAGGTTCTAGTAAAAGTGAGGAGAAACATGTGAGATGCGAGCAGAAGTGTTAAATGAAGTATAAATACAATCAGAGCAGCTTAAATGAAGATAAACCACAGAAATATGGCTAAATCTTCCACTTTTAGAGCTCATGTCTGTCTGGATTCATGTAGTTTAAACCTTAAAACATCTCACCATCTACTGTACCAAAATGTTCCTATTGTGGATGTTTTGAGATTTTTAATCGAAAAACTTTTGTAGCATAACAATGAATGATGGAGTGATGATCGATAGCCATTGGCTGAGACAACTGTCAATCAAAAGGCGACGCTGCATTAGAAATAAATGTATTGATTTATAGATAAATAAAAAAAACGTACCACTTCAGAGTTGTCATGGATGTGAAATCTATGAAGACCCAGACTGAAAATATGTTTATTTCTGCTGTAAAGTTGAACATTTTAACCTGGATGCTGGTCCCTGGTGGTCAGTAGAGGAACTGCAGTCTTTCTTAGTTTTTCACAGGCTACAATCCAGAAGTTAGACTATTGAATTTGGAAAATGGAGGCTTCAAAACTGCTCTTCAGAACCTGGTGACATCAGACGCCACCTGTTCAGTGATATTTACAGTCTATGATGCTCAAGTCAACAAGTCGGTTAATGACACAGTCACTTATATCAGGGTGTGCTGAAGCAGGGAAACATCTAAAACCTTCAGTACCCCGGCCGTCGAGGACCAGAGTTCCCCAGCCCTGGCTTAGATGGACGTTGACCTCTTCAGGATGTTCTAGCGCCTCCCTGTGGACCAGTTGCTGAACTGTGGGTGTTTGAACGAGGACATATCTGAGGAACAACTGGATGGACTTCCATGACTGACACCTTTTGGAGTTTTACAGCACATAGAATTGAGAAGAAGTTTTAAAATCCACAGTCTGGACTTGGTTGGTTGAAACCGCCAACGAGATCTGGGTTTACGTGAATCCAGATGCGGTTTCCACTGGAACAGGATTTACGATGATGGACCACCAAAGGTAGGAGCACCTTCATCACTGATGAAGATTCTGCTCTTACTTGTCCCATGCAAAAGAAAAAAGTAAACTATTTGTTATTTGGTAGAAATTCACCTCTTTTCTGTCCCTTTAGGAAGATGAATTACTTCACTCACACTATTTTATATATATTTTGTTCTTCTCTGGTAATTTTAACCAGTGGTTTGCACATGAAACGACTTCCATTATCGTAGCTGAGGGGTGCAAGATTAAACTGTTCAATTATTTCAAGAAAAAGTGTCTCCAGTGTGGCTTGAAGAGATAAGTTGGAAAATCGGTTTTGGTAGCTGTGTTTTACAGCAGGTCGTAGTTCATTTCACTGATTGAAGCTCCTGCAATAAAGGCGACATGCTGCTTCAGCATGTGGCTGCTAATGGACTTAACGGTTCTCTCAAAGAAGGATATATTAATCCATTAAAATGTTCAAAAAAAACAAAAAAGAACTCAAATCAAACTTAGAACTAATGAGTGTCTATTAAGGGTATTTATTAAGGGTATTTATTAAGGGTATTTATTAAGGGTGTTTTCCAAAGTGGGTCCTTGTTTAAGCAGGAAACGAGCCTCTGTGCTGCGCTTTGACCTGAACGAACAGAACTTGACGAGACTGACAAGATGTGTGAACCTCAGTGTTTCCTTCTAACAAGGTTTTCACCATCCTAAGTACCTTGTTGGTGCTTCCATAGGGTTCATGAGTCTAAGTTTAGATGTAAAACTGCATCTGAACAACGTTGTCCCATGAACATTTGAGACCACAGTGGAGCACCGTCACCTCACAGGAGGTTCAAACCTGGGCTGGACCCTTTCTGTCTGGCCTTCACATCATTTCCTCAGGCATTTACAGGTTTTCCCCGGGACCTCTGGTTTTTCCCTGCTGGAAAAAAACCAATAACACCAACAAAAAACAAAGTTAAATGGCCATTAATCTGGACACTGGGAGCAGAGGCCAGTGCCACCCCAGCGTCGGGCCCGAGCCCGGAGAACTACAGAAGGATGGCCAAGAAGAACATCATCTTTCACATTTCCTAAACCTACATACATAAACTTCTTTTCCCCATACCAATAAAGCCTGTTGATGTTATTTATTTATTTTGTTTACGGTGTGTGTCTGGCAGTATTATTTCCATCCATCCGTTATCCATACCCGGGAGAACACGCGCGCTCCACATAGAAAGACCCACTGGGCCGGGAATCGAACCAGGAATCCTTTGCTGTGCGGCAACAGTGTTGCCCACTAAGCCAGCGTGGCGGCACTTTCATTTGCTGAACCAAATATCAGTTGAACATCAATATGTAAAACAAAACAAAACAACAACAAAAAACACATTGTCCTATTAATAACAATAGCAACACACATTAGCAATATGAACTTCTGTTCCCATGTGAGTAAATTCATTTGAGTGTATGGATCATTTTATTTATGTATAGTGTGCAGTCTGGGATTATTTATTGGAGCAAATATCAGTTCCTATATTTCCATCTAAAAATACATCTTCCTTTCGATACAAATACTAATCACAGACAGTGACCTCCCACCCTGTTGTTTAACATCTGTAAACTCTTCAGTTAAACGAAGACAAAGCAGAAGTTTAAGTGTTTGGAGCCAGTGAAGGAAGATTAAACCAGCACTCAGCTGGACTACTGTAACGCTGTTCTCAGGGTCCCTAAAACATCCATCAAACATCTGCAGTTAGTCCTCCTGGTCCATGATGGACCAACCAGAACCCTCAGGTCGTCCGGGCCACGCCCACTTTCTAGACCCAGCGTCAGAACCAAACAGGTGAGGCGGCGTTCAGCTTTGATGCTCCTCACCTGTGGAACAAACTCCCAGAATGCATCAGGGCTGAAACTCTCAGTAGTTTGAATTCGAGGTTGAAAACATTTTTATTTACTGCTGCATTTCAGTAACATCCCATGATGCACTGCAACCTAATGTGCTACACAAATAAACATGTCCTGCCTAATGTGAAAGTAATTTAGTTGCGTTACGCGTCAAGCTGGAACCGTTCCATCAGACCAAGGCAGCACCATTTACAGATGTGTGCAATGTCTCTCTAAAAGAAATGATTCTAAATATTCACACAAACGGTAGCTTATGCTTAGTCTCGTAAAAAAATGTAAAAAAAAAAAAACAAAACCAACACATAGGAAATGTCATCAATGATCCTGTTTGTTGAAGGAAGTTTTCCAAACTCTCCTTCTGCCCAGGATCGTAACAGCTTTATTGGTGGCGGTGGTTTTAGCACCGGCAGAGGATCCTTACAGAACCCGGGCTGAGGCTTCGGTCTCGCTCCCACTGAACAGGAAGGACAGAACGCAGCTCGAGCCACAGGAAACGCTTCCAACTTCTCTTTGAGGGGACAGAGGGGGACACCTCTGCACGTGTAACAGCTGTAACAGTTAAAAATGAGTGCATTAGTGGGGGGGGGGGGGGGGGGGGGGGGGGGTCTTTTCTATCAGGCAAACTGCAGCAGAAAGACAAAAATATTTATATGTATTGAAATAATAGCAGTTATGCCTGATATGCCATGTTCATTTCTTTACAAGTAAACTGTAATTTAGAGCCATGTTGGGAATACAAGCAGTGAAATGCATCACAATGTACATAGAACTTATCAGATCTAATGTGCAGTTACAATGAGCAGAGCCTAGTTTTCCTTCAGAACAGACTCTCCCATTTCATGACATCCTCCCGGATAGTTTTCCAGTGGTAGGACGCCAACACTTATCATCATCTCTTTTTAACATCTCTTTTTGAAGGTAAACAGAACATCAATTAGAGAGGATTTAGATTTTGCAGTGGCAGCCTGGAAGCTGTGAAACAGCTCCCCCCAGACTCCGACATGTTCAAGTCACTGTGGAAAACATACTTCTTCTTTTTGGCTTTCACCTCTGACTAGAATACAAGTGTAGACACCGACTGGACTATAATACTATTCTAATTTTAATGTTTCTCAATTTGGTTTTGATTATGTCTTCCTGTATTTAAATGATGTTTGACCAAAGTGCTTTACAATCAAATAACAATCAATTTTGTTATTTAAAAATTGCAGTTAATGGCGATTTATCTATGACAATGTTTTGATTAATCTTGATTAAAAAAATGTATTGACTGACATTTCTTATATATGTATTTGGAATACCTCGAAACAACACACACAGTTCCAGTAAAATGCTGGAATGTTCTACATGTCTATATGTTTGTTCTACAACTCTAACCTTTCTAAAGCCTCTAACCCCTCTAACTGCTCTAACCTTTCTAATCGCTCTAACTGCTCTAACCCCTCTAACTACTCTAACCCCTCTAATGGCTCTAACCTTTCTAATCGCTCTAACTGCTTTATTTGCTCTAATTGCTCTAATTGCTCTAATGGCTCCAACTGCTCTAACCCCTCTAACTGTTCTAACCTTTCTAATCGCTCTAACTGCTCTAACCCCTCTAACTGTTCTAACCTTTCTAATCGCTCTAACTGCTCTAACCCCTCTAACTGTTCTAACCTTTCTAATCGCTCTAACTGCTCTAACCTTTCTAATCGCTCTAACTGCTCTAACCCCTCTAACTGCTTTAACCTTTCTAATCGCTCTAACTGCTCTAACCCCTCTAACTGTTCTAACCTTTCTAATCGCTCTAACTGCTCTAACCCCTCTAACTGTTCTAACCTTTCTAATCGCTCTAACTGCTCTAACCTTTCTAATCGCTCTAACTGCTCTAACCCCTCTAACTGCTTTAACCTTTCTAATTGCTCTAACTGCTCTAACCCCTCTAACTGCTTTAACCTTTCTAATTGCTCTAACTGCTCTAACCCCTCTAACTGCTCTAACCTTTCTAATCGCTCTAACTGCTCTAACCCCTCTAACTGCTTTAACCTTTCTAATCGCTCTAACTGCTCTAACCCCTCTAACTGTTCTAACCTTTCTAATCGCTCTAACTGCTCTAACCTTTCTAATCGCTCTAACTGCTCTAACCCCTCTAACTGCTTTAACCTTTCTAATTGCTCTAACTGTTTTAATTGCTCTAATTGCTCTAATTGTTCTAACTGCTTTAATTGCTCTAATTGCTCTAACTGCTCTAAACTTTCTAATCGCTCTAACTGCTCTAACCCCTCTAACTGCTCTAACCCCTCTAACTGCTTTAACCCCTCTAACTTCTCTCACCTTTCTAATCGCTCTAACTGCTTTAACCTTTCTAATTGCTCTAACTGCTTGGATTGCTCTATTTGTTCTAATTGCTCTAATGGCTCTAACTGCTCTAACCTTTCTAATCGCTCTAACTGCTCTAACCTTTCTAAAGGCTCTAACCCCTCTAACTGCTCTAACCCCTCTAACTGCTTTAACCTTTCTAATTGCTCTAACTGCTTTAATTGCTCTAATTGCTCTAATTGCTCTAATCACTCTAACTGCTCTAACCTTTCTAATCGCTCTAACTGCTCTAACCCCTCTAACCCCTCTAACTGCTCTAACCTTTCTAATCGCTCTAACTTCTCTAACCTTTCTAACCCCTCTAACTGCTCTAACCTTTCTAATCGCTCTAACTGCTCTAACCCCTCTAACTGCTCTAACCTTTCTAATTGCTCTAACTGCTCTAACCCCTCTAACTGCTCTAACCTTTCTAAAGGCTCTAATCTCTTTAACCTTTCTAATTGCTCTAACTGCTCTAATTGCTTTAATCGCTCTAACTGCTCTAACCTTTCTAATTGCTCCAACCTTTCTAATTGCTTTAATTGCTCTAATCGCTCTAAATGCTCTAACCTTTCTAATCGCTCTAACTGCTCTAATCGCTCCAACTGCTTGAACCGCTCTAACTGCTCTTAATGCTCTAATCGCTCTAACCTTTCTAATTGCTCTAACTGCTCTAACCTTTCTAAAGGCTCTAACCCCTCTAACTGCTCTAACCCCTCTAACTGCTTTAACCTTTCTAATTGCTCTAACTGCTTTAATTGCTCTAATTGCTCTAATTGCTCTAATCACTCTAACTGCTCTAACCTTTCTAATCGCTCTAACTGCTCTAACCCCTCTAACCCCTCTAACTGCTCTAACCTTTCTAATCGCTCTAACTTCTCTAACCTTTCTAACCCCTCTAACTGCTCTAACCTTTCTAATCGCTCTAACTGCTCTAACCCCTCTAACTGCTCTAACCTTTCTAATTGCTCTAACTGCTCTAACCCCTCTAACTGCTCTAACCTTTCTAAAGGCTCTAATCTCTTTAACCTTTCTAATTGCTCTAACTGCTCTAATTGCTTTAATCGCTCTAACTGCTCTAACCTTTCTAATTGCTCCAACCTTTCTAATTGCTTTAATTGCTCTAATCGCTCTAAATGCTCTAACCTTTCTAATCGCTCTAACTGCTCTAATCGCTCCAACTGCTTGAACCGCTCTAACTGCTCTTAATGCTCTAATCGCTCTAACCTTTCTAATTGCTCTAATCGCTCTAACTGCTTTAATTGCTCTAATCGCTCTAACGGCTCTAACCTTTCTAATTGCTCTCATCGCTCTAACTGCTTTAATTGCTCTAATCGCTCTAACTGCTTTAATTGCTCTGATCACTCTAACCTTTCTAATCGCTCTAACTGCTTTAATTGCTCTGATCACTCTAACCTTTCTAATCGCTCTAACTGCTCTAACCCCTCTAACTGCTCTAACCTTTCTAAAGGCTCTAATCTCTTTAACCTTTCTAATTGCTCTAACTGCTCTAATTGCAATAATCGCTCTAACTGCTCTAACCTTTCTAATTGCTCTAACTGCTCTAATTGCAATAATCGCTCTAACTGCTCTAACCTTTCTAATCGCTCTAACCTTTCTAATCGCTCTAACTGCTCTAACCGCTCTAACTGCTCTAATTGCTCTAATCGCTCTAACCTTTCTAATTGCTCTAATCGCTCTAACTGCTTTAATTGCTCTAATCGCTCTAACGGCTCTAACCTTTCTAATCGCTCTAACTGCTCTAACCGCTCTAACTGCTCTAATTGCTCTAATCGCTCTAACCTTTCTAATTGCTCTAATCGCTCTAACTGCTTTAATTGCTTTAATCGCTCTAACTGCTCTAACCTATCTAATCGCTCTAACCTTTCTAATTGCTATAATTGCTCTAATCGCTCTAAATGCTCTAACCTTTCTAATCGCTCTAACTGCTCTAATCGCTCTAACCGCTCTAACTGCTCTAATTGCTCTAATTGCTCTAACTGCTTTAATTGCTCTAATCGCTCTAACTGCTTTAATTGTTCTGATCACTCTAACCTTTCTAATCGCTCTAACTGCTTTAATTGCTCTGATCACTCTAACCTTTCTAATCGCTCTAACTGCTCTAACCTTTCTAAAGGCTCTAATCTCTTTAACCTTTCTAATTGCTCTAACTGCTCTAATTGCTTTAATCGCTCTAACTGCTCTAACCTTTCTAATCGCTCTAACCTTTCTAATCGCTCTAACTGCTCTAACTGCTCTAATTGCTCTAATCGCTCTAACCTTTCTAATTGCTCTCATCGCTCTAACTGCTTTAATTGCTCTAATCGCTCTAACGGCTCTAACCTTTCTAATCGCTTTAACTGCTCTAACTGCTCTAATTGCTCTAATCGCTCTAACCTTTCTAATTGCTCTAATCGCTCTAACTGCTTTAATTGCTTTAATCGCTCTAACTGCTCTAACCTATCTAATCGCTCTAACCTTTCTAATTGCTTTAATTGCTCTAATCGCTCTAAATGCTCTAACCTTTCTAATCGCTCTAACTGCTCTAATCGCTCTAACTGCTCTAACCGCTCTAACTGCTCTAATTGCTCTAATCGCTCTAACTGCTTTAATTGCTCTAATTGCTCTAATGGCTCTAACCTTTCTAATTGCTCTAATCGCTCTAACTGCTTTAATTGCTCTGATCGCTCTAACCTTTCTAATCGCTCTAACTGCTCTAACCCCTCGAAAGGCTCTAACCGCTCTAACAAGAGAGACCACGTCTCTCCAGTGTTCGCTTCCCCCCATTGGCCCCCCATAAAACTCTAGTTCAACATTTTATTACTTGTGTATAAACTACCAAACCCGTGGGGTTCTCCAAGACCTGATAGTTCCATATGTTCCTAATAGAGTTCTTCGTTCTCAGAATGCAGGTTCACTCGTAGTTCCTTTGACGGTGTGTCTGTGTCTCTTCTCTCTCTGTTCTTCATCTCTCTTTCTGATCTCTCATTTCCTGCTCTGCTGGTCTTCAGCAGGAGGGTCCCCCCTTAAGGGGCGTTTTTGCCTTCTGTTGTTTGTCTAATAATTTATTGGGGGTCAAAAAATTGAAAATTGAAAAATAACCTCTCTAACAGTGATGATGACACTATTATATGCTGCTATAAAATCATGTCAGTCGCCCAGTTCATGGTGATTTCAGAGGCTTGACTCAAAGGTCACGGACTTCCATTCACTGGTTCTTTTCATCCAGAAGGCATCACCAACTGAAGAAACCTTCTGGACAGGGAAGCCAGTTGGGAATTAACTTCCTCTATTAAAAAGTCAGTTTAGGTAACCAAGCGCTGGAACACCAAGGTCAACGCCTTTAGCTGCTGCCTGTAAGACACTAATCCACTTATGACCTCCTACTTATTTGGATTTCTCTTCAGGCATGCCTTGTTTCAAGTGCCATCCAAAACTTGGAATGAGCATAATGTGGTGAAATAATGGGTTTTAGACATATGACAGCTGTGACGTTTGTGGTTTTCTGGCACATCAAACACACCTATAAATGGTCTCTGTGGCCTCCTGAATGGAAAAGTGAATGTGACCTCAGCTTGCTAATATCTTCCTTTATAACATCCGCGGCGGAGCAAACATGTTCTCGGCAGGAAGTTAATTACTCATTGCAGTCAGGGTCTAATAAAATGACAGACTGATATGGTGCTACACCTGGAGGCATTATTACCCACTCACACACACACACACACACACACACACACACACACACACACACACACACACACACACACACACACACACACACACACACACACACACACACACACACACACACACACGTTCAAGTTCAGGATTGGCTAAATGAAATCTGTGTGTGTTCAGTCACTGTCCAGGAGGTCTCCGTCACCTCCGTAATAACTCCTCCACAGGGGTGTCAGCTCATTTAATCAAAACTGTACACACAGCAGATCATTTGTACGCACTGAGACACACACCTGATGTTAGCACATTTAATTAGCTTCACTTATCAGCAGAAAAAAAACTTTTAGACTTCAGTCTTCAATGTTCTGCCCAGCACTTTGCATATTAGCACCTTAAATCTGTTTTTCAGTAATGGAAACTTACAGTCAAGAAACTAATAAGCCACTGAATCACGGCCTCCACGAACCTTCGGAGGCCTGGTGTTGAGATCCATCTGTTATCTTCTTCTTATCCAGGTTCATCCAGATCATAGACAACTCTAAACATCCTCTTCACAACACAGTGATTCAGCAACAGGGAGTCTTCAATCAGCAGCTTCTTGAGATCTACACAGACTTCTACGTGAGATCCTTCAGGCTGTTACAGGAGATCCTTCAGACCGCTACGGGAGATCCTTCAGACTTCTACGTGAGATCCTTCAGGCTGTTACAGGAGATCCTTCAGACCGCTATGGGAGATCCTTCAGACTTCTACGGGAGATCCTTCAGACCGCTACAGGAGATCCTTCAGACTTCTACGGGAGATCCTTCAGGCTGTTACAGGAGATCCTTCAGACCGCTACGGAAGATCCTTTAGACTTCTACGGGAGATCCTTCAGACCGCTACGGGAGATCCTTCAGGCTTCTACAGGAGATCCTTCAGACCGCTACAGGAGATCCTTCAGACCGCTACGGGAGATCCTTCAGACCGCTACAGGAGATCCTTCAGACCGCTACGGGAGATCTTTCAGACTTCTACAGGAGATCCTTCAGACCGCTACGGGAGATCCTTCAGACTTCTACGGGAGATCCTTCAGACCGCTAAGGGAGATCCTTCAGACCGCTAAGGGAGATCCTTCAGACCGCTAAGGGAGATCCTTCAGACCGCTAAGGGAGATCTTTCAGGCTGTTACGAGAGATCCTTCAGGCTGTTACAAGAGATCCTTCAGACATCTACAGGAGATCCTTCAGACCCCTACACAAGATCTTTTAGGCTGTTACAGGAGATCCTTCAGACCGCTAAGGGAGATCCTTCAGACTTCTACAGGAGATCCTTCAGGCTGTTACAGGAGATCCTTCAGACCGCTAAGGGAGATCCTTCAGGCTGTTACAGGAGATCCTTCAAGCCATTATAGGAGATCCTTCAGACCCCTGCAGGAGATCCTTCAGACCGCTACAGGAGATCCTTCAGACCGCTACAGGAGATCCTTCAGAACTCTACGGGAGATCCTTTAGATGCCTACAGCAGGTATGTAGAAATGAGCGACAGGCTGGGATTTGAACTTGAGATGACAGCAATAGCCTCTGTAATTGGCACCCCCTCAACTCACTGAGATGAACTCATTGTTGGATCCTGGTGGTCAGTAGAAGAACTGCAGGTTCTCCGTTCCTGGATGGATTCACAGCAGATGTTGAGTGTTGGTGTTTGGTTAGAAGGATAATTTTCAGTCCGACCACTCATCACAGATGTTCAACTGAGTAAGAACAAACTGTTTCTCCATGCTGGTGTCTTTGTCACCTCCTCTGCCAGTATTCTGGATGTCGCTGTTGTCCTCTCTGTCCTTCCAGCTTGTCCTTGACAGCGGCAGCTGTATCAGGTATTCTGTGTTTTCTGTTTGTGTCCAGTGTTGTTCATGTCTACAGCTGAGGTCATAACAGACCCCAGGGACACATTGAAATGGTCAAAATTGATGCATCAGGGATCATTAGAGCCCATTATAGATTAGAGTGCTTCATTAGACTCTGTTTGTGCTGTAAACACACGCCTGTCAAAATGTGTGTGATGGTGATTGTCACAAACAAGCTGCAGTGTAATTTTAACTCACTCTGAGTGGATGGATCACAATCATGTATAGATGTGGATGTGGAGCTTATTCGTGTGTTTTCTTTGTGTCAAAATATAATAAAAGTCTTCCTTTTTTACCTTAAAAAAAAAAGTCTTCCGATGGCAGTGGATCTTAATATTAGACAAATGCAACCTCAGATGGACAACAACATAGAAGTGACCTGCAAATCCAGATCCTAGTGGTCAGTAGAGGAACTGCATGCCCTAATTACTTTTCCTTTGGGATTAATAAAGTATTATTGAATCGAATCGAATTGAATTGAATTGAATTGAAATGGATGAGCTAAGCTGAAATTACTTACTTATGTTAACTGAGGTTTAGGTGGGTGTGTTGGAATCTCCTGCCAGGCTCCTTTGTTCCATTTATCAGCCCATGTTTGGTTGTACACAAAATAAAGGAATCCAGGTTCTGGATTGACCTGAGGTCCTGACCTAACCTGGTCGGGATGTTGTGGTGGGACCTTCAGAGATCTGTGTGGATGTGAACATCCAAAAAAACTCAATGAACTAGCAATGTTGAAAAGTGGAATGGACTAGAACCAGGAAACATCTAGCGAGTTCGTGCTGCTGGAGGTGGATCCACAGTCATGGGCTTACTTTGAATTTTCCATATGATTTTCTAGTATGTTTTCACTATATTGCAGTATTAAAAGAGGGGGTACCAACGATCTTGACTGTTGTAACGAGGGTCACAACAATCAGTGTTGACGAGTCTCTTACTCATCCCTCACTTGATGGAGCTGGTGAACATCACCGCCGAGAGCCCCCATCCTCGTCCAGCTCCCTCCTCATCCCTTTTTTTTCTGTCAGTAGTTTCGTAGCCACTCCACTGCAGGCAGGCAAAGACAGCAGCCAAGATGGTTCTGGACCCGAGAACGACTGGCAGAAAACTGGGAACATGTTTAATTTTGTCCTTGTGACAGGAGAACTTTGTCTACTGAATATTTCTGTGCAGAAAGTGCAGAAAAGACCACGATAGAGTGATTGATACAGACATGCATGTTCCTAATTGTGCTAGTTCATATTCGAGCAACTTGTTATCAGTCAGGCTTCAAGCCACATCACCGCACTGAGACGGCACTAGTTAAGTTCTTCAGGGACATCCACTTCATAGCAGCAACATCTCACCTGGTACTACTGGATCT
The DNA here is from genome assembly GCA_014839995.1 of Xenentodon cancila. Classification (NCBI taxonomy): domain Eukaryota; kingdom Metazoa; phylum Chordata; class Actinopteri; order Beloniformes; family Belonidae; genus Xenentodon; species Xenentodon cancila. The sequence goes on from CM026207.1 coordinate 1,257,891, forward strand.
TACTTTCCGTCTTATCTTACTAGACCAGCTGAAAAACCAGGTAAGAATCTTTGGCACAGTACTTATCTGGGTTGAGTCCTATTTAAAAGACAAGGGCTTCTTTGTGTCCATCATTGACGTGTTTATATTAAATCCCGCTACTATTGCTGGGTTGCGCGTTGGGTTACTGCGTTGGGTAATATGAATGCAAGGCGTATTATTTGCCACCCTGTGCCTGAAGGCGGGTTGAGGGGAAGGGAGGCGAGTCGGGAGGCATTAACCACGTAACAAAACATAAGTGTGTGAGCGTGTAGAATGATGTACGATTCCTACATCAGTAGGATGAAATACGTTATCAGACGGGGTAATCTTCAAAACGAGGATGGATGAACAACAAGTCCCTCCCACATCCCACCACCCCGTTGATTAGTTCTGTTTACACCTTTAGGTGAACCCGCGGAGGCGAGTTATTTGTGGGACCAGCTTAACACACAGGGCATCTACCTATGTAAAAGAGGCTGAATCTGAGCCAACAAAAATACGCTCTGGAGTTCCCCAAGGCTCCATCCTGGGACCTGGCATATAACTATGCAGATATCACACACAAATATATGTATAACCAGCTCACCAGGTGCCTATAATCCAATTCTAAATCCAAAATGCATCTCTGACCTTCTGGTCAATGATGGACTATCCAGAACCCTCAGGTCATCAGGGCCACGCCCACTTTCAGGGCCCAGAGTCAGAACCACAAAGGTGAGGCAGCGTTCAGCTTTGTTGCTCCTCACCTGTGGAACGAACTCCCACAATGCATCAGGGCTGCTGAAAGTCGTAGCTGCTTTAAATGACTGTTGAAACGTTTCTTGTTTATTTGCATTTTCCTGCCTGTCATCTTTTTTCAAAGATAGTGTGGCTTGTTGTGCTGTGAATGTCCAGCTCACTTTCCGTCAACTCCTGCAGCAGCGGGTCTCCGTCGCCGCTGCTGCCTCGGACCATTCACGCTTCCAGGTCCACTTCCAGACTGCAAACTTTATTCTTGTAAAATTGTGACCTTTTTCTGGTAAATTCAGACTAAACTGTACAGATGGGTCATGTGCAATAATCAGTCCCACACAGCTGTTACGATGTACATGCATGAAGCCTTTATCCTTATCTTGTCTTTGGTATATTGTACATTTTGATTTCATTCTTTGCACTTTTGTAATGTTTTGAGCTTCTATGGCCAATAAACTTCCCTGCTGTGAGATCAAGAACGGTTGCTCTATCCTATAAAAAAACAAACTTTTTTTTGTTTTTGTTTTGATGTTTTCTACAATAATTGCAATTTTTAATAATTGCTACTTTTTTAACATTAAATTACTTTCTGGCAAAATCAGAACTTTTTAGACATAATGTTGCTTTAAACATAATTGCTGGTTTTATCTCTTTATTTGTAATTTCTTTGGATCATATTTTCTTAAAAAGCAGTCTAAACCATCAATTGACTTCAGAGAAAATCTTTTCTGGTAAATCTGTTTTTTCCCAGATTTCTGTGGAAATCTCCGTGGCAGAGTTTTAGACGTCACTGCCACCTTGTGGCTGCAGTCAGTTACTCCACAGAATGGCAGACCGGTTCAGTGGATTCCGCAGTCTTCATAAAGGAGAACTGCATTGATGTTTCTGTCACGTACAGGTCATTTTTAATGAAAGAACAAAATACTAACAATGAACAATGAAAAATAAACTAAAGCTAGAAAAACTGAAACAGGCCAATACAAACAGATGTTCTCGTTTCTCTAGTTTAAAAGTTGAGTTGTGATTTTAGTTTTGTTTAGTTATCAGAAACATAAAATAAAAAAATAAAAAATAGAAACGTAGTCAGTCACGCCTGCTTAGTTTGGAGGGTGGAAACGACAAACATGATGGGCTTGAATAACGAAGAAGTTCAAAGTGTCTGGTCACGCCCAAATTCAAACCTTCTTTGGTACATCTATTAAAACTGCAACAAACCCAAAAGACTTCAGAAAATTACAGATCCAGATTTATAGAAAAAACGACTCACAGCTCAATACAAAAAAAGACTTACAGTACAGTAAACTACGGTTGATCTACCGCTGCAGTGATCATACCTGACACCATGACGCTCCAGTTTTCTTATTAATATTTCATGAGTTCTTGTGTCAAATGCTTTTTCAAGAACAATGAACTCCCCAACTGCACATTTCTTTTTGGAGCTGGATGTGGATCTTGGAGATCTGAATCCAGACTGGCTTTCAGGAAGCAGTTTGTTTATAAATAGTTTTTCTAAAATCTTTTGAAAAATTGTGGTAGTAAAGAAACAGGCCTGTAGTTAGTGAGTTGGTGTCCCCCTAGAATCCCCTCCTGGAACCCCCTCTCTCTAGAATCCCCTCCGTCTGGAAACACCTCCTTCAGGAACTCACTCTCTCTAGAATCCCCTCCTTCTGGAACCCCCTCGCTCTGGAACTCCCTCTCTCTAATACCCCCCTTCTTCTGGAACCCCCTCTCTCTAATACCCCCCTTCTTCTGGAACCCCCTCTCTCTAATACCCCCCTCCTTCTGGAACCCCCTCCCTACAGGAACTCCCTCTTTCTGGAACCCCCTCCCTACAGGAACTCCCTCTTTCTGGAACCCCCTCGCTCTGGAACTCCCTCTCTCTAATGCCCCCCTTCTTCTGAAACCCCCTCTCTCTAATACCCCCCTCCTTCTGGAACCCCCTCTCTCTAATACCCCCCTTCTTCTGGAACCCCCTCCCTCTAATACCCCCCTCCTTCTGGAACCCCCTCTCTCTAATACCCCCCTCCTTCTGGAACCCCCTCTCTCTAATACCCCCCTCCTTCTGGAACCCCCTCCCTCTAATACCCCCCTCCTTCTGGAACCCCCTCTCTCTAGAACCCCCTCCCTCTAGAACCCCCTCCCTTTAGGAACTCCCTGTGAGTGGGTGAATTTCACCCCCTCCCTCTGCGACACCAGCATTAGCTGGCGGAGCCCGCCGTCGGGTTTTAAAGACTGCAAGTTGCACACTTTCGGGGTATAATGTCTGGTGGTGGTCACATAAGGAATTAAATGAATGGGTGACTTTATGTATACATTTTGGTATTGCTACGGAGGAGGGCCTTGCGTAATGGGCTCGACGAAGATTGCGCTCCTTGTCACGCAGGTGTGGGATTGTTTATTCTTGTTTGTCATGGCTTTGTTTTCACACTACCACCCGTTTCTGTAATGTTGAGAGCTAGGACATGTGGTGAGGTACCCACTATTTCATGTCTCATTTCCATTATTCCATCAGTTCATTCACCTGCTATTTGTTACTTACCGGGAGATAGGAACCGCACTGCCCTGTCGCTCCAACGCGGAAGCGCGCGCCGCTGAGGAGCTGTATGTTAATTATCCACCAGAGGGGCGGGGCCGGGAGATCATCGACAACCGGGGGTGATGTGTTTTTGTAAATATTTATTTGCTAATCATATTGTACATTACTTTGTCTTTCTGTTGCTTGGCTTTAGTTTTGAATATTCCCTTGTGTAATTTTATGTAGTAATCATTTCATTTTGTATATGTTTATTTTTCTTGAGATTGTGTGAAATGGCGTACACCCCTGGCGATGGTATGACCCAATTTGTCAATTAGCCAGGGGTGTGTCTATTTAAGCGGCTGAAACCAGTCTGTTGAAGAAGGTGGAGAGAGAGGAGTGAAATGCTTGATGTGAGGCCTGTGTGGACAGTAGTTTATGGATTCTGTAAACTGAAGTAAGAAAATAAATCACTAGCAGTACTACTGGAGAAGTTTCATCCTTTTCATGCACGTTCCTGGATTACTTGCAAGCGGTTGGACTATCTCCTCTTGGTGGACAAAGCAAGGTGGCTTTGTCACATTTGGTGTCAGAAGTGGGATTGTGCAGCCAAGAGACCAATTAAGTAACGCAAGACAAAGAAGATGGCAACCAGACGCCAGCGAAAGGATGTTCCAGTGGAAGCTACGGACCCTGAGGAGGACCCTATCGAAGCAGGGGAGGGTGCCCAAGCAGCTGCCGGGCCACCAGTCACCGACATGGACCTACTCGGCTTGCGGCAGCTCCTGGAAAAAACCCTGCAAGCCCAAGAGAGGGAGGCGTACAAGCAGGAACAGCGGTGGAGAAGTGTTCAAACCCAGCTGAATCAGTTCCGGGAGGACTTGGACGCAGAGAGACTAAGTGAAGCAAGACAGCAGTCTGACTTGCCATCACCTCCGCTGAGTCCAACCACCGGTACTCGACCACCGATGAGGACTCCAGCAGCACCGGTAGCAGCACCGGTGGCAACCCCAGCAGCCTGGTCCAGGTCAGCCATCCCTAAATTGGTGGAAGGAGAGGACATTGAGCAGTATCTCACCACATTTGAAAGGTTGGCAGGGGCGTATCGTTGGCACCAGGAGGACTGGGCAGTTTTTCTGGTGCCGTATCTGGCTGGGAAGGCTCGCAGCGCTTACGTCGCAATGGACAGTGGGGATGCTATGGACTATGACCTTGTGAAGGAGGCCATCCTACACAAGTATGAGATTAATGAGGAGGTGTACCGGAGAAGGTTTCGCGAACCGGACGTCATACCAGGAGAAACGCCCCGGGAATTTTACACTCGACTCAAGGATTTATTGCAAAAGTGGATTAGACCGGCAACTAAGTCGGTTGAAGAAATCACAGAGATTCTGATTTTGGAGCAATTCTTTCGCAACCTTGCTCCCGAAATTAGAGTCTGGGTCAAAGAACACAAGCCCAGCTCTGGCCAGGAGGCAGCCATTCTCGTGGAGAACTTCGTAGCGGCCCGGCGGGGCCACAAGAACTTTCGCCAGGAGCCATATTTTAGACAAGGTTCCCGAGGTCAAAGTGAGTACTCTGACCGGGGTGGTAGACCAAAGACCGAGTTTAATAATGTCCCTGTCAAACGAACCTTTACGCCAACCAAGGTTACAAATACCCCAGAGAGGCGGTTCAGTGCCCTGTAGTATGCTATCACTGTGGTCAGGAGGGCCATATAAAGCCTGTCTGTCCAAATAGGAAGCCAAAGACCACCAGTCAGAGTTGTACTCCGCTAGCGGAGGGGGTCAACAGGGGTAGTGAAGCCGCGTTGCCAACCACCAGGGTTAAGATTAATGGGAGGGATGTTATGGCTTTGCTGGATACCGGGAGCACTCAGACCTTAGTTCAACCTCACCTAGTGGAGAAGCGAGATATGGTGCCGAACGGATTGATGAGGGTGGTGTGTGTTAATGGGGATGAACATTCATATCCTACTGCAGAGGTGTATTTGGAGGTGAAGGATCAGACTTACCAGATGATGGTTGGGGTGGTAGAACGGCTTAGTCATCCGGTTGTGATAGGCCATGACATTCTAGTGCTGCCAGAACTGATGCAGGACAATAAACCACAGTGCATGGTGGTTGCCCGGTCACAGAGTAAAGCACAGGCCCCAGCAGGTGAGTCCGCTGTCCAGGACACCCTCAGAGAGCTACCTTTTGCAGACACCCCCATCACTCCCCCTAGGCAACTAAGGCCACGGAAAACAAAAAGGCAAAAAAGACAAGGCAAGCTAGCAGGCACCCCAGAAGAGCATAAGAAACAAACAGCTTTAACGGCAGAGGATGGGTGGGAACAGTTGCCAGAAAATTTTGGGAAGTTGCAGCGAGGGGATCCCACATTAACCAAATTATATGACAAACTGACTAAGATTAATGGAGAACCCACAGGGATAGCACCCACACTTACAGGGGAGGGCTACCATTTACAGGATGGGTTGCTTTACCATCAACCAGGAGAGGGTAGAGCAGAACAGCTAGTAGTTCCCAAAGCATTAAGGGAGCAGGTGTTGGCTATGGGACATGGTATCCCATGGGCAGGGCATCTCAGAGGTCTGAAAACTTTTGAAAGGATAGCAGCTCGGTTTCATTGGCCAGGATTTTATAGTGATGTTCATGAGTACTGTAAAGCGTGTCCCGAGTGTCAAGTTACCAGCAATCGTAAGAGTAGTCCATATCCCCTTCAGCCACTACCAATTATTGAAGTACCGTTCTCCCGAATTGCTATGGACATTGTAGGACCACTTGAGAGGACTCAGGCCGGACATAAATATATCCTCGTTCTATGTGATTATGCCACCCGATATCCAGAAGCCTTCCCCATGCGCAAGATCACAGCACGTCCAATAGCACAGGCCCTGCTACATCTTTTCTCCCGCGTAGGCATTCCAAAAGAAATTATTACTGACCAAGGCACGGCGTTCCTGTCAAAAACCATGAAACAAGTATACAGTTTGCTAGGCATTAAAGGGATCCGGACCACCCCCTACCATCCACAGACTGACGGTCTAGTTGAGCGATACAACCAGACCTTGAAAAGCATGCTAAAAAATTTTGTGGCTGCCAATGGGAAGGACTGGGACCATTGGCTACCCTACTTACTGTTTGCATACCGTGAAGTACCACAGGCATCTACAGGTTTCTCCCCCTTTAAACTTCTGTATGGTCGGCCAGTCAGGGGGCCGTTGGATGTGCTGAAAGAAACCTGGGAAGGACCTAGAACACCAGAGACCTACAGCATCCTCTCCTATGTACTGCAAATGAGGGACAAGATGGAGGAGATGACAGAGCTGGTGCAGACTAATCTGGAGCGGGCTCAGACCTACCAAAAGACTTGGTTTGATAGGTCGGCCCGACAAAGGGAGTTCACACCGGGGCAGAAAGTTCTTCTTTTGCTACCGACGACGGAGAACAAGCTGCTGGCCAGGTGGCAGGGGCCCTACATAGTGCAGCGGAAAATGGGGCCTGCCACCTATGAAATTGAGGTCCCCGGCAGAAGAAGGCCCCGCCAGATCTACCACATCAACCTGCTGAAGGAGTGGACGGAACGGACAGAGCGTTTGGGTCTTCAAAACCGGGTGCAGGCTGTGGTGGAGGACATGGACAATATAGAACAGTTTTTTCCAACAGGGCAGCCATCCCACACCCTGGACATGTCTCACCTGTCAGCTGAGCAGCAGCGGGACCTTCAGAAGATTGTACCAGAAGGATTATTTCAGGAATGGCCCGGTTTCACTACAGTGGTGGAGCATACCATTTCACTTACCGACCATACTCCAGTGCGCCAACGGATGTATCGAGTGCCAGAACGTCTTCTACCCTCCCTCAAGGCCGAAGTGGAGGAGATGCTGGCCCTTGGTGTGATCGAGAGGTCTGGCAGTGAATGGAGTAGTCCTGTGGTGCTGGTGCCGAAAAAGGATGGAACAATGCGCTTCTGCATTGACTTTCGAAGGGTGAATGCGCAGTCCCGGTTTGATGCCTACCCCATGCCAAGGCTGGAGGACGTGATTGAGCGCCTGGGGAAGGCATCATACATCACCACTCTGGACCTGTGAAAGGGATACTGGCAGGTCCCCCTGTCCAAGGAAGCCAGGCCCTACACAGCCTTCCGGACACCCCAGGGACTGTTCCAGTTTCGAGTGATGCCTTTTGGACTGCAGGGTGCACCCGCTACATTTCAGAGACTCATGGACTGTGTATTGTCGGGGGTGGAGTCATTTGCGGCTGCTTACTTGGACGACATTGTGGTGTACAGCAACACCTGGGAAGAGCACCGGAGCCACCTGGGTCAAGTGTGGCAGCGGATCAAAGAAGCGGGATTAACCATTCACCCCCTGAAATGTACCATTGCCAAAGAGGAAGTACAGTACCTGGGACATGTGCTTGGTCGGGGTGAAATCCGTCCACAAAGAGACAAGGTACAGGCGGTGCGGGACTGTCCACGGCCCAAAACCAAGAAGGAGGTCAGGTCCTTTTTGGGGCTGGCCGGCTGGTATCGCCGCTTTGTGCCGAACTTTGCGGCTAGAGCAGCACCTTTGTCGGACCTTACCAGAAAGTCTGGGTCCTCTCAGATTACATGGGGGGAACAGCAAGAGAACGCATTCCAGGACTTAAAAAATGCTCTCTGTAAGGATCCAGTTTTGCAGAGCCCAGACTTTACTGAACCTTTCACGGTTCAGACCGATGCCTCAGGCATCGGTCTGGGAGCCGTCCTGCTGCAAGGGACGGGGGACGATCAGAGGCCAGTGGCGTACATCAGCCGTAAACTGTTCCCCAGAGAAACCCGGTATGCAGCTGTGGAGTTGGAGTGCCTGGCTGTGAAATGGGCATTGGACTCTCTGAAGTACTATCTTATAGGTCGTGACTTCACACTGGAGACGGATCATCGAGCCTTGCAATGGTTGGGCCGCATGAAGGACTCTAATGCCCGGATTACACGTTGGTTCTTGGCCCTTCAACCTTTCCGCTTTACGGTGCGACATATTGGGGGGAAACAGAACCCAGTAGCCGACTTTTTGTCTCGCCACATCGGTGGCGAGACTTCTGAGGGGGAATGATATGTGAGTGGGTGAATTTCACCCCCTCCCTCTGCGACACCAGCATTAGCTGGCGGAGCCCGCCGTCGGGTTTTAAAGACTGCAAGTTGCACACTTTCGGGGTATAATGTCTGGTGGTGGTCACATAAGGAATTAAATGAATGGGTGACTTTATGTATACATTTTGGTATTGCTACGGAGGAGGGCCTTGCGTAATGGGCTCGACGAAGATTGCGCTCCTTGTCACGCAGGTGTGGGATTGTTTATTCTTGTTTGTCATGGCTTTGTTTTCACACTACCACCCGTTTCTGTAATGTTGAGAGCTAGGACATGTGGTGAGGTACCCACTATTTCATGTCTCATTTCCATTATTCCATCAGTTCATTCACCTGCTATTTGTTACTTACCGGGAGATAGGAACCGCACTGCCCTGTCGCTCCAACGCGGAAGCGCGCGCCGCTGAGGAGCTGTATGTTAATTATCCACCAGAGGGGCGGGGCCGGGAGATCATCGACAACCGGGGGGTGATGTGTTTTTGTAAATATTTATTTGCTAATCATATTGTACATTACTTTGTCTTTCTGTTGCTTGGCTTTAGTTTTGAATATTCCCTTGTGTAATTTTATGTAGTAATCATTTCATTTTGTATATGTTTATTTTTCTTGAGATTGTGTGAAATGGCGTACACCCCTGGCGATGGTATGACCCAATTTGTCAATTAGCCAGGGGTGTGTCTATTTAAGCGGCTGAAACCAGTCTGTTGAAGAAGGTGGAGAGAGAGGAGTGAAATGCTTGATGTGAGGCCTGTGTGGACAGTAGTTTATGGATTCTGTAAACTGAAGTAAGAAAATAAATCACTAGCAGTACTACTGGAGAAGTTTCATCCTTTTCATGCACGTTCCTGGATTACTTGCAAGCGGTTGGACTATCTCCTCTTGGTGGACAAAGCAAGGTGGCTTTGTCACACTCCCTCTTTCTGGAACCCCCTCCCTTTAGGAACTCCCTCCTTCTGGAACCCCCTCCCTACAGGAACTCCCTCTTTCTGGAACCCCCTCCCTACAGGAACTCCCTCTTTCTGGAACCCCCTCCCTACAGGAACTCCCTCTCCCTAGAACCCCCCTTCTTCTGGAACCCCCTCTCTCTAGAACCCCCCTTCTTCTGGAACCCCCTCTCTAGAACCCCCTCCCTACAGGAACTCCCTCTTTCTGGATCCCCCTCCCTACAGGAACTCCCTCTTTCTGGAACCCCCTCGCTCTGGAACTCCCTCTCTCTAATGCCCCCCTTCTTCTGAAACCCCCTCTCTCTAATACCCCCCTCCTTCTGGAACCCCCTCTCTCTAATACCCCCCTCCTTCTGGAACCCCCTCCCTGCAGGAACTCCATCTTTCTGGAACGCCCTCGCTCTGGAACCCCCTCTCTCTAATACCCCCCTCCTTCTGGAACCCCCTCTCTCTAATACCCCCCTTCTTCTGGAACCCCCTCTCTCTAATACCCCCCTTCTTCTGGAACCCCCTCTCTCTAATACCCCCCTCCTTCTGGAACCCCCTCCCTCTAATACCCCCCTCCTTCTGGAACCCCCTCCCTCTAATACCCCCCTCCTTCTGGAACCCCCTCCCTCTAATACCCCCCTCCTTCTGGAACCCCCTCCCTCTAATACCCCCCTCCTTCTGGAACCCCCTCCCTCTAGAACCCCCCTCCTTCTGGAACCCCCTCTCTCTAATACCTCCCTTCTTCTGGAACCCCCTCTCCCTAGAACCCCCCTTCTTCTGGAACCCCCTCTCTCTAGAACCCCCCTTCTTCTGGAACCCCCTCTCTCTAGAACCCCCCTTCTTCTGGAACCCCCTCTCTCTAGAACCCCCTTTCTTCTGGAACCCCCCTCTCTAGAACCCCCTCCCTACAGGAACTCCCTCTTTCTGGATCCCCCTCCCTACAGGAACTCCCTCTTTGTGGAACCCCCTCGCTCTGGAACTCCCTCTCTCTAATGCCCCCCTTCTTCTGAAACCCCCTCTCTCTAATACCCCCCTTCTTCTGGAACCCCCTCTCTCTAATACCCCCCTCTCTCTAATACCCCCCCTTCTTCTGGAACCCCCTCTCTCTAATACCCCCCTCCCTCTAATACCCCCCTCCTTCTGGAACCCCCTCTCTCTAGAACCCCCTCTCTCTAGAACCCCCTCCCTACAGGAACTCCCTCTTTCTGGAACCCCCTCCCTTTAGGAACTCCCTCCTTCTGGAACCCCCCTTCTCCTGGAACCCCCTCCCTACATGAACTCCCTCTATCTGGAACCCCCTCCCTACAGGAACTTCCTTTTTCTGGAACCCCCTCCTTCTGGAACCCCCTTGCTCTGGAACTCCCTCCCTCCCTCTAGAAGCCCCCTTCTTCTGGAACTCGCTCTCTCCAATACCCCCCTTTGGGAAACCCCTCCTTCTGGAACTCCCTCTCTCTAGAACCCCCTCCCTTCCGGAACTCGCCCCCTCTAGAACCCCCCTTCTTCCGGAACTCGCCCCCTCTAGAACCCCCCTTCTTCCGGAACTCGCCCCCTCTAGAACCCCCCTTCTTCCGGAACTCGCCCCCTCTAGAACCCCCCTTCTTCCGGAACTCGCCCCCCTCTAGAACCCCCCTTCTTCCAGAACTCGCCCCCTCTAGAACCCCCCTTCTTCCGGAACTCGCTCTCTCTAGAACCGCCGTTCTCCTGGAACTCGCTCTCTCTAGAACCGCCGTTCTCCTGGAACTCCATCCATGTGGAACTCCCTCTCTCTAGAACCCCCTCCTTCTGGAACGCACCTTCCTCTCAGCCTGAGCTCTGTGGACTGATTTTTGTTAAAAGCAGTTAAAAGTGCATCTTCGTAAACTTGCTTTTGGACAGACACAAAACTGGTCAGACCAGTTTTGTGTCTGTCCACTTCGGGTTTAGATGCCTTACACAGCTGCAAACATTTTGTGTAAAACCTGCTTTTTGACCCCTTTGCATGCAAGAGATCATTTTAAAAATTCACCAAGTCAGGCTGTATTTCCAGGTCTTTATTATTACGGTTTTACTTGCAGTCACCATGAGTGGTTAAAATATGTTTGTACAGAGGTTTCAGATACTTTTTTTTCAACAGAATTAGTCATCTACTCAAATTCCAAGAAAAAAAAAAAAGAAATTAAAAACAAGCTTGGATATTGTGTTAGGACTGACTCCCCAGGTTCTTCCTGAGATATGACACTAATTAATGTCGGCTTACCTTTATTCCAATAAAATCTGTTTTTTTTTTTTCATGATCATTCTTGTCAGTGTGGACATCGTGCAACCACGTATGTACGATGCAGCGAAATTAGTCTCTGCTTTTAACCCATCAACTAGTTTCACTAGTGACCAGTGGGGCTGCTAGAACCAGCACCCGGGTAGCAATTGGGAGTTATGGGCCTTGCTCAGGGGCCCCCAGTGATTTACCATTGTGGGCGGCCCAGACCCAGACCCCGGTGGTCGGTAGAGGACCCGCGGGCCAGATCCAGACCCCGGTGGTCGGTAGAGGACCCGCGGGCCCAGACCCAGACCCCGGTGGTCGGTAGAGGACCTGCGGGCCCAGAGCCGGACCCACGGGCCCAGACCCAGACCCCGGTGGTCGGTAGAGGACCCGCGGGCCCAGACCCAGACCCCAGTGGTCGGTAGAGGACCCGCGGGCCCAGACCCAGACCCCAGTGGTCAGGGTTATTGTTCAGTTATTGTTCAGTCCAGGTCCTCAGGAGGACATCCATGTTGCAGATGTTTGTCTGCTCCAACACAAGACGGACATCACTGGGGTCTGGGTCTGGCTCATGTAACAGATTGGTGCAGATGATGGTGATGCAGACCTTTGAAGGAAACATCTAGAACATGCAGGGTGGTGGGTCCTGAGGACCTGGACTGAAGAAGACCGAGTTAGACTCAGCTGATCCAATAAACATGCTGTAACGCTATGGAAAATAAGATTCTCAACTTGTAAAAAGCCTGCGCCAGTTCTCTACGTCCCGTTGATGTTTTCTGGCGAAAAGATCCTGCTCGTCATGGCCCAGAAATCACTTACCCTGCCGTTTTTTTTCTTCCTCAGAGTTTTAACCCATGCCTCATGACTTCAGATTCTTGTTTCCTTATGTCAGGTCAAATGTCCAGTAAAAAGACAAATGGACCAAACAACAAGCGGGCAGACTGATGAAGTCCATAGGGGACTTTCACACGTTAGCTGAATCTTGTTCTGCATGACGTCCATCTGTTTAGTTCAACAACTCAACCCTCAAAAAGCAATAATCTCTTATGCGAATAAGTATTGATATCAAGTTTTCAAACTTGGTACAACATCATAAGGACATGGTAAAGAACCAGTCCCAGGTTAACTCTGGCAGAGCTGCAGGATCCTGTCAGCCAGCTCCATGCAGTGCAAAATCCGGACTCTCTCTCTCTGAAGCTGCTCGGGACTCACTTGGCCATTCAGCTTGTTGGAAAAGTGGATTAGATCCTGCATGAAGAATCCCACAGTCCCTCGAGGAGCTGCAGGGATCTGGGTGATGTTGCAGCAGTCAAAGACAAAGCTGATCTTCTTTGCCCTCGGAAGCCCCGTCTGCCGTTCCTCGATCCATGTCACAGGCCTGGAAGGACAAGGCAACGTTTTAGAGGAGACACCTCTGGACCCGGCCGCATCTGAGATGCACTGTGGAGTAACTGAGGAGCAACACAGGGCTCTGTACGAGGACCTCTGCTTCTTTTATTTTTCATGCTACCACACATTACCTTGAGGCAAAAAAAAATAAAAAAAAAGAAACAAAACAATTTTTACATCACAACTCTGATATCTGCTTAAATATATAACTGTCTGTCCATTCATGTACAAATGTGATTATAACACAAATTTAAAGAGCAAGTCCTCTTTTCATAGCGCCACCTACCAACTGGTCTCTAATTCGGGACATTCGTTTCACAAACTGGGATGGAGTAAGTACAAGAGAAGAAGCTGTGCTGCAGTTACAGAGGAACCCCACTCCTGTCTCTCTGGTAGGGTCGAGGGGGCTGGAGAACAGAGTCCAGCTGACTGCTGGACAACAATGTGGACTCTGTCCTGAACGCTAGACCAACTCCATACCCTGGCTAGGGTCCTGGAGTGGGTTCGCCAAGCAGTCCTGGGGTCAAAGGATTTCAGCTCTGCTTTTTGCAGATGATATAGTCCTAGCGGCTTTATCGAATCGTGATCTTCGGTTCTTACTGGAATGTCTCAGAGTCACGTGTGAGGATCAGCACCTCCAAACCTGAGACCATGGTTTTCAGTGGACAGTGGATCAGCAGGAATGTGAGTCGAAAGGCAAGGACCGGCTGATCCATGTTCCTGAAGAGGCTGCACGAAACTCGCACTGAAAGGATTCCTCTGCTATCTGCTATTAACCCATCACTAGTTGGACTAGGGTGGGACCCAAAGTGGTTCAGTTGCCATCCTGGGACTTGAACCTGGGTCCTCCGTGGTCCCCCTGTACCCACTAGGCTACCCTCACCCATGGAACTGTGGGGAGCAACAGAAAGAACCAGCTGGGAGGCTGGACTTAGAAGGGAGGAGAGGATCAGTCACCCAGGAGGAACTCCTCAACATCTAGAAGACCCAGCTGAGGTGGTTCATCTGGTTATGCCGTCTCCTGGATGCCTCCCTGGGGAGTTGTTTTGGGCTGCAGTGGTGATTTACCATTATATTTGGTACCAGGACACGCTGGGGAGATTATATTTCATGGGTGGCTTGGGAACGCCTCGGTAGTCCCCCAGAAGGGCTGGAGGAGGCTGTTGGGTAGGAGTGGGGGCCTTTCTGCCTCAGCTGATGCAACCCTAACCTGGTAAAAACGTTCTCCACGGTAACCACACCTGTAGGCAGATCCACCCGCTCTCACCTGTTGTCAGCAGTCAACAGCTTAGCGGTCATCTTGGTGTAGCCGCTCCCAGAGCTCTCCTCCAACGTTGCTGCCGTTACAGACAGCTCCCCAAACAGATCAACCAACCAGGTGAGGCGGGCAATGCCACTGAATGCTAGGAACCCAAATCCAGGCTTCAGAGCTCCACCTTGGACAGATTCAGAGTTTTAAAACACTGACAAATGCTGATGAGAGGTCACAATTAGAAAACAAACATCTGAAAAACTTAAATAACTCTATGTATCAATACCACCTCTCACCACCTGAGGGCAGCACGTCACAAGTGAGTTTATATACTTGCCCCTGGCGTAAAACTCAGGACAAAACGGTTTTACTAGATGTGCTGGACCGTCCCCACTCACCAACACACTTTCGTAAGCAGATCTGTCTGTCCCCATGTGGTGAGAAGAGGTACTGCTGCGGGGTGGCTTTGACAAAATAAGTTCTTTCAATACTAAACATGCGTCTTCACCAATAGTTCCAGGAACTAAAGTGTTTGAGAGCTGATGTCCACAAGTGTTGTCTGCAATATTCTCATCTGTGTCTCCACAGCAGGTAACTCGCAGGAAAAAGTCAGCAGTTTGAAAAGTATAGAAGGGCTTGGATTTACGAAGTTACCGGACATGCATCAGCTGGTTTTATGTTTTATGACACCGACTCCCACCACACTCATCATGGGAACCAGGATGCAGAACCAGAGCAGAAACGAGTGCAGCTGCAGACTGGATCGGTAGTTCTACCAGAAGAACAGCGGTACAGAACCAACTAGCGTCTCTTACCGGTGAAATGAAGAGTCCCCTCCTGCAGGACTTTCCCCTGCACCTCCTTCTTCAGCGCCTTGTAGTCTTCTGTCAGCAGTTCAATGTGTTCTTCATGAAGAATGACCCCTGACACACAAACACACAGGTTTGTACAGCTGTCCTTATCTGGAAATACTACTGACTTCAAGTTACTAAGAATAAAGACCCGTTTACTCCTCGTACCCCCACACAGACCCAGTTTCATCCAGTTTGCACCAGTCTGCCGCACAGACCACCAATAGAAAAGTGGGTCAACACGCCCACACAGATGTTCTGGGTTCAAAGTCCCCAAAGCTCTTCAGAGGATCATCATCCACAAACAGATCCCACAGCACCAGAACTTGAACAGACCTCCGGTGACCACACAACACTTCAACCCCCCCCACCAACTGTGGGGCGGCTATGAAGCAGCAGGAGAAGCCGCCAAATCTGCCTAATTATCAAATGTATGTGATATTTTCAGAAAGTAGTGGAAATGTGTGTGGGCAGTCTCTGCAGGGCGCGAGCCTGCTCACGTCCACCCCTCTGAGTGGTTCAGTCCAACTTGTTCTTTGACCTCCCGCTACCTCGCTAGAACTGGGCGTTGGTCCCAACAAGGACTCCAGCTCCAAACTAGGGAAAAGGGTCCTAATAAGATCATAAATACAAGAACAAAGCAACCAAGTTCTTAAAACTACATTTCAGGAACCACCAGGATGGACTTGTGTTTATTATGTTGAATGGAGCATGCACGAGGAACATATGCACATGAGTGATGGATATCTGGGTCACCTTTCTTCTGGGCCAGATCCCAGAGGTCCACGGCAGCCTTGTAGGACATGGCCATGGGATACTCGACACAGACGTGTTTTCCTGCCTGCAGAAACATTCTGATGAGAAGCAGAAGGTGAGTTCTGGATCAAAGAGTCTGCATTCAGAGATGAAGGTAAAAACAGACATGTACAGCAGAGTTGATGGATGCCGGTCCCACATTCAGTCTCAGTTCAGGTCCACGTCACCTGGTCCTTCACATCCCACATCATCCAAGTTCAGGAGAAACTTGTCTGCCTCTTTCAGACAGACCTGAACCAAGTTCTGGACTAGTGCTAGATCCAAATTAAACTGAACAGAATTTAACTAATGCTGCAGACGCTTGTCGCGGACGGGAAGTCCATCTTTGGAGACCAAACCGGTCTCAAAGGTGTTTTTAGGGGAGGCGTTATGGGCGTGTCACATGCAGAACAGAGACCCGTGTGGTTTTAGTACCTGACGCTGTCTTCATGGGACTCGTTCTCGGTGCAGATGAAGGCGACCTGGATGTCATCTCGGCTCAGGGCAGCGTCCAGTGAGATCTGATAGACTCCCTGCTGAGGCTCCAGCGTTCTTCTGTCGGCACAAACACATTCAGGAGAACATCTCTCAGACCAAAGACGACTCAAGAGGACAAACATCTGTGCCGAATCCGAGTCACTGGTACCAGTAAGCGCATCAGGAGTATTTACGTCTGGACACCATCCAGTACTACAATACTTCATGATCCTTCTACAAACAAAATCCCAACACTTCCTCATCGATCGGCAATCCAGGACAGGAAGTTTGCAAATAGAACGCCGCTACATCCTGATTTGGACTGTCGGAGCTACCAGGAGTTACCTGGATACGAATCCCTGGAGAGCCAGTTTCTCTGCAGCGCTGCCGGCCAGCGGGGTCAACATGTCTCTGATCCGGACGTAGCCCGCTGTGCCGATGCCGACCACCACCGCCCCGAACATGACTGAAACAAACAAACCCAGTTAGAGATCAGGACCACAGCTGAGGTCCTCTGATAGTTCTGTGTCCACCTGGCAGCAGCAGGTATATTAGTGGACAACCGTCCTACTAAGTATGTACACGCAAGTGCTGTGAAGAAGTGAAATTGTGACTTGGTCCAGCTGGTTTGATCACTGATCATCATATTAGTAAGTACGTTTATTGCTTGATATTAGCTCTCCTGATGTGGTGTAGCCCCGCCCCCTTTTATGTCTCAAAGTTAGCTTTATTCCCCCAACGGACCGACGGGTTGATGACGGACACAGAGGAGCTGCCACTTCGCCAGACGCCGTCCATGGACGTCTGCAGCAGCACATCTGGAGTCACCTTGGAAACGGCCTCATTGGAGCTTCTTACTGGACCCCAATTCCACGTTTTATTTCAATGTCAAAGAAACAAAACCGCCACATTCAGACAGAAGACATGACGTCATTCAGTTGGACCAGCCCGGGACCAGTCCCAGACAAGGACAGGACCAGCCCGGGACCGGCCCCAGACAAGGACAGGACCAGCCCGGGACCAGCCCAGTAACGGCTCTGTACCAGCCCGGGACCGGCCCCAGACAAGGACAGGACCAGCCCGGGACCGGCCCCAGACAAGGACAGGACCAGCCCGGGACCGGCCCCAGACAAGGACAGGACCAGCCCGGGACCGGCCCCAGACAAGGACAGGACCAGCCCGGGACCGGCCCCAGACAAGAACAGGACCAGCCCGGGACCAGCCCAGTAACGGCTCTGTACCAGCCCAGTAACGGCTCTGTACCAGCCCGGGACCGGCCCCAGACAAGGACAGGACCAGCCCGGGACCGGCCCCAGACAAGGACAGGACCAGCCCGGGACCAGCCCAGTAACGGCTCTGTACCAGCCCAGTAACGGCTCTGTACCAGCCCGGGACCGGCCCCAGACAAGGACAGGACCAGCCCGGGACCGGCCCCAGACAAGGACAGGACCAGCCCGGGACCGGCCCCAGACAAGGACAGGACCAGCCCGGGACCGGCCCAGTAATGACTCTGTACCAGCCCGGGACCAGCCCCAGACAAGGACAGGACCAGCCCGGGACCGGCCCAGTAATGACTCTGTACCAGCCCGGGACCAGCCCCGGACAAGAACAGGACCAGCCCGGGACCAGCCCCAGACAAGGACAGGACCAGCCCGGGACCAGTCCCAGACAAGTACAGGACCAGACCAGTAACGGCTCCAGACAAGGACAGGACCAGCCCTGGACCAGAACAGGAGCAGCACCGGACCACCAATGGGCCCAGACCAAGACCAACTCCGGACAAGAACAGGACCAGGCGGTGACCAGACAGGTAACAGCTCCGGACCAGCCAGGGACCAGAACAGACAAGAACAGGACCAGCCCGGGACCAGACCAGTAACTACTCCGGACCAGCCCGGGACCAGACCCAGACAAGAACAGGACCAGCCCAGGAACAGCACCGGACCAGCGCGGGGCCAGACCAGGAGCAGCACCGGACCATCAAGGGCCCAGAACAAGATCAGCTCTGGACAAGAACAGGACCAGCCAAGGACCGGACCATTAACGGCTCTGGACCAGCCCTGGACCAGACCAAGATCAGCACCGGACCACCAAGGGCCCAGACCAGGAGCATCACCGGACCAACAAGGGCCCAGACCAAGGTCAGCTCTGGACAAGAACAGGACCAGCCAGTGATCAGCCCAGTAACGGCTCCGGACCAGCCAGAGACCAGAACAGACAAGAACAGGACCAGCCTGGGACCAGACCAGTAACGGCTCCGGACCAGCCCGGGACCAGACCCAGACAAGAACAGGACCACCAAGGGCCCAGACCAGGAGCAGCTCCGGACCACCAAGGGCCTAGACCAGACCAGGAGCAGCTCCGGACCACCAAGGGCCCAGACCAAGATCAGCACCGGACCACCAAGGAACCAGACCAGGAGCAGCACTGGACCACCAAGCGCCCAGACCAAGACCAGTCCCAGACAAGAACAGGACCAGCCAGGGACCAGACTAGGAGCAGCACCGGACCAGCCCTGGTCCAGAACAGGAGCAGCACCGGACCACCAAGCGCCCAGACCAAGACCAGCCCCGGAGAAGAACAGGACCAGCCCGGGACCAGACTAGGAGCAGCACCGGACCAGACCAGGACAAGAACAGGACCAGCCAGGGACCAGACTAGGAGCAGCACTGGACCATCAAGGGCCCAGACCAAGACCAGCCCCGGAGAAGAACAGGACCAGCCAGGGACCAGAACAGGAGCAGCTCCGGACCAGACCAGGACAAGAACAGGACCAGCCCCGGACCAGAACAGGAGCAGCTCCGGACCAGACCAGGACAAGAACAGGAGTAGCTCTGGACCGGTCCAGGACCACCCCTTACCAGCTAGACAGACCTAGTGGTCCTGGTGCATAGAGTGCAGGTGTAGCTCACGCTCACGTGGGTCTGACCACACCCTCGTGATGTAACCCGTTAAATAACCGACGCCACAGTCAGTAAACAAAAATAAAATCCGCCGCGTGGTGACTCGTGACCGTCCCACAACCCCCGACGGTCCTTGCGGGTCAAACGTTAGTCAGAAATACCACAAAACAGCCCACTGAAACCCAGCTGCTGCGTTATAGGACGGTTCCTGTTACCCGTTTCTGTTTACGTCCTGATGAGCCACGCAGAACCACGGCGGACCCTCGAGAGCGTCCAAGTCCACACGCAGACGAGCAAAGCGCGGCGGCGTCTGCAGCCCTCGAAGTTATGTAAAAATGTGCTGGTAGAGCTCCGCCCAGGGGCGGAGTCGTGCACTCGTAACCGCTGATAACCGACCAGTGTCCGAGTCCTGCTCGGAAACATCTGACGATGCAGGACTGTAGCTGTATCAGCTCAGCTGTATCTGAATAAATCTGCTGGCTACATCACTCCAGCAGGAGAATAACGTTCATCACAAATATGAATTTACAAATCTATTCTGGACAATTCGTCATTTATTCTACCAAGATGGACTTTTGTTTTAAGGTTCCACATGTAGAACCTAGTGATCAGTGGAGGGACTGCAGGTCTGGGTCTGGGGTTGATTCAGACCATGTTCAGACCAGGTTCACGCGGAACTAAGGTTGGTTGCAGTTCCTCGACTGGCCGCTCAATAAAAACTCACTGCTGGATCCAGAACCAACATCTAATATGTAGATCTAACTATTTTGTATATTTCTATCATAAATGTGATAGGAAGCGGCTTTAAAAATTCCCACCACTTTTTCAAATATTATTTGAAGCTTGATGTGACTAAACGCTTTTTTAACCGGCGCCGCACACTCGGTCAAATGATTATCTCAGAAATAGCCACTGTGCAAGAACAAGCTCTGCCAGAACATATGTACCCAACAGGAGAACAGGGAACGTGAAGGCAGGGACGGGCGTGATGTTCGCGTCATGTACGACGTGAGGATTGAGTGCAGTCCAGAAGGTGGCAGCCGTGCTCCTTACAGGGCGAAAAATAACGGGATAATCGTGGAAGAAGAGGTGTCCGCGTCTCCGGCCGGTTTTATGCGAGCGGTGTTACAAGGTCACGTTTTCTGCTTTTCTGTGAGTCGCTTTTGAATTCATTTCTGTCGACATGAACATAACTAATCATCGGCTTTCGGAAAGATGTGATTTGTCTGGAAAAGAACGTGTTTACGTGCGCAAAAGATCGATAACAGCTCTCGTAAATGACGTTTTCACGTGGCTCGAATAGTTGCAAGCTTGAGAGTGCCCGAAAAGAGCCGAGAGTGCCCGAAAAGAGCCGAACTCTTTCCGAAAAAGGCGACGCTTCAGAAACGAGATGAAGCAGACGTTTCTTGCTGCAACCTTCTGATTGTTCTAACAGTTTTACACAAATCAAATCTGTCGGTCCGACTTCAGAAAGAAGTCAGACGTGAGAGATCGGAGCGGGATGGTTTCCGGAATGTGTCACTCTGCTCACAATCGGGATGCACGTGAGACGGCACAGCGAGGTCCGCGCCTGGGCCCGCTGCCCAAGACGCTGGACACCTGGTCCGCGCCTGGGGCCGCTGCCCCAAGACGCTGGACACCTGGTCCGCGCCTGGGGCTGCTGGATTTACCCAGGTAAATGAGTCCGTACACCTGATGAGGGGGGAAGTCAAGGAGGGCTGGTTGGGCTTCCTCGGAGAAGTTCAGTCATTCAGGAGCATCTGGGAAGGCGCTTACATGGTGCTGTTTTACATAGAAGTGGGCAGCCACGTTCACTCCACTGGCCTAAACATACAAAACCTGTCTTTACACACAACAAACTGGCTTTCCAGTGTTGTGCCGAAAAATGCGCCCCCCCCAACCAGCATGGTGTCGGACTACAGGTCCGAAGATCTCACGTGAATCCCTAACGGCAGTCAGGGTGCTGGTGTCCAGCCCAGTGTCTCCCAACCCTGGTCGTCAAGGACCCCTGTCCTGCATGTTTTAGATGTTTCTCCGCTTCAATGCAGCAGAACACAAGCGTCTGTCGCGCGGCTGCGCACACCTGGATAAAAGCCCAACCGTTCATTTGAGTCAGGTGTGTTGCTGCAGAGATGCATGAAAAAGGACGGAGAACACCCAACATCACAGGTAAGCATCAACACCCTGGGTCGGACAAGGACAGTTTAAAAGTCCTGCATAGATGGAAATAGTTTTAATTAACATTTACAGCTGAATAAATGACACAAATCAGTCCCTGTTCTCAGCATTTTTAACTTCAAAGAGTGCACACCGACCACGATCATTGATGGATGAAAGCGGCTCCTACATCCAGGCACCGAGACCAGGAAAAGGGGGAAATGTTCCTCAAAAACGTACGTAGCCTCCACTTCCACAGGAACCAGTGGAAGTGGTTAATCTTGTAAGGATGTCTCCTGGACACCTCTGAGGTGGTGTCACAGGTACGTCCAACCAGGAGGAAGCCCTGAGGGAGACCCAGGATCTCTCAGCTGGTCTGCGAACACCTTGGTGTCCTGGAGGAGGTGGATGGAGGGCGCTTCTGGACCTCTGGGATGAGACTGTTGCGACCATGACCTGAACCTGGTTAAGAGGAAGATGACAATAGATGGATGGATTAGATTGGATCATTTATCTGATAACTGCCTTGTATAAACTGAGCAAATACAAGTAAATAATGCTGATTTAAGGAAATAATTTTAAGATGCCAGTTACCAGAGGAAAAACCGTTAGCTCTTATGAAGATGTCGTTAATCTCAACACTAATTCAGATCTTTTTCCCAGTTGTTCAGCACTCGTGTCATGTTTAGCAGCATTAACCAGACTGATGTCCCTGCAGAAACTGACCATGAGGGTGTCCATCAACCAGCTGCAGAAGCTCGCCCTCTTCACCACGGTGCTGACGGGCGGAGGGTCAGCAACCATGTACTGCCTGATGCAGAGTAAGTTTGAATGATTCACAGGGATTAAACTGCACTGTCAGGCTGTGGTATCTTCTGAGAGCAGGAGCGGAACGGTCCGTGACACCACCAGGACCCCAAGGAGTGGCGATGTGACTGCGAATCCGTTCAGCTGTCCTCATCATCTTCTCGGTGTCTTTTCGTCTGAGGAGCTGCTGCCCTCAAGCCCTCCAATTTGGTTGCGGAGGTGGAGTAGTATCCATTCACAGAAAAAGCTTTATTTGTCAGCAGGTCACAGCAACAGCGTCTAATTCCGGTTTAGAGATGAACTTATTGGAGCTGGGCGCCGCCCTCCTGGTGTTCTGTACAGACCATAGAAGCACAATAAGGACTTTACGGAGGACTTTGCTGATTTCATGGCAGAAATAATGCCTACATATGATTGAATTTTAATAGTTTGGGAGTTTGTTTTTTTTTTTGTTTTTTGTTTTTTCTGGAAGCTTTTCGAGCTTCGTCATTCTTGTCAGTATGTATATCTCACGATAAACCCCGAAATGTGACCTCTGCTTTTAACCATTACTAGTTTCACTAGTGAGCAGTGGGCTGCCAGCATCAGCGCCCGGGGAGCAACTGGGAGTTAAGGGCCTTGCTCAAGGACCCCCAGTGATTTACCATTGTGGCCAGCCAGGACTTGAACCTGGGTCCTCCACGCCCAACACCACTGTAACCACTAGGTCATCACTCCATTTTAATATCCATGTCCTAAAAAGCCATTGGCCAAAGACTTGCAATGTGTGTCCGGCCCAGCCCGGGAGCTCTGCCCTGCCCAGCCCGGGAGCTCTGCCCTGCCCAGCCCGGGAGCTCTGCCCTGCCCAGCCCGGGAGCTCTGCCCTGCCCAGCCCGGGAGCTCTGCCCTGCCCAGCCCGGGAGCTCTGCCCTGCCCAGCCCGGGAGCTCTGCCCTGCCCAGCCCGGGAGCTCTGCCCTGCCCAGCCCGGGAGCTCTGCCCTGCCCAGCCCGGGAGCTCTGCCCTGCCCTGCTCGGGAGCTCTGCCTAGTTTTAACTTGTGGTTTTCCAGTGTGTAACCGTGGAGTCTTTGATGTGGCGTTTTCAGACCATAAGCCTGTTGTTTTTGATGTGCCGCTCCGTGTCGCGTGGTTAAATCATGCGGTCCTGTGCAGTGCTGTCATGCTGTGAACTCCTCCACAGCTGCTCACATCACTGCAGCTTTTAACTCCATCACCACCCATCTCTCTGCGGCAACTCTCATATAGAGGCACCATTTAGATACTGAGGCTTCGCTGAAAACAAGGCTTTTCCAAGACCAGATCTGAACCCTGGTTATATACCCACACCGTCAGGCAGGAGTCCAGGAGACCTGATCGAAAATGGGGAAGAAAAAAAAACTACAGGTGTCTGTCTAGATGTTGAGGGACGGCTGGAGATTTTACCAGAAATCCATGAAAGCTGCTGAGACTAAATGTTTCAGATATTATTGCATTTAACATCCCAACCCTCGGGTTCTGTTCTGTTCTGTTCTGTTCTGTAAAACCTTCAGCTCTTAATGTTCCTCAGACAGGAGGGACACGGAGAACTGTGGGAGCGCACCTCACCTGACTCATCCCGATGCCGTGCCATCCTATCTTTTTGGATCTTTAAAAAAGGAAAAGAAAAAAACATTAAAAAATAGAACCCTGTGGCAATGGTGGGATGGCCAGTCGCGGGCAATAAGCTCGCCCCGCACGGCAAAGAACTGGTCACCGCCAGAGGCCAGGTTTGTCATCACCTTCACCCACAGACGAGAATGTGAATCAGTCTGTGTCCGACCTGCTGCGACCAGACTGGACGCCATTCTCTGACCCCAAGATGCCTCCGTATGTACCGAGGTGGACAAACTATTTATTGCATTTTTTTTTTGTTGGATCATTAAATAAGGAAGAAAAAAACCTTGACAGAAAGAACCCAGTAACAGTGAGATCTTCGTGAGCTTTTTTAATGATATGATTAGAAACATCAGGGCTCATTATTATTATTATTATTATTTTTGGGATTGTACCATTAAAGTTTTAAGCGAGGGGGGTTGACGGCTATGATTAACAAGCCTGGCTTAAGAGTCTTGAAGATTTTTCAATTTTAGGCCCATTTCGCAGCTCCCGTTCCTTTCTAGTGTTCTTGAGAGCACTTCAAGTGTTTACTGCTGTTTACTACCAGTTGATAACTCTTTTAGAAGACAACATTCTTGAGGGGTTCCAGTCTGGATTTAAAACCCGCCTCCGTTCTGAATCGGCTCTGTTGAGGGTTTTTAATGACATACTTTTAGCCACAGACACTGGTCAGTGTGTTCTGGTTCTGTTAGATCCAACAGATGCCTTTTGATACCGTCGGCCATCAGATTCTCCTGGATATACTTTTGAGGTAGTGTGTTAGATGTTTCAGATCTTGTGTGACTGAGAGGAGTTTTTGTCCTTGGAGCTGCAGAGTCCTCCAGAGCACCTCTCACGTGCGGAGTGCCTCAGGGTTCTTTTTTCTTCACCCTTCTTCTTTTTATTAATCTTTTATTTGAATTTTCTTAGGCATAAACATACATACATAAATGCAAAGATGCGACAGCGAACCAAAACCGAAAATAAACAAAAATAAAAAATAAAAAAAAAACACCCTTACACCCTTTTCTGGAGTTGGACACACCCTCTCCCCAGCGATCCCGAACAGAGCAGTCAGAGGGTTTGGTTGCTTCACCCTTCTTTTTAATTGAACTTCCTTCCATCTGGACAGGTCCTCTGAAAACATCTACTGGTCCTGTTATTTGGACCTCCAGATGCCTGTAAGCTGCAGGTCGGCGGGTTTTTACGTAAACATTTGAAACCCACAGTAACAGGTCTGGGTGTAAAACGTCGGCTTTAACTTTAACGCTCATATTAGTTCCTGCCGCAAATCTCTCCAACGCGTCGTGAGAGCAGCTGAGAAGATCGTCTCTCTCCCCTCACTTCAGGACATTTACAGCAGCCGTCTAACTCGCAAAGCCCTCAGCATTGTGAGAGACTCCACCCACCCGTCACACAGCCTCTTCAGTCTGCTGCCATCAGGGAGGAGGCTGCGGACCCTCCGAGCCAGAACCAGCCGACTGAAGGACAGCTTCGTCCACCAGGCTGTCAGGACACTTAACACTCTCCCTTCTCTTCCACCGTTTCCCGCCTTGCCCCCCCCTCACTCACTCTGATCTCAGTATCTGTATTTTGGCAGAACTGGACCGCTTGCTTTGCACCATGTCACTTTAAACAAACCGAAAAACTGTTGTTGTCATGTCATAACTTGTTTCTTGTCTCTTTTTAACCTGCACTTTGTGTTTAAAATGTATTTATTGTGTAGCACCGAGGGTTTGAGGGTAACGCAATTTCGATTCTCTGTATGTATCTCACATGTGGTAGAATTGACAATAAACTTGACTCTGACTCTGACTCTGACTAGTTCAGAGGTCAAGTCCAGCTTCTTTCACCTGCAGCCGCTGGCCAAGGTCAAGCCTGTTGTTTCTGGACGTCACTTTGAGATCGTAATCTTGCTTTTACCAGGTTCAGATTATCGTAAAGCACTTCACGCTGAGTTGGCCACAAGTCACTCGCCGGATTGCAGTTAGTTCAAAATGCTGCTCAACTTTTAACCGATGCAGGAAAACGGGAGCACGTGACTCGGATTTTAACGCCACTTCGCTCGTTTTCAAACGTCTTCGTGGTCTCGGTCCGACCCGCTCCAGCCGTTCACTCCTTCACGCTCCCTCGGGTCTCGGATCAGCTGTTGTTGGTGGTCTCCGAGACGGACGGGAAGCTTGGAAGTGAGCGCCGTTTCAGTCGCCGTCTTCACACAGACTCACTTCCCGCTCTGAATTCCTCCCTGAAAACACATTTATCCTCTTTGGCTTTTGAACTCGGAGACCTCGACTTTACCGTTTCAGGTTTGTTTTCTGGTATGTTTATGTTCATCACTTTGGTTGACTGTTGTGTTTAAAGTGCTTTATAAATAAAGTTGAGTTGAGATGGTTTGAGGTGACCTCTTTGACCACTGTAGGAAGTGGAGGTGCTGGTGAGCTGGAACCAGGTGGGGAATCCTGGATGGAGATCAGGGTGTCAGTCACAGCTCTCTGGTTTTACACACACATTCAGGATCAGGTGGTTTTATTGCACGCCAAGTCAGCCGAGCTAACTGGCTGCGTGGTCTGTTTGCTCCGCCCCTTTACAGTATGACGCTGTGCAGACGTGTCGCAGCAGTCCGCTACCGTCGGCTGGTGCACCGGTTAGTCAACCCAGAGAAGCACATTAGCCATGTCAGTCAGAAGACCACAGCCGTGCTCCAGTATCGTTCTATCGCTTGCTCAAATAAATATTGTTCTCTTTCTAGATATTATTTTGGATGTCCTTCAGTCTTCATTTCTGCTCGTCCTTGTTTGTCTTCTGTCCAGAGAAGTTTGCTGAGTCCGACTACCACATACTGGCCGTCCGGCAGCTGGAGGATTGTCCACTGGCCATGGATGGTCTCGGAGCGCCGCCTTTGAAAGTCCATAACATCCATTTGTTGGACAGAAGCAACCGTATCGATCAGCACTCGGCCCAGGTACCGGAACGTTTATGGAAATCCAGGAAATAATTACTTTTATTTTATTTATATGCGCCTTTCTCTCAAGGTCACTGTACAAGTTAAAAGAGCAATCAGTCCATCCAACAGTCAAAAACGCACCAATAAAATACAGATTTAAAAACAGAACAATGAGAAGGGACGTGGTAGTACTGATACTGATGAGATGCAACCAGTTCAGTTGGAGAAGGTCTGTCTAAAAAGAAGTTTTCACTGTGATTTAAAAATGGCAGAGGAAGTTTAGTGCTGGATGTCACATGGGAGGGAATTCGAAAGGTGCAATGGAAAGTGATGTTGTATTTATGGAAGAGATGGCCAAGAGGGAGTAGATGGTAGATGATGAACAAGAGGGGGCCGACGACAGAGCCTTGAGGTACACCAGAGGAGAGGGGGACAGAATGAGAACTGAATGTTTTGAGTTGAACAAACTGAGTACGGCCTGCGAAACCACCAGAGGGGTGTATCAGATATTCCAGTGGAGGTTAGTTGGTCGATGAAGACGCTGTAGGAAATGGTGTCAAAAGATTAGATTAGTAAGTAGTCCCGAGTATTGAAGCAGAGTCGACGAGTTGTTAATCAGAGAAAACACGGTAATCTGTATTAGTGTAGCCGACTTGTTGATCCACATTCTGGCTCACAGAACAGGGCCGGGTGGAGGAGTGGCCGGGCCGGGTGGAGGAGTGGCCGGGCCGGGTGGAGGAGTGGCCGGGCCGGCCGGGTGGAGGAGTGGCCGGGCCGGCCGGGTGGAGGAGTGGCCGGGCGTGCTCTACTGAGCTGATCTGAATGTTATAGCGAGATATCGGCATCAGTTATCAACAGCGAACAGACGGTAAGAGAGCAGCGGCAGCAAGTCATGCCAGCGTTCGCTCAACGTCGTTATAAGAAACAGACGAGGACGTCCTCGGAGCACAGGGACGGGGTGTTAAACATGCGTCATTTTATGGAAAATATGTTGCAATTCAGGAGGAAATTTGCAGCATGATGAGATTTTTATTAGCCAGATGTCTACGCAGCAGGGTGAGCGCCCCCATGTGGCCAAAGCTGGGAAAAAAAATCCCAACATGAGAAAAAGGCGGCGATATTTACCAAAAAGATTTGTGAATTTATGAGAAAAAGCAGAGATTTTGTGAAGAAAGTCATGATTTTGTTGGCAAAGTTGTGCCAGAGTTTGGTTTGGATGTAAATGATGATGTAATGAGACTGCAGTGAGGCCACAGCCGCCTCGGCTCTAAACCGCCTTGACGGGACTTCTGTCGGGAATGTTGGGAATGATCAAACTGGGTTCAAATAAATTGACTTGCATGTTTTGAATTTGTCTTGTGTTGCAGATAAAGATTCCTGTAACGGGGTCAAAAACGGGAGGATATCTGTACGCGTTCTCGGTCAGAGAAGCAGACGCCAGCGAGTGAGTCCATGCAGCAGGAGCTCCGAAGCAGCTTCTGTCCACAGATGTGTCATCCACCGTGTTTGGTTTCCCTGCAGGTGGAGGCTGCAGCAGGCCGTGTTGAAGCTCCGCGAGGGCCAGATGGTGGACCTGCTGGATCCTCGGCCAGCAGCTGCTCAGTCCCGGCCAGAGGAGGAGTAGACGCTGGAGCTGGAGCTGGAGCTAACCGAAACGCCTGAGACATGAACTTACAGAAACGTCAGTGGCGTGGTGTTGGGACGGTTGATATACTGTTCTGATTGGCCAACAGAACCCACGAGACTCTGAGCTCAGACTGAATCACTTCTGTTAGCAGAAACGTGATTGGCTCAGTCCTGGTCCAGCAGAGGTGTTGGTGAGATGTTCCACCTCTGACCATCCCAGTGTCTGCCTCCACCTGTCTGTGTGGATGTCTGTTGGATACTTGCTGACATCCCGACCTGCAGTCCTCATCCCCTTGGATCACCGTCTATCCATATATCACCCATATACACAGAAGTCTAATTGGACTACTGATGATAGTTACTAATGTATCCTGTCTTGTACCTTTGACGGTGTCTCTATGTCTCTATTCTTTCTTATTTCTTGTTCTACCCAGCTGGTCTTCAGCAGGAGGGTCCCCCCTCATGAGCCAGGTCCTGGTCCAGGTTTCTTCCCCCTCATGATCCAGGTCCTGGTCCAGGTTCCTTCCCTCTTAAAGGGGAGTTTTTACCTGCTGTTGTTTATGTAATAATTGATCAGGGTTCATGTTCTGGTCTCTGGAAAGATCCTGGAGACAACTTGTATTGTAATAGACGCTATATAAATAAAATTGAATTGAAAATTGAATTGAATTCTAGGAGGATATGTAAAGTGTTCAGATTTAAACTACATGAATCCAAACAGCTATGAGCTCCAAAAGTGGAAGATCTCTTCATCTTCCTTTACTCTGCTCCTTCGTTTTACACGTTTTAAGGGTGTTTTAGAGCAGGACTGGTTCGGCTTCGCGAGAATCGTCTAATCGGCTTTAAATCTAGCTGCTTCGGTGGAAAGCAGCTAAAACCAGTGTGAGCCAGGATGTGGAGACATCATCTGCATCCGTTCTTGGTGTTGCAACGCAGGAAGCGTGGTTTATCTTTAACACCTCTAGGTCGGATGTTCAGCTACTTTTACACCCCAGAGTTCCCCATCAGCCCACAGAGGATTTCACGCGGCAAAGATGCTGGCAGGTGCTGCTGATCCTGGGCAGGTGTGAGGCTGCGTCCACACTGCCAGACCCAGTCCAAGTTCAACTGGTAAAATATCTGGAAGAACCCAGACAAGGACGTGGACGCCAGCGTGCGTGACTGCATCAACGTGCTGAATCTGATCTCCCACTATCTTCTCGCCCATCTTACAACACCTCCGGTTCACAGAAAACAGGAATGAACTCTGTACGTTTCTCAGCCGTCTGTGAGGAACTGACGGGTCACAGCTGGTTAGGAATCTCAGAGGGTTCTTTGTCATGAAGCACCAGGAAACGCACTGAAATACTGAATTCCTGTCAGGGACTCGAGGCAACTTGAAACCGTTCACCACAAAACTGCAGTTTGTGTTTGTGGGTCCGGACCCGGGTGGTTGGTGGAGGACCAGTCGGTTTGGGTCTGGACCGGGGTGGTTGGTGGAGGACCTGTGGGTCTGGGTCTGGACCCGGGTGGTTGGTGGAGGACCAGTCGGTTTGGGTCTGGACCGGGGTGGTTGGTGGAGGACCTGTGGGTCTGGGTCTGGGTCTGGACCCGGGTGGTTGGTGGAGGACCAGTCGGTTTGGGTCTGGACCGGGGTGGTTGGTGGAGGACATGTGGGTCTGGGTCTGGACCCGGGTGGTTGGTGGAGGACCCGTGGGTCTGGGTCCGGACCCCGGTGGTTGGTGGAGGACCTGTGGGTCTGGGTCTGGATCTGGACCCGGGTGGTTGATGGAGGACCCGTGGGTCTGGGTCTGGACCCGGGTGGTTGGTGGAGGACCCGTGGGTCTGGGTCCGGACCCGGGTGGTTGGTGGAGGACCCGTGGGTCTGGGTCTGGACCCCGGTGGTTGGTGGAGGACCCGTGGGTCTGGGTCTGGACCCCGGTGGTTGGTGGAGGACCTGTGGGTCTGGGTCTGGGTCTGGACCCGGGTGGTTGGTTGAGGACCCGTGGGTCTGGGTCTGGACCCGGGTGGTTGGTGGAGGACCAGTCGGTTTGGGTCCGGACCCCGGTGGTTGGTGGAGGACCAGTCGGTTTGGGTCCGGACCCCGGTGGTTGGTTGAGGACCCGTGGGTCTAGACCCGGACGTGTAACTGTCAAAAGTTAAATATTGCAGAACTTTTCCCGGGAACTGGAGCAGCTTGTGTGCGTGAACGGCGGCGGTGTTGTGGAGCCGGTCTCCGCGGGCGGACCGGATGTTCACTGTCTGGAATTGTGCTTCAACATGGAAACTGTGTTCTGGGAGTAAAGCTGTTCCCGTAGGTTTGGTGTGCTGCATGTGGACCGTGGTTCCGGAGCTTCTCCAGATGACAGAAGGTCCTGCTGTTAGATGAAGCAGAAAGCTTATTTCCAGCTAAAGTCAGTGATGTTGTCTGAGTTCCACGTAAAAACACTCCCACATCCACACTCGCAGCGTGTTGTAAGACTTCCCTGTGATCGTCACCTCGTCAGTCAGCAGAGCTGAACACTCGGCGGTGAACGTTGCAGCAGATCTCCAGGGAGCTGCACCGGTGAGTCCACCTCTGATTCACTTTCAAACTGGCACAATAGGATTCTCATACATCCTAGACTGAAATATCATCTCTGCTTCCATAAACGTAGAACTGTTCCAATACACATTTCTCTTAAACAGCTGGATAATTGTCTGAAAGGTCAATAAAATAGAATATGATGATTTAAATCCCCAAAGTTGATTGTTTTCTTTGATTATTGGTTGTTCTTTAATAATCGCCGTGTCTCGCTCGTATGGGCTTAAAATCAAATCTATTTCTTTACGATTTGCACAACTTTACACTGCAGCGTCTGCAAAGCCGCTCTTATTTATACAAATACAAGTGTTAAAAACAAACCGCCGATCAGGTAAGAAAACGGTCCAGCACGCACATAAAGTTAGACTGATGGTCTTCACACGAGGCCTTTTGCTGTCTTACAAATGAGTTTTTGCCGTTTGATTCCAGATAAGTTTGAACACTGCTTTAAATGTCAATAATCAGATTTTATTCCCAATTAAACATAAAGAACTTTTTTTTTTATGTCAGCACTTCTGGATGATGTTTATGGTTGTGGAGCAGCTCCTCTTTTTCTAACATCTGTCTGTGAACATCTGGGAGGTCAGGAGATCAGCTGCTGGAGTTGTAGGACCGACGTTGGCCCGTTCTAGTCTGGTGCAGGATTCTGGCTGCTCCACAGTCCTGGACCTTTGTTGCTGGATTTTTGATTTGATGATGTTCCAGGTGTTGTCTGCTCTGTGGACTGCAGGTGGACCACTTCAGCACCTGGACACTGTCTGTAAAGCCACGCTGTTGGGATGGATGCGGTATGTGGTTGAGCACCGTCTGGCTGAACTCTGCCAGTTCTGGGTGGAGCAGATGTTGCTCTAAAACGAGCAGCATCTCCATCAGCATTGATGGAACCTTTCCAGATGTTCCAGGTGTGCTATGAACACCAGTGCAGCCCCAGACCATCAGAGATGCTTCTGAACGGAGCTGATGGGTGCTTTTTAACGCAGTGGTGCCTCACGGCCCAAACAGATCTCTTCAGACTCCTCCAGGTTCTCTTTGATGATATTAACCTGTAGATGGAGGGATCTTCATGCGTTGATGTTGGGGAACGTTTCCACAATGTTTTGACTCATGGGTGAAGCTCTGTCCACCTGTGCTGAGAGGTTCTGCCTCTGAAATGCTCCTGTCCTCTCCAGCCATGTGACCGAGCTGTTATTGCACCTGATTGGCTGGTAAACGCTCCTCCGGCTGGTTTCTTCCTGTTAATTACTGTTCCAGCACAACCTACACGTGTCCTGCTGCCATCAAATTCAGAATAAGACAATATGGTAAAAGGTCTTCTATGTCTTTAATGATTTAATGTGAATAAATTATGATTTAGGAGGTTTACAAATCTTTGCATTCTGTTTTTAATTGACATTTTCCACGGTCCAGTTCTGGAGTGTGGGTTGTAGTTTCTGACCTTTTCCTGGTCACTTCAGAACATTTCTGAAGATTCGACCCTCGTTTTCCAGCCCTTCCTGAGTGAGTGGACTCTAATCCAGTAACTTGTGACGGTTTCCGTTTCCTGATCCGTGATCGTGAATCATTTCTGAGAACAGGTGTTACCCAACAGCTGTGCGAGTCACACAGTTTCCGCCAGCAGTTTCTCTTCTCGATTTTCAGCAGGAAATGTGTAAGTAAAAAAAACAAAACACTTCTAAACGATGTGATGGAGGTGGTAAGTGTCAGGAGATGGAATTGTCAGTTCTTTTTTATTTTAATGACGTAACCTTCCCTTCTTGCCAAAATACACCAACCTTCGGGCGACGTGTTCACAGAAATGCTAAAATGGTCACTAACGTGGGTCACGATTGTGTCTGAGGATCCATGATTCCAGCTGTTCAACCCATAACTAATAAAGCAAAAATCCATCGGGAATCAATCAGGATGCAGAACAACGGGCAGGGACTCATCAGTGTTGGACAAAGAATTGATCGGGAATCGATAACCCAGCTTGTCGCGCACACAAATGCTGATCTTCATATTTAAACTCTTCATCATCATCGTCCAGTCACGAAAAACCAGTTCAACTACACATCAGCCAGGTCTCCATGGCAACGCCCGTCCAGGTCACTGGCCTCTGTTTCTGGGTGGGTCGGATGGCTGAAGGGAAAACGCGGTCTGATGCCTGTCAGCAGTCGGGTTCCCACCCATCAGACGTTATTTGTCCTCCTCCAGTCAGAGGAGAGATGTCCACGGCGTTCAACGCAGATCTCCGGCGTGCCTCAAGTCTTTGTACGTTGAAGACTCTACTGAGCCCTGGACCCAACAGAGCCAACCCATAACCAGTCACCGTGGCGACCGCGGGTCCCTGTGGACCTGGTCCTGGTTAAAGCTCCACTAGTCCTGGTTTCAGTTCTACTAGTCCTGGTTTCGGTTCTACCAGTCCCGGTTTCGGTTCTACTAGATAATGAATGGGGACAGTCTCCAGTGTCAGAAGAGCCACTGAGATGTGAAGGTTCTTGTGCGCTGCCCCCATGTGGTCAGAGGTGGTAGTGGTATCGTAGGTGGTTCCAAGTCTTTTTAGTTATCGGTCCTTTCCAGAATGACCGAGAAGAGAACCTCCGTAGCTTTGCCAGGTTCATTTCCAATCTTAAATCACTTTAGGCAAAATTATTTTTACCACAAAAAGATGTTAACTGAATAAACTTTTAGGATGTTTGCAAATGATTTTTATTGAAGTTTTCATCAGAGACTTGACCACAAGAACAAAAAACAATGAATAACAAATCAAACAAAACTCTTCTTTTAAGGTCACTTTTCACAAAACTCCCAACTTTTTTTCTTTAAAATTACTTCTTTTTACAAAACGCTTTTTTTTTTTTTTTTTTTCATAAATTTTAAATCATCCGTCAAGTCGTCCTTTACACTCTTCGTATTTTAAAGCTGTTTTTCACAATAAAGTCTTGAGTATTAGTTTGTTGATTAATAAATCCTTAACATCAATTCCACTCAAAACGCGCGTTAATCCCTGATGGGAACTGAGTGAACATCAGGCTGCGCTGCAGCACCGCGTCCGTCTCCCTGCAGACCAGTCGTGGACCAAAAGAATCAAACTGAAGCCGTGAACACAAGTGTTTGACTCGGATCGACGTGTCTGGTGTCATTCTGTTGATGGGATCTCGTACCAAACCAAAAGCCAAGAATCACATGACCTGAGGCTTGAATCAAGCACAGACTTCTGATTCTGTGGAGTTCACGCCGACCGAAATCATTCATCCAACTAATCAGTAGCACTAACAGTGCAACTGTGCTCGAAGGGATGTTAGAACATGTCTTCTGTGTGATCTGATGATGTCGCTGGTCGATCAAAACCACATCTAAAAGGACTGTTGACATGTGAAAGTACGATGAACGTGTGCAAGAGGTTCGGGAAATGACTGAGTCGACCTGGCATCAATCTGACTAACAGGCTGTTTGTTTCCCCGCAGGACAAACGGCAACATGGATGTTGAGTATCGGCGCTTCCTCGAACTGCTCAATAAAACCACAGCTGAGCCAGACGGCCTGGACGAGTTAGTCCAGCTCTGTACGACGGAAACCGTCAACGAGTTTGGAGCAAGATTCATCCCTGTGTTCTACTACGTCAACTTCGCCTTGAGTTACCTGGGTAATGGGCTTGTCCTCTTCATCATCCACAAGTACGAGAAGCTCAGCACGGTGACAAACATCTTCCTCTTGAACTTGGTCCTCTCCAACATCCTGTTTGCCTCCAGTCTACCTTTCTGGGCCTCGTATCACCTGTCTGAGTGGATCTTCGGTGCTGCTCTGTGTAAGATGGTCAGTAGTGCCTACTTCATTGGTTTCTACAGCTCCATTCTCTTCCTCACACTCATGACCTTTGACCGATACCTCGCCGTGGTGCACGCAGTGGTGGCTGCCAAGAGCAGGAAGAGAGCGTATGCCATCGTCGCATCTGTGGTAGTTTGGTGCATCAGCATTCTCGCAAGTGTGAAAGAGCTGGTTCTTCAAAACGTTTATAAGAACCCTTTAAGTGGGCTCATGTGCGAGGAGTCGGGGTACTCGAAGAGCACCATGGAGAACTGGCGCCTGGTCACTTCCTATCAACAGGTCCTGCTCTTCTTCCTCTTTCCTCTCATCATGGTAATGTACTGCTACATCAGCATCACCGTGCGTATCCTAACCACCCGCCTGAAGGAGAGGTGCCGCGCCATTAAGCTCATATTTGTCATCATCTTCACCTTCTTTGTCTGCTGGACGCCCTTCAATATCGTTGTCCTCCTTCGAGCTATCAAGATCTCCCAATCCAGCCCAGAAGAGGAGCCATGTAACGACAGTTTAGACTACGCCCTGTATGTGACCCGGAACATCGCCTACTTGTACTGCTGCATCAGTCCTGTGTTTTACACATTTGTAGGTAAAAAGTTCCAGAGTCACTTCAAAAGACTGATGGCGAAGAGGGTTCCCTGTCTGAAGAGACATCTCAGCTTGGACAGCCAGAGCACCAGGTCCACATCCCAGAGGACACCATATTCTGTTCATGAGTACTAAACACGCCATCACTGACGATCCAGCCTCTTAGTACAACTTAGTAGGACTAATGCGCATCTACACAGCACGATCGGGATCCAGGTCATCCCAGCTCCAGTTTCTGGTGGTGTCAGAAATCCTGCTCTGTGACTTCCCTCTGGTGCCTGACCAGGACTGGAACCACGTTCGTGTTCTTCCACCCCAGTGTCGCCTCTCTCCAGAGAACAGCAGAATGTTATATAAATGTTTGCTGTAAATAATGATTCAGCTATTGATTACAAGCCATATATGATATTTTAGGGGTGGGATTGTTGAAGGGCATGAAATTGTCCCAGTTTTGTGTCTGTTGTGTATTACGTCATAATGTAGGACATATAGTTGGGACCTTCCGGAGCTGGGAACAAAAATGAATGTATGTGGACATTTTTACTGACCTGCTTGGAAGTGTAAAACAGTGTCCTGTTCTAAGACGGAATAATCACAAGTTCTGTCCATAATTCCCCAAATTCTGCAAAAGTTGGACACATAGTTTATCTATTTAAAACCATTCATTAGACAGAAATTAGCTTTTAATTTTTCCTGTCTGGAATTAGTTTTTTAGTGCTGAGCTGCTAAATACATTTATATTTTTATTCCATTTTTAAAATGTGTAAAAAGTCTTTAGCACTCCAACAGTATGAATTAAATAATAAAGATGTTTATAAAGATGTGTAACTCTTGTTAATGTTAGACAATAGATATCCAAGCTACAACTACATGATCCAGTATAATCTACTTTTAATTAAAGGCACTAAAACGAAGAAAAACTAATGAAGTCTTTCAGCAGTTCTGACCCTCCAGACCTCCATTTCCACCTCCTACATGCCTGCAGGGAGGGGGTGGGAGGTCCGGAGTTGGGGGAACCAGGGTCGGAGGACGCGTTGAAGGATTGGGGTTATGGTACTGGGGTAGGGGGTGCTGGAGTTGGGGGACTGGGGTCATGGGAGGACCAGGATTGGGTGTTGGATCCAGACAGTTCACTATTCCAGAGTGAAGAAGTCATGTGAAGCTGGAAGACGGAGGGTTCAGGGTGAGTTTCGATGAAGGAACGAAAAGATGCTGTCACTCCCCTGAACCTGTGGGGGTCTGGAATAACTGGTAGTCTCATAAATGGTTAAAACTAGTACCTAGATGGTTAAAGGTTTTGTGTTCAATTCCCTCCATCGGCTCCCCGGAAAACTCAGAATCCATTTTTCTTGTGTATAAAAACGTCCAAACTCCTGGTTTTCTCCAAGACCTGATGGTTCCTCATGTTCTCGGTTCTCAGAGTGAAGGTTTAATCGTAGTTCCTAGAAGATCCAGATGTAGATCTGGAGGACGGGTCTTCTGTTATCAGGAACCATCACTATGGAACCAACTTCCAGTTTGGGTGAAGGAGGCTGACACCACCTCCACCTTTAAAACCAAACTTCAAACGTTTGTGTTCAGTAAAACATCTAGTTGGTGTAAACTTTAGTGTGTCAGGACCAGTAGTCACAGCTGCAGCTGCAGGACCAGACTGGAGCAGCTGGTCTTCAACACAGCTTCATCTGGATCTGCTGCTGTAGACCTGCTGCAGGGGGACCCCAACATGATCTACTGACCTGCAGTCCCACCTCTGACCACCTCAGTGTCTGCTGTCTACACCTGTTTAGATAGTGGTCTCTGTAGTCCACCAACTAACCAGGTACCAGTCTGGTGGACAGAAAACTCTCAGTTCTCCAGGTAACAGATGATTATCCTGATGGATCTGGTCTTTGGTACCTTTGACGGTGTCTGTGTCTCTTCTCTCTACTTCCTGTTCTACCTGCTGGTCTTCAGCAGGAGGGTCCCCCCTTATGATCCAGGTCCTGGTCCAAGTTTCTTCCCTCTTATGATCCAGGTCCTGGTCCAGGTTTCTCCCCCCTTATGATCCAGGTCCTGGTCCAGGTTTCTTCCTTCTTATGATCCAGGTCCTGGTCCAGGTTTCTCCCCCCTTATGATCCAGGTCCTGGTCCAGGTTTCTTCCCTCTTATGATCCAGGTCCTGGTCCAGGTTTCTTCCCTCTTATGACCCAGGTCCTGGTCCAGATGTCTTCCCCCTTATGATCCAGGTCCAGATCGTGGTTTCTTCCCCCTCATGATCCAGGTCCTGGTCCAGGTTTCTCCCCCCTTATGATCCAGGTCCTGGTCCAGGTTTCTTCCCCCTTATGATCCAGGTCCTGGTCCAGGTTTCTTCCCCCTTATGATCCAGGTCCTGGTCCAGGTCCGGGTCCAAGTTTCTCCCCCCTTATGATCCAGGTCCTGATCCAGGTTTCTCCCCCCTTATGATCCAGGTCCTGGTCCAGGTTTCTCCCCCCTTATGATCCAGGTCCTGGTCCAGGTTTCTTCCCCCTTATGATCCAGGTCCTGGTCCAGGTCCGGGTCCAAGTTTCTCCCCCCTTATGATCCAGGTCCTGATCCAGGTTTCTTCCCCCTCATGATCCAGGTCCTGGTCCATGTTTCTCCCCCCTTATGATCCAGGTCCTGGTCCAGGTTTCTCCCCCCTTATGATCCAGGTCCTGGTCCAGATTTCTCCCCCCTTATGATCCAGGTCCTGGTCCAGGTTTCTCCCCCCCTTATGATCCAGGTCCTGGTTTCTCCCCCCTTATGATCCAGGTCCTGGTCCAGGTTTCTACCCCTTATGATCCAGGTCCTGGTTTCTCCCCCCTTATGATCCAGGTCCTGGTCCAGGTTTCTCCCCCCTTATGGTCCTGGTCCAGGTTTCTCCCCCCTTATGATCCAGGTCCTGGTCCAGGTTTCTTCCTTCTTATGATCCAGGTCCTGGTCCAGGTTTCTTCCCCCTTATGATCCAGGTCCTGGTCCAGATTTCTCCCCCCTTATGATCCAGGTCCTGGTCCAGGTTTCTCCCCCCTTATGATTCAGGTCCTGGTCCAGGTTTCTCCCCCCTTATGATCCAGGTCCTGGTTTCTCCCCCCTTATGATCCAGGTCCTGGTCCAGGTTTCTCCCCCCTTATGATCCAGGTCTTGGTTTCTCCCCCCTTATGATCCAGGTCCTGATCCAGGTTTCTCCCCCCTTATGATCCAGGTCCTGGTCCAGATTTCTCCCCCCCTTATGATCCAGGTCCTGGTCCAGATTTCTCCCCCCCTTATGATCCAGGTCCTGGTCCAGGTTTCTTCCTTCTTATGATCCAGG
Organism: Xenentodon cancila; assembly: GCA_014839995.1. Taxonomy (NCBI): domain Eukaryota; kingdom Metazoa; phylum Chordata; class Actinopteri; order Beloniformes; family Belonidae; genus Xenentodon; species Xenentodon cancila. The sequence continues at coordinate 1,296,535 of CM026207.1, forward strand.
TCCTGGTCCAGGTTTCTTCCCCCTTATGATCCAGGTCCTGGTCCAGGTTTCTCCCCCCCTTATGATTCAGGTCCTGGTCCAGGTTTCTCCCCCCTTATGATCCAGGTCCTGGTTTCTCCCCCCTTATGATCCAGGTCCTGGTCCAGGTTTCTCCCCCCTTATGATCCAGGTCCTGGTTTCTCCCCCCTTATGATCCAGGTCCTGGTCCAGGTTTCTCCCCCCTTATGATCCAGGTCCTGGTCCAGATTTCTCCCTCCCTTATGATCCAGGTCCTGGTCCAGGTTTCTTCCCTCTTAAAGGGGAGTTTTTACCTGCCGTTGTTTATGTAATAATTGTTTTGGGGGGGGTCGTGTTCTGGTGTCTGGAATCCACCTAGAGACAACTTGGACTGTCATAGACGCTGTATAAATAAAAGTGAATTGAAATCGAAATTGCTGGCACTTCAACTCCTCAGGCAACCCTGTTCTGCTGCTGCCCTTGAGCACGACTAAGTCCTACACCCTACCTGTCCATCCTCATCAGTGATGGACTCCTCTGGATCATGTAGTGATACTGATTCATCTCCCTCATTTACTGGTAGGTGGTCTGATCCAGACACTGACACAAACACAAACACAAACACAAACACAAACAGACACAGACACAGACACAGACACAGACACAGACACAGACACAAACACAAACACAGACACAGACACAGACACAGACACAAATACAAACACAGACACAAACACAGACACAAACACAAACACATACACAAACACATACACAGACACATACACAGACACAAACACAGACACAAACACAGACACAAACACAGACAAAAACACAGACACAAACACAGACACAAATACAAACACAAGCACAAATACAAACACAGACACAAAGACAAACACAGACACAAATACAAACACAAACACAGACACAAACACAAACACAGACACAGACACAAACACAGATACAAACACAGACACAGACACAGACACAGACACAGACACAGATACAAACACAGACACAGATACAGACACAGACACAGACACAGATACAAACACAGACACAGATACAGATACAAACACAGACACAGACACAGATACAGACACAGACACAGATACAGACACAGACACAGACACAGATACAAAACACAGACACAGACACAGATACAAACACAGACACAGATAAAAAACACAGACACTGACACAGATACAGACACAGACACGACACAGATACAAACACAGACACAGACACAGATACAAACACAGACACAGATACAAACCAGACACAGACACAGATAACAAACACAGAAACACAGACACAGATACAGACACAGACACAGATACCGACACAAGACACAGAACACAGATACAACACAGACACAGACAACAGAATACAAACACAGACACCAGATAAAAAACACAAGACACTGACACAGGATACAAACACAGACACAGACACGATACAAAACACAGACCAAGACACAGATCCAAACACAGCACAGATACAACCATCCGACCAACACAGATACAACACAGACCAGTACACCGACACAGACACAAATACAGATACACCGATACAACACAGATACAGACACAGACACAAATACAACAAACACAGGCACAAATACAAAACACCAAAGACACAAGACAAACACAGACACAAATACAAACACCCAAACACAGACACAAACACAAACACAGACACGACACAAACACGATACAAACACAGACACAGACACAGACACAGATACAACACAGACCAGATACAGACACAGACAGACACAGATACAAACACAGACACAGACACATACAAACACAGT